>JAEQBH010005435.1:0-113050 GCA_016808115.1 Tetrastigma voinierianum | reverse complement strand
TTCCAAATCATGCGTAGAGTAGTTTTTCTCATGTGGCCTAATCCACTCAAGCATATGCTACCACCTTACTCCTCTTACATTAGGACACATCCAAGTTCATTTAGTGAAGCATCACTAAAAATCAGATATTCCTTACAATAGGTCGACTGAGTAAGAACCAGAGCCTGTTAAGAACGCTTTCAACTTATCAAAACTCATTTGGCACTTTTACCTCCACTCAAATTTCACCTTTTCTCGGAGCAATCTCGTCATTGGGGCCAGCACACGAAAATCCTCAACTAACCTTTCCGTAGTAACCTCGCTAATCCCAAAAAAATCACGCACTTCCTCGTAACATTTCTTAGTGCATTTCCCATTCAACAACCACTTCTATTTTCTCGATCCACTCGCATTCCTTCTTTCATACAACATGCCCAAGAAAGGACACTTCATTCAACCAAAACTCACACTTGCTCAGTTTCGCATACAACTACTCTTTTCTCAAAGTCTCTAACACTACCCGAAGGTGTGTGTTGTGACCTTCTCCTTTGAATACACAAGTATGTCGCCTATGAACACTACGACAAACTGATCCACATACAGTCGGAAGACACGATTCATTAAATCCATGAAAGCCGCTAGTGCATTTGTCAAACCAAAGGGCATTACAAGGAACTCATAATCCATCGCCTCTAAACGCCAAGCTATGCACATCTTGTAACACCTCAAATTATGCCATACGCTTTATAACATGTTTGTGGTATAATAAAGTAAAAGTATATTCTAAATAAAATAAAGATAAAAATAATATAAGCAAGAAAACCTAAATTAATACAAAAGTCAAGGGTAAATTAATACTACATTAATTCAAGACCCAACGGTTATAATTTAATAATGTCATATACCAAAGTAGGACAGCATAAGTTAAAGTAAGGATAAGAGAGAAATGGAGGGACCTAAAAGTAAAAAATGAGTAAGCCAAACATGGCTTTAACTCAAAAAGAAGGATAAGATAAAATCTAGATAAAACCAAAAGAAATATCTCATTTTGGTCTTGGAGAAAGAGAAAAAAAAAACAAGAGGAAGAAGAATAAGAGAAGAGAAGAAAGAAGGAAGGGAAAAGTTAAGATCACACATGAAATTCGTTGAGTATGGAATTGTCTAGTTTCGCATGCAGTTACTGATATGCTGCCGAACCCTATTTGTGTATGGGTTGGTTTGGAAACTCCAAAACTCATTTCTTGTTAGGGTTGGAGCTGGAGAAGAACTCTAAGACCTCTATATATGTGTTTTGGGAAATGTTTGTCGCATTAACTGGCGGTAAGCTACCCTATCTTGATCCTAATGCTACTATTCGGGTCTTAGGACTGATTTTTGGATAAGAAAGAAAGGGAATCTGGTAGTGAGTCCATCAAATAAATTGTAGCCACATCAGTGTAGTTGATGTTAGGCTTTTGAATTTCTCAATTCGAACCTTTGTAGCCCAAGTTATGGTCCGTTTACCTCGAGCGCTTAAATGGAAAGGTATCGGCTATAGGGAGCAACATTGATCTATCTCGGCTGGGTCTGGCCTCATTGTCCGTTCGGGGCGGTTGGTTCGACCGGGTCCATCCGCTGGGTCCGGCCTCGCTAGGTTGGTTCGACCGATGGTTCGGGCCGGGCTTCCATCCGATTGGGTCCATCCGGCCGATCCGCCCGGCCGGGTTGGTCCGGGGCTGGTTAGTCCGGCGGTCTGGTTCCACGCCGAGACCCTAACTTCGGAAGGTCATAGCTTTTTCGGCCCAAACTCGACCGAAAGTGTTCTTGGACTCTATGGAAAGCCCATTAAGTCAAGATTTCAGCCATATGTTGTGGAGGGCATTGGGTGCTAGAGCTGGCTGGTTAGGGCCAATCGGGCAAGACTAGTCAGGTAGAGCTAGCCGGATAAGGCTAGTTGTTCCTGTGAGACCTCCAACTTCGGAAGGTCATAACTTCTTCGTTCGAACTCCGATTCGGGGTGTTCTTGGACTCTATGGAAAGCCCATTGAGTCAAGAATCCATCCATATATAGCTTGATAAAATTGGAAATCATATTAGGTCCAGAAATCATGAAAAAGTGAGATCCATTTAGTCACCATATTATTCAAGTATTATAATGAGATATGAAAATGCAAAGATTCGAATAATATTTATACATATCACATATGATTAATGTGATGACTATAATTATTCGGGATTATGAGATATGTAATCAACATAAAATATACACGGATTGTCCGTCAGGAACCCGGTAGAGGACAGATGCATGCCTAGGGACATAGTTGTCGGCAGATACCCCACGTGATATCGGCGCCTCAAGCCGTGTCGACGACACAGATCCAGTTGGATCATTACAGCATAGGTCACTGCCTCGTACAGCTGATGATACCTTCTCGGTACAGACACGGCCCCGTTTGGGTCACATATTATATGGCATAGGTCACTGTCTCGTACAGTGATGATACCTTCGAGTATATACAGATAGAGATCACTGTCTCGTACAGTGATAATACCTTCGGGTATATACAGTTATTTCCCGTATCCGCTTCTAAGGTATTTGCATACATGAAACCTAAAAGAAAATGACAAGTATATGCAAATGTAATGTATAGAATATATGACATGATATGAGAAGTACAGTAATCAAGTATGCTATGATAGTATACATTTATAAGAACAAGAAGTAAAGTACAAGATGACATGAAAAGTATATAAAAAATGATAAATGAAACATGTTATGAAAAAAGTATATATATGAGAAATGATAAGTATATGTATTTGTATAGAAGTGTGGTGAGCCTTATGTCATCCATATGTATTAATTCCACTAAGCCGCAAAGTTTAGCACGAGTGTTTTCATCCTCAGTACGTAAGAGGAAATCAGGACGTGACAATCCACATCGCAAATAAAGGCCACGCATCAATTAGGGTGCCCACTAGAATACCTTGGTCTTATTTTGTATATGAAATTTTGTTTATTTTGTAAACAATGTAAATATAGTAAAATGTTGAACATTTTCCATATATGGAGCTTGGATATTTTGTAATCCGCTGCTACAAAATATAATACAAGTTAAATGTTTAACATTATACGAATGAACAAGCTTAAAGTTTATAAGTCTGTAGTAAATAAAAAAATAAAATAAAATGATGACACCTATGCTTGACACCGGGTGCTAGGTCGGGAGTGTCACGTGTTAGTCTGCATCGTGAGCATCTCGATCTCCTGTCGGACCGCAACCTGCCTGGACGGAGAAGGGGCGCTACAAGTAAGTGGTATTAGAGCCTAGGTTTAGGCATTTCTGGAAGAGTCTTAGATTAGGGATAATGTGTTGGCCTGATGTGGATGTCCTTGTGTTTTGTATAGATGGATCGGTCCCGGTTAAGCCGCTGAAAGTAAGCTAACCTAAGGGAACAAGAGTTATCGCCTTCCAGCCTTTGAAGTAATGTACCTAATGAGACCACGTGGGCTTTTGTTGAGAATATCACAGACATGGCTCGGGTATTGATAGATTGACCATTCCTAAAGCTCCAATAGACACAAAGAAGAAGACACGGGAGCGTGAGAATTCCACGGTCGAGTACTAAGAGTCGTAGAAAGTCAATCGTTAGAAAGCCAGTGTGTATTAGAGGTTGAAGCTAGATGCCTCCCGATCGAGAGCATCATGTGCGCCTCACTATTGCAAAGGAGGCATATGACTGGGGTGGAACCGGTGCTCAAAAGTCCGTGGATCCCACATCCCATGACACGGGAATTCTCATTCAAGAGTTCAGTAAAGCATGTTACGTACATGTATAGGAGTCCAAGGGAACAGCTCCCGAATATGAAGCAAAGGAACTTATCCCAGGGTCGAGCATGAGAAAGAGTTCACTGCCTCAACAAATATGCACAATAGCGGTCCTCACCGATGCGCATTGCAGTAATTTGAAGATGGACTACATGATTCCATCAAGAGGTACTTAGCACCCGTGACTTCTCCAACAAGTGAACTTTTATCGCCGGGTCCAAGCCGCAATGAAAGTGAGAGACTAGAACCAGCCAAAGAAAGAAAGTCTCAAAAGAAGAAGTTCTCAAAGGAGCCTCTCCTCTTCCGTAAAAGAGCTGTGAGGTGTTCAAGCCAGTCGCACAGGTTCGCCACAAGAGGTGAAGATAGGAAGTATAACCCAGATTCAGCCGGGGTAGGTGCTTCAATGACAGGAGAAACCCGAAGTGCACTCCATTTCCATGCATCGGCATCCTGTGGTGTTTGTAGGTTATCGATTAGGAGGGTGCTTCGCGATGCGGGAAGATCGAACATTTTATGGCAAATTGTCCTCGAGAGTCAGGGGATAATAGAAGTCTACAAGGAAGTGGTAGAGGAAGATCTGCGACACCACCTTTGACTCGTGATCGAGGTAGGGCCGAGTGGCCCATCTCAAAGAAAGAGGATCAGGAGGCATAGTTTTAGAGATAAGTGGATCGTCCTATGCCTATAAGACCAAAGACGAGCATATGAGGGTCGTGAGGACTGACGCTTCCCGAGGTTATAGCCGGTATATTTTCTTTATATGATATTGAGATACATGCATTGATTGATCCTGGATCTACTCATTCATATGTGTGCATGGAGCATGTAATTGACAAAGTGCTAGCGATGGAGAAATTAGCATATGACATGCATGTGACTAGTCCGTTGGGGCACAATGTTAAGGTGGACAATAGATATAGAAATTCGCCCCATTGTTATACAACAAGAGAGTTTACGATGCACAACCTTTACCATTCGTAGAGTTTGATTTGATTCTGGGAATGGACTGGTTGACTAAACACCGAGCCATAGTTGATAGTGGACAAAAGACAGTAGTGTTAAGATGCCCTGATCAGTCCAAGGTGATAATACAGGGCATTAGATCCAGCTTAATGTCCAATGTGATCTCAACCATGTAGGCGAGGAGATTTATAAGAAAAGGATATGAGGCATTCTTAGCCTTGATACTTGACTCCAAGAGAGGTAATGTCAGTTGAAAAGATTCCAAAGAGTGAATTTCCGCAGGTATTCCCGAAGAGTTGCTGTGTATTCCTCCTGAGAGGGAGGTGGACTTATCCATAGAAATTGTGCCAGGAATAGCCCTTGTGTCTAGGGCACCTTACAGGATGGCTCCAGCAAAGTTGAATGAGTTAAAGGTTTAGCTACAAGAGCTTTTAGATAAAGGGTTTAGATTGACCAAAATAGCTGCTCCCTGCACTTCTTGTTTTGTTCGTGAAAAAGAAAAGATGGCACTCACGGGTGCATTGCTGACATCGAAAATTAATAAGGTGACAATGAAAAACAAATACCCATTACCGAGAATCGAAGATCTTTTTGATCAGTTGAAAGGAGCGGGTGTCTTTTCGAAGATTGACCTGCGATTCGGATATTATCAGTTGAGAGTAAAGGAAGTAGATGTGTCGAAGATTGCATTTAGAACCCGATATGGCCATTATGAGTTCTTGGTAATGCCATTTGGGTTAACTAATGCACCGACAGCATTCATGGATTTAATGAATAGGGTATTTTGACCCTATGTGGATCAGTTTGTAGTGGTCTTTATTGATGACATCCTGGTGTATTCTAAGGATGCACAAGAACATGAACAACATCCTCCAAAATAGTCCCGCGGTGGTTAAGAGAAAAGAAGTTATATAAGCTCAAGAATGTGATTTTTGGCTAAAGGAAGTTTCATTCTAGGCCATATCAGGTCTAATGAGGGTATAAGAGTCGACCCTACAAAGATCGAGGTCGCTAGACTGGAAACCACCTAAAAATGTAAATCGAGGTGAGAAGTTTCTAGGGCCTAAAGGTGTTATTATAGAAGATTTGTGAGAGGATTTTCTGTCATGGCTTCTCCACTCACCAAGCTACTTAGGAAAGGAATAAAGTTTGAAATTACGTAATAAAATAATATTTTTGAACAATTGAAAGGATGTCGGTTAAATCACCAAGACGACGCAACCTACTTCGAAAGTATACCTTACAGTGATGCTTCAAGCATTGGTTTGGGATGCGTGTTAATGCAAGATGGGAAAGTGGTGGCTTATGCGTCTAGACAGTTGAAGCCACATGAACAGAATTATCCCACTCATGACCTAGAGTTAGCTGCGGTAGTGTTTGCTTTGAAAATATGGCGACACTACTTATACGAGGAAAAGTGTAGAATTTACACCGATCATAAGAGTCTCAAGTACTTGCTAACGCATAAAGAGTTAAATTTGAGATGAGGAGGTGGTTAGAGCTATTCGCTGATTATGACCGCATCATAGATTACCACCCCGAAAGGCTAATGTAGTAGCCGGCGCTTTGGGTCGGGGAAAAGACAAGTGGGTAGCAATGTCACTACACTACAATGATTGGAGACTAGCAGATGATGGAGCTATGTTAGCTCAACTAGAAGCGCAACCCGTTTTAAAGCAAATGATTATAGATGTTCAGAAAAAGGATGAAAAATTACAGAAAAAGTTACAGATGGTTAGAGATGGTGACAAGACCGAGTTTTCAGAGAAAGAAGTTGGAAGTTTGTACTTCCAGAACAGATTATGTGTGCCAGATGATAAAGAGCTAAAGAAAAAGTTGTTATATGAGGCTCATAATACGGTATTTACCATGTATCCTGGAGATAATAAGATGTACCAGATCAGAAACAATTTTATTGGTGGAAAGGAATGAAAAGACGTGATGTGAGTACGTGTCTAAATGTTTGACAGTCGCAAGTTAAAGCTTCGAACACTGTGTTCCAATGGGTCTGACCCCTTCCACTTCCCTCACAATGGAAGTGGGATAACATTACCATGGATTTTGTGTCGGGTTTTCCCCCACTAACAAAAAACATGACTCGCCCGGCGGATTGTTGATAGCTCACAAAGTCGGCCCATTTATACCAAACAGATTATCTCTATGGATCAATTAGCCGAAGTATATGTAGACAGAGGATTATGCGATTGCATGGTGTGCCGTTGTTCATTGTGTCTGATAGAGATCCGCGCTTTACATCAAGTTTCCGGAAGAACTACAACACTAGGTACGAGGTCGACTTCGCATTTCCGCATTCCATCCGGGCAAATGATGGACAACCGGAAGGTTAATTCAAGTACTCAAGATACGCTCGAGATCAGGTCATAATTTTCGTAAGTCGATGCGATATTCCACCTGGCGAATTTGCCTATAACATGAAACTTTGTATGGCCGAAGATGTAGAACTCCTATGTGTTGGACATAATTGAATGAGCATAAAGCGATTGGTCCAGACATAGTAAAAGATACCGAAGAGAAAGTACAAGTTATCCGGCAAAGGTTAAAGGCGGCTAATGATCGACAAAAGTCATATGCCGATTTAAAAAGGAGAGATATTGAATATGAAGTGGGAGACAAGGTTTTCTTAAAAGTATCACCGTGGAGGAAAATTCTACGATTTGGTCAGAAAGGCAAGTTGAGTCTAAGGTTCATAGGGCCATATGAGATTTTAGAACGGCTGCCATGTGTTTATCGATTGGCACTCCTCCAGACCGCTTGCTCATATACATATACATGCACGTGTTTCCATGTGTCGATGCTTTGAAAATACCGTCCATGAGTCGCACATACTACTGCAAGAGATACAAGTACGTGAGGATTTGTCATCCGATGAGGGTCAAAGGTACTCGCTCGAGAGGTGAAATAATTCATAATAAACAACACCGCAGTAAAAGTGCTTTGGCAACACTATGGCAGGGAAGAAGCTACTTGGGAGCCAGAAGCAAATATGAGAGCACTGATAAGCCGAAAGCATGATGTGTAGAATGTGTACGCCTGCGGTGCGCAAGCGCACGCTGTCATCAAGTAATACAAAGGTACCTAAGTACGAATATCGATCCACTCGGGAGAAGTGTGTTGACTAATGAATTTTAGCTTTGAATATTATCTCGGATGTAAACTTTGAATGACAAGTTAACTAATGTGAGATTAAATTAAACTAATTTATCTTAGCACTTATCAGATTGTGGAGACTAGGGCTATGTGTCCCCCTACCACTTTTGATGGATTACTACCTAAAGGAATTACTATTCAGTCTATCCGTGACTTGTTGATGACGGGGTGATCTTGCCTACGAGATACCCTATCTCGAGGTGTATCCGCCTATCTCGCTAGCAAGGTTGAGTGTATTTCTACCTCACCCCAATGCTCTGAAACGCTTAATTGTTCTAACCTTAATCGCCACCCTCGAAATCGGGATATCTCTATTTACCGAATTGACCGAGGGTCGCTCTATTCAGATCCCTGGGCGTCCTCATCTCTTGATCTCGGATACCCAGCAAAATCATGCCAATGTTGGCCAGACATCACATGTATATAAATCACATATATAGAGCGATACTAACATGTCATAAATAATCGAATAATATAAAATCCAAATCTTAATCCATGCAATCGCGGATGGGTTCAACAAAACCCTAGATATGAATCTAGAACATAATGGACGTAATTACACACGCAATCAATCTATAAAACATCAACAGTTTTATCAGAAAAGAAGAAAATACAAAAGTAGGTCTCTTCTCTGCTGATCTAGGTAGCTGCTACTCTGCTATTTGTGCCCTCATTCGTACGTTTTTCGATCCTCCTCGTTTTTTGGTCCCTTTTGCTTTTAATGATGGTGAGGCGTAAATTGGAATGACGCCGCAACGCCGCGATCACAGGCGTCGCGACGCTGAGGCCGCGACATTGGCCACTTGTTGACTTCTCTTCATTGACCTCGACGTCATCGCTTGACGCCGCGACGCTCTTGCCACTTTATGCTTCTTCTCCGCTCCAAAATGGTCCCAAAAACTGCCCGTTCTACCTGTTATTCACACAAAATGCAAGAATCAGATATCGGGCTATAAAATGCATATTTAACTGTAAAATAAAGCTAAAACCATAAAATAGACGCGGGTATGGCATGAGTGTTTTAGGCACTCATCACACCCCTAAACTTAGTTTCTTGCTTGTCCCCAAGCAAGAACTAACTCTAAACCGGACACACAACCTACGTACTATAACCTAACACTAAGATTATGATGCACATGCTGACAGACGAAGGATCAAAATGGACCGACTCACAATTCTTGCCTTTTTGTTCTAATTTCAGGGGATCCGTAAGGGTGTTTTACTTTCGAAAAGAACTGGCTGAAATCCAGGCAGTTGATAGCGCCTCAACTCCGAGGTAATCAATAGCCTTTCCCAAAAACAGACTATGTGCATTGAATACGTGACCTCAAAGATATACCTAGGTTCCGCACCCCCAAATCCTGAGTTCAACTCACCTAATGGAGAATCTAATCACGGAAGGATAGAATCCACCGCTTGTAGTCATTGAACATACCTACGCGTTGAAAGAAAAACTAGTTCCCATAAGTTTATGTTAAGTGTTCCCAGAATAGGAATTAGTCAGTGACTCCCCACCGCTGGTTAAGGGCACCGAGCATCTCGCTCCCCGAATCCTCACCCCAAACACTCAACTAAACCTAAGGGCCTCTAAGAAGCGGAAATTTCCATCTTCCATCCCCAGAACGCAGTCAGCCACCTGGCCCCGCCAACGGCTCGTGGCATTAGGGCTTTGAAAGGCCCTCGGACTGTGTTTGTGGATTCCATTAGAAGATCCTAATTACTCTATTCATATGTTTCTTTTTTTTTTTTTTACTAACTCAGCCTGAAGGCAACTTTTTATTTAGGGTGTCCCATCACTTGCGTTTAGAGACTCCCAAGGTTTGTTGAACCTTAGTAGCCTGCTCGGCGCTCAGCATACCCTATAATATCTGTGAGTGCATGCTCGCTGAGAAATGGTTTCTTGAGTATTCCTAAGATTCACTGTCTCCACTATTCAACTTGAAACTCCCGAGCATCTAACACCCTACGAACTTTTTTGATTTATACTATGTCTGGCCCATGATGATTGTGGACTCTACCAAGAGATCCTTGACTCTCAAGCATGGTACGCATAAACTACCTAAACAATTTCAACGTCAACATATCCTAATACTGTGGACTCTCAAAGGACTAGAAACAACAAAACAAAATGACCAACCATAAAAAACATAAACTAAAACACAGACTCGACATACTAAAATAACCAAACATAAACTAAACCTAATTCAAATCATGAGACGCGAAAGAAACCGCCCAACACAAGACTATACTAATCAAACAAAACTCGACACCCCCCCAAATACGGGTCCAGCGGTCCCCACCGGCTATAAAAGAACAAGAGATAGCGTAAGGAAACTTCCCGGTGATCGGTCGTCATCGCAGTCGCGGTGGCTAGTAGAGAGCGAGAAGTTGAGCTGGCCGGTCTCGAGGGATCACGATTTCGAGAATGGTCGCCGGTTACCAGATCTAGCACGCATGTCGTCGCGGAGGGCCTCCATATCCTAGGTACGAGGACTCTAGCTTCCCCGGTCTCAGCCCCAAATAGATCTAAATGGTTAGTGAGTGCGAGCACCGAGTCCTCGAGATCGGGCTGGACTAGATGGGCCGCCGAGGCCTGGCCATGGCGGTGCATGGGTGAGTGGAGGATTGCCCAAATGGCCACCCCTCGGGATCGACGGAGCCCAAAGCGAGCCCGATACTGTGAAGCTCATCCCTCGTCCGAGGGTTCATCGCCTGAATGCATTCCCTTTTCAAGTCGGGTACACCCGCTTATCACGCTTGACCATTATAGCTTTAATAGGGTGTATCCACGCCTCATTGCAATCCTCTCTAAGGGCACCCCACTCGCTAGCATAGATCAGATATGAGAAAGGGAAAATTCTAGGTCGGTTTTCGCATCACGGTTATGGAGGATGGCATCCTCGTGAAGAACCCTAACACAAGGTAAGGTCCTCGATGATGGCGTAGGTTGAGCAGGCGTATATTGCGTTTACTTCACACACGCTCACGCCTAATGAGACACGACGTGATGAAGTGCGGATGCCATACTGGGAACATAGCCAACAGCTTGGCCTCATGCACGGCGTAAGTTCCTTCACTATTGAGCTTCCACTCACCCCGCCCGTTGGTAAGGACCCGATAATCTCAGGTCCGGTCATCATAGAGCCGATCAAAAGGCTTAGGGGGCATTAGGTCAAGATTATAGAATTGGTTGATATATTCCGCGCTGAAGTCTACCAACACACCAAGACCCTGACTTTTCACTTATTACGTGCTTAGAGCAATATAGGTTCTTCATTCACACCGTCAGTAATTGACGAGGTGGTTGGCATAGCGCCTGCCATCCCTTAGACGCAATGGTCTTGCGAAAGAAGTCATCAGGGTGGTGGAAGCCCTTTTCCTTGATGAAGGACCGATTTTTACAAATGGTACCAAACCGATCAACGACACCTTCATTGACAAACTTCAGGATAAATGAATTGGCCCGGGTCCTCACTAGCCCGACCCCGTTTAGCTGGCCAATCCTTGTGTCGCTACCTCTACATAGGGGCAAAGGGTGGGTTTAGAATTTCAAAGCCCATAAGCAATAATCAAATAATGAAGGCAAAGGAGGCACTCCTAGCGACCTAGACACGGGGTCGAAAGCACCTAGGGTGCACAATGGGACCGAGGGTTTGGAATGGCACATGAGGACACATGCACTCTAAATGCATCAGACTGTCGGCTCTAAACTGCACTCCATGCGTAGGGAAAAGTCAGGCCGATTTGAAGGAGTTCCAACCCTTTAGGAACCGACAAGGATGTGGAGGGCACCAAACTAGAGGGGCTACTGAGTCGAGGTGAAGCTCAAGACAGGCGTAGGGCTGATGTTGGTGCTAAGGTCAGTGGAGGAATAATAGTGGTGGCGGATGCGTAACAATGGAGTGAGGTTTTGGCAAGGGTGTGAGGTGGTAAAAACCTGAGGTACCAGTCACAAAATGGGCAACGCCGTGACGCTTGGGCTCAATGCCGCGAATGCTCCCGAGGGTGGGTGCCAATGTCGCGATCGCTGGAGATCTAACTACCACGCCTGGGCAGGGGCTATAAATCCAACGTCACGATGTTGGGATCCAACGTCGCAATGTTCCAGAATGCAGAAACCACGCCGCGACGCTCCGTGGTAACCGCCAACGCCGCGACGCTGGTGATCCAACGCCGCGATCGCCCAAAGGCTTAGTTTTTCGCGGTTCAGAACGCTATGACGCTTGAGAGCCAACGTCGCGATGTGACAGAGAAGGCCAAAATGAAAAATTTTCAACAAGGTTCTAAGGTTTGGGAAAACCCCCCTATTGCAAATTACGACTCTTTACTTCCTCGAAGTGAGCTTCAGCCGATCCTCCACATTAATTTCTGTCTCGGGCCCTGAAAACAAACAACCAAAAGAAAATCCCGATTACGGAAAGATACAGAAAACCAAACCAAAATTAAAACAAACAATAAAACTTAAACTATGGAAAGAAAAATTTTAAGAAAAGCTTGGGTTGCCTCCCAAGAAGAGCTTTGTTTAAAGTCGTTAGTCGATCACCACTTTGACTCCAATGTGCTCTGAACCCGGCTTATATGACTCGCCATCAGACTTTCCGGTGTGTTCAAGTGGAATGGTCTGCTTATTCGCATGGAACTCGCCCCCAAAGTACGGCTTCAACCACTGGGTGTTAACTTTGAATGTTCCTTTCTCTTTGATGCCAGAATCGTTGCCCTCCATGTGGAAAGAACTTGGGTCATAGTGAATGGTTCACCATCTTAACTTGAATTTTTCGAGAGTTTGAGCCTGAATTCAAACAAGATGACCTGTCCCGCCTCAAATCTTAACATTGAAACAGGTTATCGTAAGCAGCTTCATTTTTCCTTGTATATGCGAAAGACTTTACAAGCTTCACTTGTGGAATTCGCTCTGACCTACATCGAAATGTAGCATCCGCTCTCTCCTACTTAATGTACTATCCATGTTCAACCGCCGAGTTACTCCCCCGCAGGCTCGATGCTCCAATTTCCAAACTTCGCAGTGGCCCATAAACGACTAATGGCGACATACCCAATGTGGTGTTTGAACACCAGATGCCCGAGTGCATCCTCAACCTTTTCGACCAAATACTCTTCCTGAGCTTGATCGTTTTCTTCTCTAGAATGGACTTGATTTCTCGATTCGATACTCAAGGCCCATTTGCCCCGTGGGTGGTATGCGAGGGATGTGCGATGTCACACTCCATACTTGTGCAAGACTTGTCAATCATCTTATTGCGTAAATGAGTACCCGCATCTCGTAATCGCGTCGGGAGTGCGCCGAACCATGAATACTGCGGGTCGCAAGAACCGGGCCGCTACCTAGCATCATGTTAGTGCTGGCCTAAGATTGCTTCAACCCACTTAGAGACGAATCTACCGCCGCCAGTGATGTACAGAAGATAAAAGAAGGGGGAAATGGACCCATGAAATCCATCCCCATAAATCAAACAATTTACTTCCGTATCAGGTAATGGTCAAGCTCGTCCTTTCTAGAAATGCCTCATTCGCCGGGCATTTGTCACAAGTGGATACGAACTGATGAGCATCCTTGAATAAGCTAGGCCAGTAGAAGCCTAATTGAAGTACCTTGGCTACTGTTCTCTGGCCGCCGAAATGCCCCCCACATGGTAAAGTATGGCAAGGGTTCGCACACTGCTCATTTCATCTTTGAGCACACATCTCCCGATCACTGTCAACACAATGCCCAGAGCAGAATAGGTTTCTCCTAGTAGTGTTTCAAGTGTGCTAAGAACCTCTTTCTGGTTGATAGCTAAATTTAGGACTACCACACCAAATAATTCACGTAGTCGGCAAACCATGGAATCACCCTTTTGTCTTCAATAGATAAGAGCTGCTCATCGGGGAAGTCATCATTCACATGGACCTCATCACTTGCCCCTTCTAACCGTGATAGATGATCTACAACTAGGTTCTCCGTTCCCTTCTTGTCTTTAATCTCAATCAATTCTTTGCAAAAGAAGAGGAACCCATCGGATTAGTCCGGCTCGCGCCCTTAGACATCAAGTATTTTATTATGAATTGTTACAGGACAACTACCTTGTTGCCAATCAAATAAGGCCTAAATTTGTCAAAGGCAAAGACAATGGCCAATAGTTCTTTTTCAGTGGTGGCATAGTTCAGCTGGGCATCGTTCAAGGTTTGGCTAGCATAGTAGATCACCTGGAATATTCTTTCTCTTTTCTACCCTAACACTGCTCCAATCGCATAGTCACTTGTAGCTCAAATGGAAAGGCCCAATCTGGTGCTACTAAAATAGGAGCTAATACCAATTTATCTTTCAAGACTGAAAATGCGCGCATACATTAAACAAATTCCCTTCCAATAGGTCCTTTGACCAAGAATTGACAACGGCTTTGCAATCTGAGAAAAGTCTTTGATGAAGCGTCTATAGAATCCAGCGTGACCTAAAAAGCTTCTTATCCCTTTTACAGATGAGGGTGGAGGTAATTTCTCAATTGCTTCAATCTTTGCTCTGTCTACCTCTATTCCTCTTGCAGAAATCCGATGCCCAAGTACAATGCCCTCTTGTACCATAAAATGACACTTCTCCCAATTGAGTACAAGGTTGGTCTCCTCGCATCTGATCAACACCGACCTCAAATTCTCCAGACAATTGCCAAAGGAGCTTCCTAAGACAAAAAAATCATCCATGAAGACCTCGATTGTTTTTTCAACCATATCGGAGAATATGGCCATCATACAAATAAGAATGTGCCCGGCGATTGCACAAACAAGGGCATCCGTCGAATGTGAATGTACCATGTGACATGTGAATGCTGTTCTCCGATCTTGGGGCTATAGCAACTGGACAGCCGGAATATCCATCCAAAAGCAATAGTATTCGTGTCCGGCTAATCAGTCCAACATCTGATCCAGAAACGACAATGGGAAATAATCTTTTCGAGTAGCCTTATTCGCCCGATAATCAATACAAATTCTCCAACCTAAGGATCGTCAAGGCGTGAATGTGCTATTCTCGGTTCTTATGATGGTTGTTCCTCCTTTTTAGGTACTACTTGTACCGGATTTACCCATGCACTGTCGGAAATAGGATAAATAACTCAGATCTAGCCACTTTAATATCTCCTTCTGAATTACCTCTCTTTCATAGTTGATTCAATCCTCCTCCGTGCTTCCACCGGCTGTTTACGACCATCTTCCAACAGAATTCGGCGCGTGCACATAGATGGGCTTAACCCTTTTAAATCGCCGCAGGCCATCCGAAGATTTTAGTGATCTCTAAGTACCCTCAATAACTTATCTTCCTCTAATTCTGTCAGGGACGCTGAAATGATCACTGGTAAGGTGGAGGCCGTCCCAAGATAAGCATACTTCAAATGTCTAGGTAATGGATTTTGTTCCATCTTGGGTGGTTGTTCAACGACGGTAATCGGGTGAGCCTAAAGATTTTCACCCAGAGATTCAAAAATATTTCCTTCTATTGGGTTCGAAGGAATCCATCCATTTTGCTACTCCTCGCCTTCTCGCCCCGTATTCTCGAATTACCAGGGCTACCCCAAAGGATCAATGGTGACCACTTCGCTGCTAGACACTATAGCCTCACGGTCTCCGTCATGAAGCATGTATCACTTCTCTCGCCGGATGTCACGTTCTTCGAACACGCTGGAACTCTGACTTCATCCCCACCCTCACTTTAGCTCTCCTCCGAACGTCAATCATCAAGCCTCGCGCTGCAAGAAATGGTCTACCCAAGATTATGGGTATTTCTTTATCTTCTTCCATATCTAATACAATGAAATCTGCTGGGAAGATAAACTTGTCAACCTTCACTAAGACATCTTCTATCACCCCTCTTGGATGCTTTAAGGACCTGTCTGCTAGCCGAGTATGACTGAGTCAAGTAGCCCTAACCCCAAAACGCCTAAATACGATAAAGGGCTGAGATTAATATCGCGCCTAAATCACACAAAGCTCTCCTAAAGATACCGCTCGATGGTGCGCGGATAGTGAAACCGCCGGGTCTTTTACAACAAATCTTCAAGGATGGCACTACATTCCTCGCTTAGGTTAACTGCTTCAAATCGCGCCTTCTTATGAGACAAGATGTCCTTCATAAATTGACATAATCTCGCATTTTGCTCCAGCATCACAAACAGAATGCTGATGTGCGCTCTTAAATACTTCCACAAATTTGGTGAACTCCTTACCTAGCTTATGCTTCTTTTAGACGCCGGGATAATGGAATTGGGGCTATGGCTGTGCACTAATCCTTGCTTCGCTTTCTCCTCTACGCATCAAGCTTTCTGGGTCAGTTCTCTCGTATTTTCATTTTGACTGGTCTCGGGATGACTTTCGCTACCTCCTCTGGCCACCGGGCCACCCCGTATCACCAATTCCTTTACCACTTCGGCCATGGGATCGCTTACATGTTCATTCCCTCTGCCTCTGGGTTCACTTCGAGTTGCTTTGGTAAGGAACCCGACGCTTTCCTCACAATAGATCGCCATTCGCCCATATGTACCTCTAAATCGGGTGGCTTATGTTGCATATTCGCCTTTGTCTCATTCATAAAGGCTAGACAAGAGGTGGAGCACGCGCAAGGGCTTGTTCCTAAGTCCACTTTTTCTGAGGTGGTTCGCTACTGGTGGTGGCATGTTGTTCGATTGTTCCTCCATCCATAACCCCCGATTGCTCGACTATTATGAGGCCACTACCTCGCTCGATTTTGGTTCGATGAAGTTGTCGTTTCCATACCGACTCTCGCTTGAGCCAGGGCTTACCGATTAAACTCGACACATACCGGGCCCGCTTACGGCTTTGCGTCCCGACCGGCATTCAGGTTGTCAGGTCGCCCTCCGCCGTAATTCACAATAACCCTACGGGTCGGGTATGTACGAATTCACGGTACCTTGCCGCCTAGTCACCGCTTAGTAAGTCGCATGGTTACGAGCAACCGACATTGTTGAGAACCTCTATCTATGCCACTACAAATTTTCACCGGTGTAATCCTATCTAGGCCATCGACATATTAGTCGCAAAGATCCTCCAAGATTTCCTCAAAGATGCTCGGGTCCGTAGTCTTCATTATCGAATCTCTCCTACGAAGCATCAATCACTCTTCTGGTTATATCACTAAGACCATTATAGAAAGTGTGGACTTGCATCCATCCGGGTCACCGCGGATGTGGGCACTTCCTACCAGCCTGAACCTATCCTATGCCTTTGCCGTGCCCTCTCCCTCTAGCCGCTTGAATGTATCGACATCTCTTGCACCGCCAGCAATTTTTGCAGCGGGAAGAACTCGTCGAACTTCAGACTAAGTCGCTCCATGAAGTAATGAACCGGCAGGGTCGAATTTTGTCAACCAATGTTTGGCTCTATCACCTAGTGAGAGTGGAAACAATCTCAACCTAAGTGCCTCTTCAGTGACCCCATTGTATTTGATCGTGTCGTAGACCTCGAGGAAGTTGGTCAGATGCATATTTGGATTCTTATTGGGCAATCCGTGAAACAGGATATTCTGAAGCATCTGTAAGGTCACTGACTTTAATTCGAAGTTGTTTGCCTGAATTGGTGGTCTTCGAATAGCCGTCTGAACAACTGTAGGTGGTAGGGCAAACTCTTCTAGCAACATAAATGGATCATCTGACTGTATAAACGGCCTGGGTGCATGATTTCTACCATTATTCCCATTGTGGTCCTCAAGGGCCTCGCTTTCTGCCATGGCCATGATCGTGCTCTTCATTATTCTGTATGATTGCTAGATTTCTATAATCGGTGGTCGTTTCGCTTCCTACTGCATGTGTAAGGTTCTTCCTACCAAGATCAACGGATGTACGTACTGGCTAATGCCTTCGCATTTGCATTCACGTAACCTTAGCCGCAATCACACACGAAAATGTAAAGACCAAATTACCAGCACTTGTAAAAATAAAATAAAAACAAAAAATAAGAATTCCAGAGTAATATCTAATTGTTGTTTTTTCAATATCAACTCTAAAACTTCTCCCCGACAATGACGCCAAAAACTTGATAAGCCAAAAGCGTGATGTGTAGAATGTGTAATGTCAGGCGCGCGCGACGTGTCTTCAAGTAATTTAGTGTACGTAAGTACGGATATCGATCCACGGGGAGAAGTGTGTTGACTACTGACTTTAGCTTTTAAATATTATCTGGATGTAAACTTTGAATGACAAACTAACTAATGTGTGAGATTAAATTAAACTAATTTATCTTAGTAATTTACTGTATTGTGGAGACTAGGGCTATGTCTCCCCCTACCACTTTTGAGGGATTACTACCTAAAGGAATTACTATTCAGTCTATCCATGACTTGTTGATGACGGGGTGATCTTGCCTACGAGATATTGGCCTCTCTCTCGTGTATTCTCATTCGCTGTGCATGGCTGAGTGTATTTCTACCTCACCCCAATGCTCTAAAACGCTTAATTGTTCTAACCTTAATCGCCACCCTCGGAATCGGGATATCTCTATTTACCAAATTGACCGAGGGTCACTCTATTCAGATCCCTGGGCGTCCTCATCTCTCGATCTCGGATACCCAGCAAAATCATGCCAATGTTGGCCAGACATCACATGTATATAAATAACAGATATAGAGCAGATACTAACAAGTCATAAATAACTAAATAATATAAAATCCAAATCTTAATCCATGCAATCGTGATAGGGTTCAACAAAACCCTAGATATGAATCTAGAACATACCGACGTAATTATACACGCAATCAATCTATAAACATCGCAAATTTTTATCGTAAAAGAAGAAATACAAAGCAGGTCTCTTCTCCTTCGGAGCATGGTCGCCGTCGCCTCCGCTCGCGCCCTCACACTGCACGCTGATCCTCCTCGCTTTTTACCTTTGCTTTAATGATGGTGAGGTATCGCATCGGACGTCAGCGACGCTGGAGACATCGCAACGCTGAGGCGTCGTGACGCTGGCCACTTGCTGACTTCTCTTCTCGCTGACCCGATGTTGGGATCGCCGCGACGCCCGCCAAATGAAAGTTTTCTTCTCTCGCCCCAAAATGGTCCTGCAACCGCCTCGTTCTACCTGCTATTCACACAAAATGCAAGAATCAGATATCGGGCTATAAAATGCATATTTAACTGTAAAATAAAGCTAAAACCATAAAACAGACGCGGGTATGGCATGAGTGTTTTAGGCACTAATGTGCTACGCATTCACAACTCTTCGGGACCGTGCATGAATTTCGAGACAAAAATTCTTTAAAGGGGGAGAGTCAGAACACTCAAATTATGTCCTAACGCTTTATAACATGTTTAGGGTATAATAATAAAGTAAAAGTATATTTTTCTGAATTAAATAAAAGATAAAATAATATAAAAACAAAGAAACTTGAATTAATATTAAAATTCAAGGGTAAATTAATAATTTATTAATTAGACTCAAGGGTCATACTTAATAATATCATATGCCAAAGTAGGAATATGCATAAGTTAAAGTAAGAATAAGAGAGAAATGGAGGGACCTGCAAAAATGAGTAAGTCAAATTACGGCTTAACTCAAAAAGAAGGATAAGATCGTTCAGATAAGACCAAAAGAAACATCTCATTTCGGGCTCTCGAGAAAGAGAAAAAACGAGAGGAAGAAGAAGTAAAGAGAAGAGAAGAAAGAAGGAAGGAAAAAGAAGATCACGTGTATGGAATTTGAGTATGGAATTGTCTAGTTTTGCATAGAAAGTATGGATACATGGTTTCAACCCTATTTTGTGTATGGGTTGGTTTGAAACTCCCAAACTCATTTCTTGTTAGGGTTGAGTTGAGAAGAACTCTAAGAATCCTATCTATGTGTTTTGGGAAATGTTTGGTTGCATTTTGAACTAAGGTAAGCTACCCTATCTTGTTCCTATGCGTTATCCGGGTTAGGACTGATTTTTGGATAATAAAGAAAGGGAATCTAGTAGTGAGTCCTTCAGGTAAATTGTAGCCACATCAGTTTAGTTGATGTTAGGCTTTTTAATTTCTCAATTCGGTAATTTACAGCCCAAGTTATGGTCCACTCGGAAAGCAATCTAAATGGAAAAGGCATCCATTGGTCGGTCTCGCCAACCATCCACCGGGCTGTGGTCCGGGCCGGGTCCATTCGGGTCGGGTCCGGCCCGATGGGTTGGTCCACGGATGGTCCGATCGGGCCCATTCTTTCCGGTCCATCCTATCGATCCGTCGACCGGGTTGGTCCTACCGGGTTCATCCACTTAGGTTAGTTCTACTGGCTTGTCCGACCGAGACCTCCAACTTTGGAAGGTCATAACTTCTTCGTCCGAACTCCGATTCGGGTGTTCTTGGACTCTATGGAAAGCCCATTGAGTCAAGATTTCATCCATATGCTGTGGAGGGCATTGGATGATGGAGGTAGTCGGTTAGGCCACCGTGCAAGACTAGTCGGCAGAGCCAGCTGTAAGGCCGGGTTGTTCCCGGTGAGACCCTCCAACTCTAAGGTTATAACTTCTTCTGGCTCGAACTTCGACTGGTGTTATTGGACTCTCTATGGAAATCCCATTGAGTCAAGAATCCATCCATATATAGCTTGATAAACTGGAAATCATATTATCCGTAAATCATGAAAAAGTAGGACCCATTGCAACCATAGTTATTCATGCATATAATGAGATATGAAAAATGCAAATATTCGAATAAATGATTATACATATCACATATGATTACCGGATGACTATAATTATTCGGGATTATGAGATATGTACTGAACATAAAATATACACGGATTGTCTGCTTAGAACTTGGTAGAGGGATAGATAGGCATACCTACAGTGGGACAATTCCGCTTGTCGAGTGCATACAGCTTTACGTGATATCAGGCCCCGCTTGTCGATGACATAGATCCCGCTTGATCATTATTACAGTATAGGTCAATGTCTTTCGCATAAAGGATGATACTGGTATATACGCCCCGCTTGGGTCACATATTATATGGCATAGGTCACTATCTCAGATGCTGATGATACCTTCGAAAAGATATACAGATAAAGATCACCTGCCTCGCACAGCTGATAATACTCGTACATACAATATCCCCATATCCGCTTCTAAGGTATTTGTATACATGAATCCTAAAAGAAAATGACAAGTATATGCAAATGTAATGTGTAGAATATATGACATGATATGAGAAGCATAGCATTGCTATACTATGATAGTATACAATTACAAGAACAAGAAGTAAAGTACAAGATGACATGAAAAGTATATGAAAAATGATAAATGAAACATGTTATGAAAAAAGTATATATATGAGAAATGATAAGTATATGCATTTGTATAGAAGTGTGGTGACCCTTAGTGTAAATAAAAAGATATGAATGAATAAGCTTAGAGTTTATAAGTCTATAGTAAATTAAAAAAAAAATGATGACACCCACGCTTGACACCGGGTGCTAGGTTGGGAGTGTCACAGGTTAGTCGGTATTAGAGCATCCAGGATTCGGTTCAGACCCGCCAATCGGGTCGGATCGGAGAAGGGGCACTTTTAATTCTCAACTGATAATACCCAGATTGCAATTCTATCTTCGAAAAGATACTTGCACCTTTCAATTGTTCGAACAAATCATCGATCCCTGCAACGAATACTTTATTCTTTATCACAACTTGTTCGGGCTGCTCAGAATCGATACATAACCTAAGTGTACCATCATTCTTTTAACAAAGAGCACGTGGAGCTCTATGGTAGATACACTCGTCAAATAAACTCCTTATACTAGCCAGAACTCAATCTCAACTCCTTTAACTCCAACGAAGCCATTCTAAGACAAGAATGGATGCCGCCGTGGCACTGCACAACGGTCGATAGAAAACTTAATCTCCCTCTCGATGACTAAAACCATTGGAATTTTTAGTCCATTTTCGATTTATTACAATGTACTGCTTTGTTTTATGCAGAAATATATACTATTTACCAAATTTATATTTTTGCAGAAATTTATAGCATAAATAAAATCAAGGACTGGCGGAAAGCAGCTTCAATGGGCCAAAGTGAGGTCGTGATGTAGAATCGAGGTCGCGACTCAAAAGTCATACTATATCAATGAAAAGCCGCTACACAAAAAGAGAAGTTGCCGATAGAAAAAGGGTCATAGAAGGATTTCATGTCTCGACATCATTCCGAGGTCACGACATCAAGGAAGATTAACTCGTTGCAATGTGATAATTGAGGTCATACTAAGGAATGGTTAGTTACTAAGCTTACAAGGTCTCTACCAGCAATTTGTTGCCATGGCTAAAATATAAGTTGAGATTTCAATCAAGGTCACGACCTCAGGTATGGCGTCGTGACTACATTTTTAAGTAATCAGACAAGAGCAGGCAAGAAGAGCAATCATTCGGGCGCGACACACTTTCTAGGTCATGACTTAAAAGAATGAACTGATGGGAAACTGTTGTGAGTAAAAAATGAGGTTGCGACAGGATGGGGAGAAATGATGTTGCGACATGCTTTAAAAGTCGCGACATAGATTTCAGCAAGGAAAAGAAACAATTAGGTCACGACATATATTTCAGCAAAGGGAAGAACAGTCAAGTCGCGAACTAGAAATAGAAAATTAAATGGAAACTGTTGAGACTGAGAAATGAGGTCGCAACTTGATAGGAGGAAAGAATGGTCGCGACATACTTTTGAGGTTGCGACAGGAATTGCGGTGATTAAAGAAACTACTTGGTCACGACTCAATGTCCATGCCGCGATTAAGAAAACAAGGCATCGAAGAAATTCTGAGTTGCGACTGCCAGCGCTTAAGACAATCAATGATGTCAGAATCTAAAGGAGAAGTCATGGACTAAGAATTAAAGAGGTTGACAACAAAAATGATGTCATGACATCGAATTGAGGTCGAGACACAGAAATGCAGTGAAGGCAGAAAAAGCCAGGTCGTGACATCGATTTGAGGTCGTGACACCAATTCCTGGAAACAAGAAAAGGGGGTCGCAACCAGAGTTCTCACTGCTGACAACTAACATGGTCACAACAAAGAATTCATGTCACGACCACTAATCAAATGCAACTGAAGAAACAAGTCGCAATAGAAAACATCAGGTCGCAGCTCAACAATTGCAAGAACAAAGTGAAAGAACATTGCGACCAGTTTCCTGAGGTCAATGGCTGCATTTTGACAGACTGCATCAGATTTCACGCCGCGACACCGTTTTCGTGTCGCGACCTAAACAAAGAAGTTAGGCCAGGAAATCCACTTGAGCTCAATCAGCGCCCAATTTCTAAAAGTTATAAATAGGCATACACCGTTTTAGTAAAGTAGCTTTTTCTTTTTGGAACCTAGAACTGGGGAAGAAGAAAACTCACTGTATATTTTAGAATAGATTTCTTTTCTTTTTCTAGATCTGAACCAGTGATCTATGTAGAAGTGTCAAAGCTGGATTTAATTTATGATTTTCTTTTACAATTACTGTCTGAATTTAATGAAATCTAGACAAATTTTGGAATTCATTTTTCTCAGTTCATTGCAATTACAAAGTGGTGTACTTGATCAATGTCTTCTTTGTCTATTGTGATGTAGTTTTTAAACACAATACTAGATTGGAATTATTGTTACTACAAGAACACCATGAAATATACCTTAAAGAAGCTCGGACTTGTTTAGGGTATATTAAAAGCTAAATGGAATTTTTCGAAAATAAAACGAGAGACCCGAAATTAATAATAAAACCAAGGGTAAAGTGGTCTTTTACCACTTGAGGACATAAAAAAGCAGATAAAACAATAAGTTTATATGCAAATATGAAATTTGAGAAAAGATGGAAGAAATTAGAAAGAGTGGAAGGACCTAAATGCAAAAATGAGAGTTAAGAAAATGCAAAGGCCAAACATGGCCTTAACTCAAAAAGATGGATAAGGTTAATTGGTCTCTATTTTTGAGAGACCAAAAATGTAAAAGAAGGATCCAATAGTTATAAAGTTAAAAGTTGATAGGCTAAATTAGAATATAGGATGAGTGTGATGCAAATAGAAGAGAATGAAGGGCTAAATAGCAAAATGGGGAAACTGCCAAAATTGGCTTTCCAACGTGGCCTTAAGGAGTGGATAAGATGAGACCAACTTTGGTCTCTTAAGGGGAGATTTTCTCACTTTGAAAAAGGGAGTTAGGGCTCCCACGTAAGAGAAGAGTAGGGAAGAGAAAAGAAAAAATAAGTACAGGAAGAGAAGAAGGTTACAGTTAAGAAAGAAGTAGTTCGCAAGAGATATAAGGTATGGAATCATGAATTTTGTATGAATTTCATACAATCGCATGATTAGTAGCTCGCCTAAACCTAGAGTTTGATAAAATTTCATCCCAAATACGGGTTTCTTGTTGGCATTTAATTTTCTAGGGTTTTGATAGGATTTCATCCCCTAACCCAAAATTATTGAGAGTAAGGTGGGTAAAACCCCAAATGTATAAGAAAACATGGAATCCTTCGAGGTCGGGATTCATGGTTTAATTCGTAAAGTAAAGGAGTTTCAAGCCAGGAACAACCCTAAAAATCCTTGTATTTGGCTTTGGTGTATGGGCAGACCCATATTGGAATGGTTTGGGAGAAATTCATGGGAAAAGTTTTGAAGAAAGATATGTAAATGAAAGATGAATTGAGAAATTGAGATTACAAGATGAATTTGGAGTGTTTTGAAGTGTATATAGAGTATTGAGTTGACGGTAGCAAACTATGGAAAAGTGAAGAAAACCAACATTCGGGCAAAATTGAGGGGGCCGTACCGGTACAAATGAGCCGCATTCTGCATGTAGTGTTCTGCTTTTTCTATTTTGACCAATGTTCGTATTTTGGCCATAACTTGCTCATTTCGGATCCGATTTGAGTGATTCAAGTTGCTGATTAAAATATACTTCAAGGAGAACCAAACATCCTGAAATAGGTTCCTTCAAATTCTGATTCTATGTGGCCCAAAAAATTCACTCAAAGTGGGGCCTTGTTCAAGCCAATTTATGGTTCTGTTTTGAACATAGAGTAGTCCGGGTTGTTTAGGACATAACTTGAGTTTCTTAGTTCATCAGTGGATTCCAGTTGAGAAGAACCCTTAGCACCTTAGTTTAAAGTAGTGCCAAAAGACCAGTGTCAAAATGTAAAGTTAAGATCCCAGAAAATGACAAAATAGGGCACGCGGTCGTTGTAGGTGCCGGCGAGTCAATATTCTTGGCCACGCCTTGAACTTGCATAACTCCTTCAAGCAGACTCCATTATGGGTATTCTGACTCTATGAAAGCTCATTGAGTCTAGAATCTAACCATACGCTATTTAATGGCATTTGGTGCCCACAACTGGTCTGAAAATTTAATTATTATACCAAGTGTACTAATCGCTTGGTTAAAGTTAATTGAAATACGTGGTAAGAAAGTATGTAGATATATGAATAAGAAATGCAATATGTATAGATGTGTTCATGAAACATGAATATGATATGGAAAAATGAAAATGAACTGAAACATGAATATGAACATGAAAGGCTATATGTCATGAACACATAATGTGGTTAAGTTATATATGATTATTATCACATATAACCAGAAAAATGTAATAAATGATATGAAGACAGAATGTGATTATGATCAGTTATGAGTTCTATTTGTGAAATATATATATGTATATATATATATTGATTTGAATTATTGTTATTCGAAATGTTTGTCATACATAAATGACATGAAGATAGAATGCGTTTATGATCGATTATGAGTTTTATTTGTGAAATATACATATGTATATGCATATATCGATTTGAATTATTGTTATTCGAAATGTTTGTCACACATATGCCTGTGTGCATGTATTTGAACTATAAGTGAAATTACTACATAAAAGTAAATTAATTTGAAATGTATTATTGAATGACCGACATGACGGGATTCACCAACTGAATTCGTCATGAAGGAAATCGTAAATATTGAATGTGAAATCACATTTTACTGGACAACCAACATGACTCCGATTCACTCAACCGAATTCATGGCTGCAACCGTAATTGCTAAATGAGATCACATTGCTACCGACAACAAATGTGACAGATCTACCAATTGAATTGCCGCGGAATGCTAACTTATAGCCATATGTGAGATGGTGATATTGACCATAAATCACATTGCTACCAATGATAAATGCGATGCGATTCACCAACCTAATACGTCGCCAACGCCGATTTCATACCATATGTGAGATGGTGATATTGAATGTGAAATCACATTGCTACTGAATGATAAACAGGACAGGATTCACCAACTGAATCTATCGTGAATGTCGATTTCTATAGCCATATGTGAAATGGTGATATTAAATGTGAAACCACATTGCTACTGAATGACGAACAGGACAAGATTCACCAACTGAATCTGTGAATGTCGACTTCTATAGCTATATGTGAAATCACAAACCGAAAATTGAAAAATGACATTAAAAATTGTATTTGTTTAAATATCTTTTACATTATACGTATTGTATAAAGACATTATTTTGTAAAATGAATGTTAAGGGTCTTTTGAATTAGAATGTTTACGGGATTGCTGGGGTAAAATGTAGTTGCTTCCGTGAATTAAAAGTCAAAATGGAATAACACAAACAAAATGTTTTAAGAAGATAATTGAAAATGTCGGAGTAAACCGAGCTCCGGCTTGGATCCGCTAACCGAGTCGAGTCGGGGATTCTGTGAAACCTCGAGAAAATCCAAGATTTTGGATAAAGGGTAAAATAGAAATTTCGGTTGAAAAATCCGAATTTTTCAGATCTCGATGACTAAACGGACTTCTCCACAACTCGCCTCGCGAGGTCTCTAGCTACCACGCCGACTTCGCTAGATTCGAGGTGGCTCCGAGTTCATCACGCTGAGGCTGGTGCGCCTGATGATCACATAAGAAGTTGGCGACGCCACCGAAGATCATAGGCCGACACTCGGCGATCGTTAGCCGCTCAATTAAGCCATGTGGGAGAAGGGATCTACGGTCACACGCGCACACGCGCGCATTTATGTCATGTTTTAATTACGAAAATAAGGAAAATGATGGAAATTTCATGGCCACATGTGAGACTCGAGAAATGGGAGGCAATTTCACCCATCGACGACGATGATTTCTCCAAAAAGGAGGAGAGAAGGGAAAAGAGAAAAGAGAAATTAAGAGAAATGAGTGAGTAAAAACGAAATGAAACGAGAAGAGAAAAGAGAAAAACAGTTAAAAGCAAAAGAAAGAATAAAGCAAAAGTGAGTGTAAACGCAAGTGAAGAAAGCGAAAAAGCGATATGAAAGGTTCGTTTCTCCCATTTTTAGCGTAGAGAGTCTTCCTTCTCTAGATTTCAGAGGCGATCCGACCGTCGATTCCTTCTCGGCATTAGAAGGGAAGTGTTCTACACGAGAGGACAACGCGACCCTGGCGAGCTTTCTTCAATCCCCAAGATATGATATTTTCCTACCGGTTTATTTTTAGCTTCAAAGGCTTTATAATGGTGTGGGTCATGACGGTGCCGCGAGAGCTACGTAAATTGGGCCCAAGCCTCGACTAAGGGTATGGATTTCATGACCGCCAGATGATCGTGAGTTATTTTACTAGGAACCTAAAGTTTCTAGATGTCAGGATTTGCTGACGAGATAATCAATGCTCGAACCTGATCGTCTATGCTTACAGGCCGGAGGTACCCTGTTGAATGGTCCTAAGTTGGTGACCAGCTGTGTGTTATGGCTTCATTTAATAACATGCAAAGGTGTGGAAAATGTTATATTGATGCATGCTTTTGATGTATTAATATGTTTTCAGATGGAGCAGAGATTATATGTATAAATCTATAATTTTCCATGGTTTGTAAATGTCTCATGTAGTGCTCATTCATGCATGTAACATGAGGAAAATGCATTGGCATCATGCATTTCACATGCACCCACACATCGCGCCGCCCGTGTGGGTGCAGGGTACGTTTATTCATCTGTTGCGGAGTGGGTCATGAACTCTGAAAAAATGGGACAAAGTCCAAGGTAGAGATTCGAATGTGTAAATGATCAAACGATAAATTACATGTTTCAAGTGAGCAAGTCGTGCAGATCCTCCCTGTGGTGAAAGTCCCACATATTATTCATGGTTAGACATGAACTCGCCATGTAAGTTCGTGAAAATGTTGAAAAGGCGTACATGGTCTACTGTAAACTCCAAACTGTGGCCCACAAAATAAAGGAAAAAGAATCAAAATCGCTTGATAAATAAATCGAGGGTTTTCCAATGGTTTAATGTGGTGTGTGACTAGTTTCTATTTCACATTCGCATTCCGTGAGGGAGTCGGTTGGGACTGTGTGGTGAGCATGAGGGGTCAGACCATGATAGATATAGACATTTCATATAGAAAATAATTAAAGGAAATGATTGATTGTTTATACATGCCATTGCATATGCATTTTAAAGTGAGTAACCTCGTAGGAGAATTTTCTGACTCCAAGCCACACCTCGTCGCGTGACCCCTTTTAGGCACCGTGGACTATCCAGGGAGACGGTACGCAGTAGAGGTACCTTTTGAGAAGAAAGCCGAAATGTGGCTTTAAGAAAATATTTGGTAAATATGTATAAATCTTTTTATAGAACAAACATGAAAACTATGAAAATATAGTTGATTATTTGTTATATGAGTATGGATGTACGAGCCCCATGTGGCTATTTTACTCAGTATGCCTCGCGGATACGAGATGTATGTGAATTTCAGAGTTGACTGGTGCAGTCAACGCACCCCGGTTTTGGGGGCCACTGCATTCGGTCGCGACACTTCTTTTTGAAAATGAAAATTTAATAAAACCAAACAAAATGTTTTGAGATGATAATTGAAAACGTCGGAGTAAACCGCCCGGCTGATCCGCCAACCGGCCGAATGGATTCGTCAAAGGAAGGACTTTTTGAAAACGAAATTTAATAAAACGATAACTAAATGAATTAAACGATGTATCAAGCCTAATTTGGACTCCTCGTATGTATGTGATATGACTCGATATGTTTCGATTTGCCATTGTATATGTATAAGTTTGTTTTGAATATGATCTGACATGTCATACATGTAGAAGATATGAATTGAAACTTGTAAAAGACATGACACATGGAAGTAATACGAATAAGATAATGATATGGAATCTGAAAAGGATAAAATCTACATGTATATTGCGTGATATGAGTTAGAAGTCACATAAGAATAGATCAAGAGGGCGTATACAAGGAAAAGTAAATGTAAAAAGATTGTGACGACGACTATTGATATTGGTCGTTACTGTCTATGTTCCCACTAAGCGCAGTTTAGCACGAGTGTTCAATCCGTGTAGGTAATCAAGAGGAGATAAAGAGACAAAGACATTCCACACCAGCAATACGGCCATTCAGAGGATAGGTGCTCACCAAAGATCAACAGCCATGAATTCTCCTCGGGCGTTTGCATAGGATATGTACATGTATAAGTATTTGTATAAGTAAATGGGACTTAGTATATGTGTATAGATTTAATGGATACCACTCCATGGTAGTGCTCGTATATGTAAATGATTTTGGTTATTACAAATGTTGTATATACCCTACGTGTATAAGTTCATCTCGAAAAAAAAAAAAAAAAAAGGTGTAAAGAGTCCCAGATATATGGTTTCGCACCCCGAAATAGGTTCGGATCCGCCAATCGGCCTGACCGAATCGCGGATATACGTCTTTTCTCGCATGAATTAGAGAGAGAATTGCCTTTTGATTGGAACTATTTATCGATGTGTTATTGAATGGACTTGTTCCCAATAGAAGTATCGAATACCCTTCCAAGGTATGTATCCTGCTCTAATTTTCAAGAGACCCTCTGAGTGACACAGAGATGGAGATTCCTGAGAGTTTGGAACATTCATTTGGTGGGTATGTTAGACTACCATTGAAGAACTATTGAGCTCTGAGAGTTCACTTAGATAAATTCCCAATTCACTCATAATCGATGTTGGAGGGGAATATTTATCAATTTAAATAATCAGAGATTTCACCTTAATCTGTTGGAAAGCTCCTGAACCTGCATTAGCTGAGATCTAATCAAGGGAAGAAATATCCACTAGATTTAAAGGATGAGTCATCAATCAGGTTGTAGAAGTTTTGCAATAACCTTGACTTGGGAAGCAAGAAATATGCAGTCTCAAGAAATAGGTAAGAAGTATTGAGAGAGAAAAAATACTTTATCTTGTAAAGAGTGCGTGCATTACAAGTAACTAGTTGGGACTTTGTCTTCGAGAAGCTGGGGGCATCTAGTCAGTGAATTGTGGAGAAATCCAATCGAATTGTTAGGCATCTTGGACAAATCCCAAGAATAAAACAGCAAATGCTCGCATTATAGTATACCAACATTTATAAAGATTTCCTTGATAGTGTTCATTTCTCACTTTATAACTTATTCAAATCACAAGATTTTTATTTATTTATTTTATCATGTATTTCAACTTTCTTTACTTTTAGTGTATTCTAAGACAATTATTTTTCTAATTAAGCTGATAAACTGTCACATGGAGGTTCAAATAGTATGGATCTTGAGTAGTTGGGGTAGTTGAATTTCAAATTCTTGTTAATCTCTGTGGGAATGATATTTCGGCTTACATCCATTTTTACTACTAGAGGACTGTGGTATCTCAGTAAAGCATAGACTAAACTCATTATTAATTCCTGTAACATAAAATCAGTTTATTTCATTTCAAACAACTTTATTATACTTTAACAGTAGATGCGTGAAAAATCAGTATACCTCAGATATGTTAAATTGAGTGGTTTAGTCCATATTTTCGCCGCATTAAATAAGTTTTATGGCATTTCGCTAGTTTATGATTGGAAAGGATTTGAATCAATCAATATTCGACAAAAGAGAGAACAAGAATCTGGACATTTTTCTTTATTTTATAAAAGAAATGCACAAAACAAATTTAGAGAGCAAAGCATGTATAAGCTACCGATTTCAGAGAGCTTAAAGGATATGACGTAGATACCACTATTTCCAATTAATTCACGTACCCATTTTCGTGGAGGTTAATTAACGACAGAAGCCGTAATCGACTGCTTCCCCTCGTAGATTTCCGAATTCGAAAGAATACCGAGGAGCTTAAGGAAGGTAAGCGCAGCGTAAAAGGCAACCATGACAGATGAAAGAATTGATCGATAGTTGAACAAGAAACAAAGAATGTAAAAGGCCTCCAATGCAAGATATATGATACAATTGAGGATTCTCGGGAGGCCCGTCATCCGCTGGGCAAGTAATACTTAGCGCTTAGACAACTCACAGAGGCTAACAACTTTGAGTTAGAAACCATATCCTTTATCACCATGGTTCGGGCCAGTAATCAATTTATCGGGCTATCCTACTAAAGATCCTAATGAACAATTTTAGCGTATCTCCTCGTGATGGCAACATAGTTGTTGGAATGGTGCGACCAGAGGTGATAAAGCTACACCTCTTCCCTTTTTCCTTAATAGATATTACAGCCACATGGTATGAATCATTACCATATGGCTCAGTTGATACATGGGAAGAGCTGGTGGAAGCATACCTAGGCAGATTTTTTCCCCTATCCCTCACATCTGAAAGAAGAAGGGAAATCATAGTGTTCCAACAAGGGGAGGATGAAAGCTTGTATACCGCAGACAGCGAAAAGCGTACAAAAGGTCAGCCAAGAGATGTCCTATGCATGGCATAAATCTGAAGACACAAATGGATATCAGTTTATCACTCTCCTCGAATGATACTTCTAAGGGTATCATAGATGCTTCTTGCTATGGGGCATACAAGAGGAAAAGTGCAAAGGAGGCAAGGGATTTGATAGCATACCTAGCCAAATGCAACATGATAGCCCCCTCTGAATCTTCAGGGAGCAACAATAGAACAAGAGGGAGTGGGGTCATTGAACTAAATAAGATGACTGCCATGGAAGCAAAACTGGATGCTATAATGCACAGGATGGATAAACAGGAGAAAAGATCGCACTCAAGCCATGAAATCGATGCGGGAAAGAGATAGGATAAGAAGAAGTGTTGAGGGACCAACTGAAGAAGATCCCTATCAAGTTGAGGAAGCCAAGTACATGAATGAAAAAAGAAGCTATCACTTCAAGCCTAATCCCAACTTGCCTACTCATTATAATCCAGCACTAAGGAACCATGAGAACTTCTCATATGGTGGAGGAGCATCACAGGCCCAAGACATATAGGCGCACTCCACAGTGCAGGTATCAACTAATTTTAGCTTTCCAAAGCAAAGCAGCCAGCAAGAATGGGAGAAAATAGAAATGAATATCAAGGTCAGAAGAGGACCCAACCCTTTGAAGAGCAGATGCTGCAGTTCATGGGGGATAACAAAAGGTTGTTAAACCTCCATGAACAAACTGCCGAAAGTGGGAAGCTTTTTAAACTAACACTTGATTTTCGTAGACAAACACATCGCCTTCACTAAAGAATTTGGAAACATAGGTCATGTACTGGGCTCGACCTTGGCGTAGTGATCAAGAATGCTTTCCAGAAGACACCTGAAAATCCAAAAGATCGTATGGTAGTTCAAATTTAAGGAGGGCAGAAATGAGCAAAGCAGAGAGCGTAAAAGAAAGAGCAAGATCGACCAAAAAGCAAGAGAAAGAAATTGAAGAGTGGATGTATGAGTTCTAGAGCAGATCGTGAGACTAAGAAAGAAGTGCAAACTCGAATGCACTCGAGTAACTTGTGAGCAAAAATGTATGAGAAGGTTCACATACACATCTCGCAATTCCATTCCTCCCATAAAGACTTCAGAAGGCAAAAAGGGAGGAACAATTTTCTAAATTCTTGGAAATATTCAAGAAGATAGAAATTAATATCCCTTTTGCAGAGGCAATCACTCAAATGCCAAAATATGCCAAATTTATGAAAGATATATTGAACAAAAAGAAGAAGATCATGAGGAAGGAATATGAGTTTAACCTAATCCCGCGCGCGCTATTCAAAAATACTTCACTGAAGAAATGAAGGATCCAAAGTGCCTTACTTTTCCTGCCCATCGGGAAATATGAATTCAAGGAAGCTTTATGTGACTCCTGTGCCAAGATCAATTTGATGCCCTTTGTCGCAAGGGTACAAAGGCTAAGTTTGGGGAACTTACTCCAATGCAGAATCACACTGCAGATGGTCCATAGGTCCATAAAATAAATCCGTAAGGAGTCCTTGAAGATGTGTTGGTCAAGGTAGGGAAAATTTTCTTCCCTATGGATTTTGTAAGATGGAGGAGGATACCCAAGTTCCTCTACTGTTAGGAAGACCTTTCCTAGCAACTGAAGCTTCCTTGATCAATGTACAAAAGGGTGAGCTGACACTGAGAGTGGGAGATGAAGGAAGATAATTCTAACCTCCACAAAGCTGACACAACCCGATGTTGATGCAGAACTCGTATGGTCAGATAGCATTTATCCATTCCGCTTTGAATCGATCGACCGGTAATCTCCAAAGATTCTATCAATGAAATGAGTTGAATTTGTATCTTAAGAGTGTTGACAGAATCGTCGCATTCCGCATTCCAAAACACAAATACCGAGTTTGAATGAAAAAAGTACAAAAAATTTAGGCAGAAATGAAAAGAAAGGAAATGAGCAAGAAACCAGTGCAGAAGTTTTAATATTGAAAGAGTTGCTTAGTCATATGAAGTATGCTTTCTTAGAACCAGAAGGGGCAAAGCCAATAATTATATCAACTGCACTGAATAAAAATGAAGAACAACAACTGCTAAAAATTCTCAGGAAATATAAGGAAGTAATTATCTAGTCACCAAGATCTTAAGTGGTATCCCTTCTATTTACACAAAATCCTACTGAATGATGATGCAAAAACATCAGTTGAACACCAAAGGAGGCTGAACCCTGTGATGAAAGATGTTGTAAGAAAAGAAGTAATTTAAATGATAAATGCGTGATTTATTTATGCACATCGCATGCCTCGGGTAAGCCCGCTCATGTGGTCCTAAGAAGGGTGGATTCACCGTGATCAGAAATGAAAGGAATGAACTGATTTCACAAGAATTGTGGACAGATGGAGAGCAGATTACGTAAATTACTACAACCAGAAAGATCATCGCCCTTGCCTTCAGCTTGATCGATAAAGTTAGACAAAGTTAACAGGACATCCTCACTTATGTTTTCGATGGATATTCGGATATAACCAAATTGCTAGTTATTGCACCCGAGGACCAAGGATAAAACTACTCACATGCCCTTATGGTACTTTTGCTTTTAGAAGAATGTCATTCGTTATGCAACGCCCTCAAGTACATTTCAAAGATGCATGATGTCTATGTTCTCGTATTTGCGCAGGGAGGCTATGGAGATATTCATGGATGACTTCACGCTTTTATGATCCGCTTGATCATTGCCTCGCAAAATTTGGGGACAAGATTTACAGGGTGATATAATAAGAACTTAGCTTTGAATTGAGAAAAATGCCATTTTTATGGCAGATGTATGATTGTCTCTGGCATAATTCTCTGGCAGCCAGGCCGGAAGTGGACCAAAGGTTTGCATTATAGACTTTCGCCACCAACAACAATAAGGAATAAGAAGTTTCTTGGGACATGTTGGTTTTTATAGAAGATTTATCAGAGAATTCTCCAAAATTGCCAGACCATTATGTAGGCTATTGGAAAAGGATACCAAGTTTAATTTTGATGCAGCCTGTCAATCTTCATTTGAAGAGATCAAATCCTGATTAGTTGAAGCTCCTATCATGACCAAACCAGACTGGAATAGTGAATTTGAGATTATGTGTGATGTTAGTGATTATGCAATGGGAGTTGTCTTGGGACAAAAAGCTGAAAAAATGTTTAGGTCATATAATTATGCCGCAAACCTTTCAATGAAGCTCAAGAGAACTACTCAACTAATGGCAGACGTCGCCACAGATTGCAGCAGTGCCAGCTACATATTGGGGTCCCATGTCATCCATACCGACTATGCAACAATTAAATATTTGATGGCTAAGAAAGAAGCTAAGCTAAGATCGATCGATGGGTGTTACTACAAGAATTTGATTTGGAAATCAAAGACAGAAAGGTCAGGACACGTGATAGCTGATCACTTATCAAAAGTAGTAACAACTACTGTAATTGAAGAAGAGACAGAAGTAGCAGAAATTTTTTTAGATGAGCAGTTATTTCAGCTATCATTCCACTCACCTTGGTATGCTTATATTGTGAACTTTCTAGCTTATGGAGTGATGCCACTAATTTAGCTACCAGCAGAGGAAGAAATCAGGATCGACAAAGAGGTTTTACATATTATGACTTAATTCACTATTATTCAAAAGAGGAGCTGATATGATCATCATGAGGTGTGTACCAGAAAGTGAACAGGGCAAAATTTACAATGTCATGCATCACCTTATGGACACTTTGCAGGAGACAAAACAACCCACAAAATTCTCCAATCAGTTTTATTACCTACTATTTCATGATCAAGCTTAATGGTGAAACTTTATGATCAAGCAAGCAAAGAATAGAAATATAGTTAATAGTTGGCATGAAAATGCCCTCACATAATCTCAGTGCGCTGATTAGCGTATGGGAAATAGATTTTATGGGCCTTTATCCTCATTTGAAATCTATACATACTCTACCGTGGATTATAGTTCAAATGGGTCGAGGCAAAGAATCATTCCAAGAATGATGCTAATACAGTTTTAGGGTTTTTATAGAGGAATATTTTGAGCAGATTTGGGACACCCGGAACTATTATTAGTGATGGAGGAAGCCATTTTGCAAACAAGGTGTTTGGGAAACTCATGAGCAAATATGGAATCAAACACATCATGAGTTTAGTTTATCATCCTCAAACAAATGGGCAAGCTGAGATTTCCAATAGGGAGATAAAGAAAATTCTGGAAAATATTGTAAACTCCAACATAAAAGACTGGTCTTTAAAACTTGATGATGCATTATGGGCATACAAAACTGCATATAAAACTCCCATCGAACGCCCCCATACAGGATTGTCTTTGGAAAACCTTGTCACGTCCCTCTTGAATTAGAGTACAAAGCTATGTGGGCCATCAAGAAATTGAATTTTGATTTCAAGGCTGCTAAAGAGGAAAGATTACTTCAACTGAATAAATTGGAAGAGTTGAGAAATGAAGCCTATGATAATGCTGTGGATTACAAAGACAAAGACAAAGAAATGGCAGTATGATCAAAGGATTTTCGAGGAGAGACTTAAGGCAGAGATTAGGTTCTCGTTATCTAACTCCAAAATGAAGCTTTTTTCCAAGCAACCGAAATCAAAAATGGAGTGGCCATACAAGAGTGACAAGTACAACCTTTGGGGCAGTGACATTGAAAACTAGTAATGGAGAAGAGTTTAAAGTGAATGGTCAGCGATTGAAGCAGTATCTTGGAAGAAATATGATTGATACCGAGATCTTAGCAAAGGAAAAGAGGCTAAAACAAGAACTTCATAGCAAAAGTCTGAATGGTTGACTCAAACCGAGCAATTTCTGTGGGAGGCAACCATATCACAATTTTTAAGTTTTATTAGTCAATTTATGTTTCTTAAAAGTTTCGCTTAGCTAAGCTTTTGTTTATTGTTAAATATTATTTATGTTATTCTCTACTCGCTTTGTGCTTATAGGTCAAGTATGACATGAACAGTTACGTGAGTTTCAGGTTTATAGTTGCCAATATGCACACAAGACCATAAAGGGAAGTAATCAACTCTCTGATAAATGTTATATTTTTTTTAGAGAATGCATGATCAAGTTTCGGGAATTTCACTGTTCACTGTTGAATCTGATGCTTCATGAGTTGGATTTGTTACATATTGGTTTTGATGAAGGTTGATTATTTTTGTTTGTTTGAATTGGGTTTATTGATTTAGTCTTGTATGAATTTGAATTGTTCCTAGAGACCAGGAAATTATCTAGCCGCGACATGCTTTTTGAGGTCATGAATTCATTCCTAATTGAAAACATTAGAATAAGAAATTTCAGTCGCAACATTAACTCCGCCAGTTGCAACATCATGTTGCCATCCAATGATCCGCTCGTAGACATGATGTCGCGACCGGTTCAAATTGGTCGCGACCTATAATGATGGCAACAAGAGAAAGACGGGTCGCGATTTCACTCTGTCACAACCACTTTCTGTGTCATGGCTGTGCTAAGTAGGCGACCAAATTATCCAAAGAAGAATAAATAAAGGTTTTAAAGACAGGATTCAAGGCCAAGTAACTTTAAATGGGACAATTATTGTTAGCAATTAGTGCTGTAATTCATGCTTTAAGGTCGTGATACATAAGACACACACAACATGGAGCCCATCAAACAAAACTAAACAAATTATAAGCCTTCCAAAACTTCCATCCACCAAGATTTTCCCCAACCGTTCACTTCCTTTTCTCTCTTCGACTACTAAAACCCTAAAACCAGTGCTGAATCTTAATAGAATAATTAATGAGCTCATGAGTGAAAATTGCCAAGGAGCCGGGAGGAGGTTCACTCGGAACCTCGGGCCTCGAGACCGCCAATAATGTAGAACCAAAACTCAAATTAAGCAGAGGAAGAGCCACCGAGGAAGAAAAGGCATTAAAAAGATAGAAAACAGTGAGGCGCACTGAAGAAAAAGAAACAGGGAGCGACAAAGACTTTGTTTATGAAGAAGCTAAAGATTTATGGAATAGGGCCATCACCGACAAGGGCTTCGGGCTGGAAGAGGTTTCGGGAAGCCGATTTCCCCTTTTTCCGAAACGATAACAGAAAAGCAGAGGCTGGGAGTGCTTCGTGCACAAGGCGCCCGGACTCTCCTCGCTTCCGCAAGGGAATTCTATGCAAACATGGTGTGCATGAGAGAAGACTCAGTCTACGTGCGAGGAGTCTGGGTACCTTTTGGGCACAAAAGAATAAATGAAATGTTCAAACTAAAGGAACTCAAGCACGACTCTAAATTCAAGAAATTTGTAGAAAATCCTGATCATGAGAAGATTATAAACCTCCTAACTGCTGGGCAAGGGAAATGGGAAACCACAAGGAAGAACCCTCACCACGCTTGATTGTTTAGATCCCTCACCGAGGAAGCACAGTCCGGTTCTACTTCCTATCCTCAGTAATCCTTCCAACTAAACATCTATGCGCAGTAAAGAAGAGAACAAGAGGCAATCATTTTATATGCCCTTTTGAAGGGCTATAAAATGAATGTTGGAGGTTTGATTGAAGGTTCTAATGTGAGGGCAAAACAATTATAAATAAACAGAGATCAACTTCACCCTACAACAATCAATGTACTATGTGACTTAGCCGGGTGAGAGGATCATGGGACGAAGAAGAAACATGCCCCAAGGCATCTCCTCTGACCCTTACAAGAGTAACAAAAGGACCTAGGAATAAAAAGCAGAAGGAAATTGTGGAACTAGAAGTAGAGCCGACTGAAGAGAATGATAACAAGGAAATGGAAACTGTCCCAATGCATTCCTCCAATGTAAGAAGAGATTTCTGATGAGCCCTATAAGCCCTCCAGACTCCAAACAGAGAGGATTTCCCCGAGCCAGTGCAGAGAGAGCTCTAGAAAGGATGTAGGGAATAGTGAAATCATGGAGATGCTGAGATCAATAAAGAAAGATATGGAAGAAAGGGAGCGGAAATGGGAAAAACAGCAACAATTCAGAGAAGAGTTCTTAGAAGTTGAATTCAAGAGGAAAGAGCAATTATTGGAGCAGACTTTAAGACAGAGAGAAGAAGAATGGGGAGAAGAGAGAGCGAGAGAGAAAGAATTTGAGAAAAGATGAAGGCTGGGTTTTGAAGCCTTCTACAACAACCGCTTTAGAAGAGATGAAGAAGTGCTTACCATTCCGAAAAAGAGAGCGAGATGGAGGGTAACATGATAAAGAAGATCAGTTTCAAATACCAGATAAGGAGCAATTCAAGGAGTTTGGGGAAGTTGATGAAGGATAGAGATAAAGAACTAGGAAGATAATGATGTTTATAGAAGAAAAATTCGCATGAGAGTTTGAATTTGATCAACAAAAATTTATCGTACATGCCGAAGTTGTACTCGAAGTTGGAAAGCACGTTGAATAAATGGGCTTCAAGCAAGACACTGATCAATCTATGAATTTAACAATGATCTAATTTCCACCGACGCGTAACCTACACCCTCGTAAAAGAAAAGAGTCTGCATACGACCTTCCAAATTTTCCATGCCTAGTGTTTTGACTAGATCCTCCCAACATCATACCTAAAATCCGATAAGAGGGAAGTGAGTGAAATAAAGACAATTCTCACTTTTCTTTTCCCACTGTTCTTCAACATCATTAATATTAAGCTCAGAAAAGTTCATTGAAAAGTGTCTTATGAATTGTTCTGTTGATTGGATGATTTGGTTTGTTACTTTCAATAATGTTGCAACCAGAACATATACATTGTTGAACTGCTTAATTGGGACCGTAGTTGAATAGTGCTCGATAAAATGTGAATTGCTTCGGGCGGATTAATTTGAGTTAGTAAATTGGGTCGCTTGTGCCATGCTTAGTGTGTTTGAAGGGAATGGTTATTGTGTTTAAGCTTTCATTGGTGAAATGGCATAACAAACACTGATTAAATCCAAACAATGCTAAGAGAGAAAAGAAGAGTGGGCTTCATTGAACTGAAGTAAGAAGTTGCAGTTTTAGTTTGAATCGGCTTAATCGTGTAATTTGGAAAGTATACAATTGAAAGAACAAATAAGATGATTGAAGTTGTATGTATAAAATGTAGTCAAGAAAATTGGAAAAACAATACACATGGTCAAGAAAATTCTTAAAAATTTGAGAGGGATTAGGAACGTCTTCTAGGATGATTCACAATCAAGGGTACAAGGTCCTAGAACTTGTTAGATTATTGGTCAAGGCAAAATCCTAAGTAAAAACAACTAACAAGAAGCTTTATTAGAGGGGCCATCTTGGGAAGTTTGAACCTTTCAAACCTACCTCATTATATGCAAAGGCATACACTCTAGTTCCGTTTGAGCCAAAATGCCTAATTTCTAAATAACAGCAATTAGAAACCTAAAATCCTCCCTTATAATAATCCCGTAGCAAAGAACCCCAATTACTTCGCTAATAAGAATGTTTATCGTGCGTAAAGGAATGTTTAGGTGGCCATATTTTTGGATTACAAGGATGGATGAGGAAAATAAATTGAAGAACTAAAGAAAAGGTTAAGAAGTCGTAAAGGAATAAGTTTTGTCTTGTGACCTATCTCTCGAACAATTAAGCTCGTAGGGGTGTTTCAACACCTAGGGGCACCCTAATGCCAACCCGGTATGGGAGTTGCTAGCCCAAAGTTCTCTAAGAGTGATAGATAGCCTAATAAGACAAAACGTTGCACTATTTCAATTCTTTGACAATAAAGAGAAACAAAAAGAGTTCCAGTAAAAAGGAACTGAGCTGATAAGTTGAAAGTGGCAACCAAAGGAGTCACAACATCCAAGATCATGTACAAAGCCAAGTTTTGGGGAGTTTACATTACAAGGAAGGAAAAGGATGAAAGACGGCGCCATTATACGTAAAGGAAGAGTGGAATCCGTAATTGCAGCCTAAATTTTCCAATCTGGCCCACCCAATTACCCAAGCCTAAAACACCCTTTTGATCTTCAAGGTCAATTTATTTCACATTAGTGTGATCAATATGAAAAACAAGCCTATGGGACTTTGACTAGTTTTCAAGGAGATCCCCAAGATTAACTAATTCAACAAGAAGATGAAAACGAAAAGAAGACCTACACATACTACGTAACAAGATTCATTGACTCGAATCGTTTTCATGCAATATCACATTATTTGTAATAGGTTGAAAATATTCCTTTTTTCTTAGTTGAAAACTAAAGTTTGAAATGATATTGCAATCTTCTTGTTCAAGTCAATTGTGGAATAAGAAAAGATTGTGTCAGAGAATTAAAATATTTTTCAAAATAAAGTTCAATTGTTTGAGGACAAACAAATCTTTTCATTTCTTTGCTCGGGGGACAAGCAAAATTTCCTTAAGCTCAAATTGGACAGTAAAAAAACTCATCAATTTTTAGTCCATTTTTCTAATTTTATTACAATGCAATTGTTTGTTTTTATGCGAATATGTACTATTTACCAAATTTATATTTTGCAGAATTATAGCGTAAAATGAAAATTCCAAATAAGGATCGGCGAAAGTGCCTCAATGGCTATGCGAGGTTGCACCCGAGAATGTAGGTCACGACTAAAAAGTCATACTATATCGAATGAAAAGTCATGGAGCAAAAAAGAGAAGTTGTTTGGTGACGTAAAAAGGCTTCAAGGAGTGATTTCATGTCGTGACACCATTCTGATGTCGCGACACCGAAAGAAGACAACTTTGGTTGTAACAGATAATTGAGGTCACGACATGAAACGGGCCGATGACTAAGCTTACAAGGTCTCTACCGTGCACTTTAAGGTCATGGCTAAAAATATAAGTTGGACATTCCAATCAAGGTCGCAACCAGGTATTTATGTCGTGACTACATTTAAGCAATTGGGATAAGAGCATAAGCAAGAAGAGCAACCATTCAGTCACGATAAGAAAAAGAAGCTGAATTGATGAGAAACTGTTGTGAGTCAAAAATGAGGTTGAGACAGGATGGGGAGAAATGATGTCGCGACATGCTTTTAAAGTCGTGACATAGATTTTAGCAAGGAAAAGAAACGATTAGGTCGCGACAAGATAATGAACAGACAAACAATTTAAGTCGCAACATGAAAAGGTGAGTCGCGGACTAAGAATCGCTAATGATAAATGTAAATGGTGTCGCGACATGCTACAGGTCACGCATTACGTAATGCAAAGAGAAGCAAGATAGCCAAGTCGCGACATGGAACTGAGGTTGCGACACAGAATTTATTAAGGGGTCAGAAAAACGTGGTCACAACAAAGATCAACATAGTCCGAAATAGAAATGATGTCGCGATTATTAATCGAGGTCGCCATATATATTTCTCAAAGAAGGCAGAATAGTCAAGTCATGAATTTAAATAGAAAATTGAATGGAAATTGTTGAGACTGAGAAATGAGGTTGCAACTGGATAGGAGAAAAGAATGGTCGCTACAGGAATTGCAGTGATTAAAGAAACTACTTGGTCGCGACCTAATGTCCACATCGAGACAAGAAAATAACCGTATCAAAGAATTCGAGGTCACACCGCCACAAGGCTCAAGACAACTCGAATGATGTCGCAACTCCAAGGAGAAGTCGCGGGACTAAGAATTAAAGAGGTCAGATAATGCGAATGATGTCGTGACATCGAATCGAACGCTGACATTAAATGCAGCCAAGGCGCAGAAGAGCCAAGTCAATGCACATCGAATCAGGTCGCGATTACACCAATTCCTAGAAACAAGAAATAGGTCGCAACCGTGAAGTTCTCGGCATCACGACAACTAACATGGTCATAACAAAGAATTCATGTCGCGGACTACCAATCAAATGCAACTGAAGAAAACAAGTCGCAAATTAAACATCAAGTCGCAACTCACCAATTGCAAGAACAAAGGAAGAATCGCCATAATTTCGCTTTCCTGAGGTCACGACAGACTTGACAAACCAGACCAGGATTTCATGTCACGACACCGTTCTCAGGTCGCGACCTAAACAAAGAGTTGGGCCATTTATTTTAGGGACATCCACCGAGCCTTGGAATCAGGCCCAATTTCTAAAAAGAGTCAGCGCATACGCTTTTAGTAAAGTAGCTCTTTCTTTTTGGAACCTAGAACTCGGGGAAGAAACTCACCGTATATTTTAGAATAGATTTATTTTTCTTTTTCCGATCTCAACTGATCTATGTAGAAGTGTCGGGAGCCGGATTTAATTTATGATTTTCTTTTTACAATTACTGCCTAATTTAATGGAACGGACAAATTTTGGAATTCATTTTTTCTCAATTCATTATAATTATATAGCGGTGTACTTGATCAATGCTCCATTGTCTATTGTGATGTAGTTTTTAGAACACAGCTTCACTAGATTGGAATTATTGTTAGCTACAATCTTTTCTGCATGAATTAGAAAGAGAATTACCTGGATTGGAATTTATTTGGTTGATGTGTTATTGAATGGACTTGTTCCCAATAGTAGTATCGAATACCCTTCCAAGGTATGTATCCTGCTCTGATTTTCAAGAGACCCTCTGAGAGACACAGAGATGGAGATTCCTGAGACTTTAGAACATTCATTTTGTGGGTATGTTAGACTACCATTGAAGAACTATTGAGCTCTGAGAGTTCACTTAGATAAATTCCCAATTCACTCAATCGATGTCGAAGGGAGCTATTTATCAATTTAAATAATCGTAGATTTCACCTTAACTGCTGGAGTTCTTGAACCTCGCTGCTAGCCGAGATCTAATCAAGGGAAGGGAAATATCCACTAGATTTAAAGGATGAGTCATCAATTAGGTTGTAAAAGTTTTGCAATAACCTTGACTTGGGAAGCAAGAAATCTGCAATCTCAAGAAATAGGTAAGAAGTATTGAGAAAGAAAAATACGCAGATCTTATAAAGAGAGGGTGTAGGAATAAGGCAATCGGTTAGACCTGGTCTTCGAGAGAAGCAGGACATCTAGTCAAGGAATGTGGAGAAATCCCACTCCGTGATTGTTAGGGCATCTTGATAACCCAAATCAAACAACAAAACAGAGTAAATAATGCATTATGGTGTAGAAATCGGGGCCGCTTCACAAAGATACTCTTGATAATGTTCATTTCTCGCTGCAGAACCGATCTCACCCGCATTTTTTTTATTATTTATTTTATCATATATTTCAACTTTCTTTACTTTTAGGTGTATTCTAGGACAATTATTTTTCTAGTTAAGTCGATAAATCATTGCCATTGAGGTTCAAATAGTATGGATCTTGAGTAGTTGAGGTAGTTGAACTTCACATTCTTGTCAATCTCTGTGGGAATGATATCTGGACTTACATCTATTTTTACTACTTGTATGACCTATGCACTTGCAATGTCATAGACTAAACCCATTATTAATTCCAGAACATAAAATCAGTTCATTTCATTTTCAAACAACTCTATTCAACTTTGACATAGATGCAGGAAAATTGTAAGGCTCTTGTATAAGTGTTAAATTGAGTGGTTTAGTCCATATTTTCACAGACAAACAGGAGGCAATCCTGGCAACTCTTCCGGAAACACGTCCGAAAAGTCACTAACGGTAGGGATATCGGATACACTAGGCATTGCCTTTATCGTGATTAATCACATAGGTTAAGTAGGTTTACATCCTTTCGCACCATTGTTCTAGCAAAGGGCTACTGATATAACATTAGAGATGTGGTTTGACCTCTCGTCTATGAAAGTTACTTCATCCTCATTCGGTGTTCTTAAGGTCACTCTTTTCATTCTACAATCCACCATCACTTGGTGTCGGGACAACCAATCCATCCCCAAAATCACATCAACCTCCTTAAAGGATAACTCAATCAAATCTCCCAAAAATTCATACGCTCGTATTTTGATGGGACAATCTCTATACACTCTCCCTTGGTCACCCTCGACCTTAAGGGAACTTATACCACTCATGCTTGTCCTATTAAGACCAACAAGATCCGCGTCAAAGTCATGTCATCCTTTATATGCAAATGCAATGTATGTCAAATACCATTTTCAAAATCCTTTTACAAAATCGTTTAGGGCCTTTTTCCAGAAACGCCTAAACCTAGGCCTGATACACTAAAATGTAGCACTCTTCGGTCCTAATTGCATCGACTGATCCGAACCGGGCCGGATGCTTGTTTAGTTCTTTTTATTTACTTTTTATTTATTTATTTTAAACCGGCACGATCTTCGTTCTGATCCAATCTAATGGCGATACGAACCTGAGCCCGCCATTCCGATCATTTACTTTATCTTATCAAATGTTTCATTTATGTCATTTCATTTTAGAGTTTCAATACTGAAGTCGCTTTTTAAATGGTAGTCTCTATAACATTTATCTTTATACAATACGCTTACAAATGATATACAAAACACTATTTCGTATATTAACCTTTTGTTCACAAAATATCACATGTTCAAAAGAAATGATATGCATATGACTTTGGTACATACTTATACGCCTACAACTTTCTATGATCAAGGCTTCGATCTTGCCCTTTTTCTTGTTTACTCGAAACCTCTGCTTAGGTAAAAACTAATCGCTAAGCATTTTCATGCTTAGTGGTTTTATACATTTCTATTCCAATTTTCAGTTTAACATGACATGCATTTGTCATAAAATCATGCCTCTTATATCAAACTATACTCATGCTTATTCATTTTCACATGCTTTCACTTTACAAATCATTGATCATATCAAAATATGTGCATTTTCACATGCTTTCACTTTACAAATCACTGATCATATCAAAATGTGCATTTTCACATGCAACCAATTTATTTAACTCAAATCATGAGATTCAAACATATATTCCCAAGGATGTATTTAGTTTACAAATCCCATTTACACTCATCAATGTTTGTTATTTCACTTTGTTTATACAATTAATATCTGGCGATGGATTCCGCTCGTGAATCCTATCCTTTTGAGTCATTCGGTAATGTGCTTACACATTTAACAATTTTCGCCTTCCATCATGACGGATGTTGATTGCGTATCCCGCCATGAGGGTCACGAATAAATGTCATACATCATCATGACGAGGCTGATTGCATCCCCGCAAAGTGACATTTTAGCAATATAATTCTTCCATCATGGAATCCTACCCAAACCACTCCAAAATGGATTAGAATCAATAAAAACCTATTTTTCCCAAGTTAGGGCATTTCCCCAAAATCAAAATCACAAAAAGATCAAGTTAGGGTTTGATTTACCTCACATCTTCAAATCTTCTTCAGATGTCAAGCTGAGATCTCTCAGAGCAAAGAAATGGGAAAGATTGCCACCAAAAATTTGATCTCTCTCTTTGCCCTAGTTTCTCCCCCTTTTTCTCCCCTCTTTCTCTCCAAAAACGTTTTTGCTCTTAATGAGCTTCCTAGACCAAAATTTTGGTCTTTAACCTCATTTTCCTCCTTAAGCCTTGTTTAGTTTTTTTCATTATTTCATTTCTCCTTTTTCTCATTTTAGCACTTCAATTTACTTTTATTTATCATTTAATTCACTTTAGCATTTAAGCTTATTCTATTCTTGACCCCTAGGTCCTTATTTTACAAATTCCAAATTTGCCCTTTTTACACTTGGGTTTATTTCCAAGTTCAATCAAATTCCCATTTTAGTATATAACATTTAATCATATGCTCACATATTCATTTCACATTTCACAATTTATCATTTTTCCCTGAAAAACCCAAGTTTGACTCAATTCATACCCGGAATATATAATAAAATTATTATAAACATTCTAGGGTATTTTTGGGGCGTTACAAAAACCTCATATGGGGCCAATGAACCTCGGACTCAGCTTCCCTTTCTTCCCAAATATAAGCACCTTCCTCCATGAAGATACCTTTAGGAACACTTCATCACCCACTTCATATTGAATGTCCTTCCTTTTCAAATCGGCATATGACTTTTGTCGATCACTGGCAACCTTTAACCTTTGTTGAATAACCTAAACTTTCGCTTCTGTATCTTTTACTATGTCTGGACCAATCACTTTATGTTCATTCAATTATGTCCAACACACGAGTTCTACATCTCTGGCCATACAAAGCCTCATATGGTGTCATGCCAATGCTTGATTGATAACTGTTGTTATAGGTAAACTCTATCAATGGAATATACCTATCCCAACTTCCAGTAAATTTCATTACTCGTCCCCAAAGCATATATTCGAGCACTTGAATCAACCTCTCGAACTGTCCATCTGTCTGCGAGTGGAATGCTGTATTGAAATTAAGCCGAGTTCCCAAAGCTAACTGTAATTCCTTCCAGAACCTTGATGTAAATCGCGGATCTCTATCCAACACAATAGACAACGACACACCATGCAATCGCACAATCTCATCCACATATATCTTAGCTAGTCGATCCATAGAATAATCAATCCCGACTGGTATAAAATTGGCCGACTTTGTGAGCCTATCAACTATCACCCATACAAAGTCATGCTTCCTTTGCGCAGAGGAAGACCGCATTAACAAAATCCATAGCACATCGTCCACTTCCACCGTGGAACCTAATGGATTTAATAGGATCGATGGTACTTGTTTAAATTTCTTTACTTATCATTACCGACAAACACTGGACACATACTCTATCACATCCCTTTTCATTCCTCTCCACCAATAATACTGTTTCAAATCCCGGTACATCTTGTTACCTCCAAGATGCATGGTAAATACCGTATTATGAGCTTCATATAGTAACTTTATCTTCAGCTCATTATTAGCTAGCACACATAATCTATTCGGGAAATACAAACTTCCATCTTCTTTTACTGAAAAATCAGTCTTATCATTATCTCTGACCAATTGTACCTTTTTCTACATATCTTCATCATTTTTTTGTGCATCTATAATCATTTTCTTTAAAATAGGCTGCGCTTTTAATTGAGCTAATATACCTCCACAAATACTATTCTCCATTCACTGTGATGTATTAACAAAGTTGCCATTGCCTTCTTACTTACACCGCTACCACATTAGCTTCTTTCTGGTGGTAGTCTAATATACTACACCTTGAACAACTCCAACCGCCTCCGTTGTCTCAAATTAAGCTCCTTATGCTTTAACAAATATTTGAGACTTTTATGATCATTGGAAATTCTGCATTTTTCACCATATAAGTAGTGTCACCATATCTTCAAAGCAAATACTACCGCAAATCCACCTAAATCATGTGTGATAATTGCTCATGTGGCTTCAACTGCCTAGATGCATAGGCCACAACTTTACCATCTTGCATTAACACAACCCAGACTAATTTCAAGCATCACTATACGCACTATACTTTACCCGGTAGACTGCTGGCCAATATCGGTGTTTCAAACTAACATTTCAATTGCTCAAAACAATCTTGTCATTTATCTAACCACTCAAACTTTACTCATTTCTTGAGTAATTTAGTGAGTGGAGAAGCTATGATAGAGAATCCCTTCACAAATCTTCTATAATATCCTGCTAGGCCCAAGAAACTTTTCACTTAGGTCACACTTTGGGGCGGTTTCCAATTCACCACAGCTTCAATCTTAGCATGATCAAGTCTTATACCCTCAGCAGACACAATATGGCCTAGGAATGAAACTTCCTTTAGCCAAAAATCACATTGCTAAGCTTAGCATACAACTTCTTCTCTCTCAAAGTTTGTAGAACTATTTTCAAATGTTGCTCATGCTCCTGCTCATCTCTGAAATATACCAATATATCATTAATAAGGACCACGACAAACTGATCTAAATAGGGTCAAAACACCCTATTCATCAAATCCATGAATGTTGTCAGTGCATTAGTCAACCCAAATGGCATTACTAAGAACTCATAATGGCCATATCAAGTTCTGAACGCTGTCTTCGGCACATCGACATCTTTCACTCTTAGCTAATAATACCCTAATCGTAGGTCTATCTTTGAGAAGACACCCACTCCTTTTAACTGATCAAAGAGATCTTCAATTCTCGGCAATGGGTATTTGTTTTTGACTCTCATCTTATTGATTTGCCGAAAATCAATGCACATCCGTAGAGTGTCATCTTTCTTTTTCACGAACAAAATAGGTGCACCCTGGTGGAGAAACATCACCTGATAAAACCTCATTCAAAAGCTCAGAAGCTGAATCTTTAGCTCTTCAACTCGCTTGGAGCCATCTCAGAGAAAAAGCCTTGTGAAGTAGGAGATGTTCTTAGTAAAATCTCAATAGATAAATCCACTTCTCTTTTAGGTAGAATACCAGGTAACTCTTCGGGGAACACATCCGGAAAATCTTTCACAACCAGAATATTTTCCAATTATATTTGACCTCTTTTAGAGTCAAGCACCAAAGCCAAAAAGGCCTCACATCCTTTTCTCAGAAATTGTCGGTCTTGCATAGTTGAAATCACATTGGACATTGGGCTAGAATGAATACCATGTACTATCATTTCAGACTGATCAGAACATCCATCTAAGCACTATCTGTTTTATCACAATCAATTATAGCAAGGTGTTTAGATAACCAATCCATTTCCAAAATTAAATGAAATTCACGAAATGGTAGGGCAATCAAATCAGCAGAAAATTCCCTATTCTGAATAACTATAGGGCAATTCTTATACACTCTATTAACCTTAACACTTTTCCCTAGGGGACTAGTTACATGCATATCATATAACAATCTCCCCACTGATGTTATCTTATCAAACACATGTTCAATGCATACATATGAATGGGTAGAACCAGGGTCAATCAATGCATGCATCTCAATATCATATAGAGAAAATATACCAGCAATCACTTTAGGAGCATCCTGATTCTCACGAGACTTCATAGCATATGCTTGTGCTGGGGCTGTAGGCATAGGACGATCTACTGTCTCTGATAGTGTGCCTCCTCATCTTCTATGCTGGCTTTGACCCCCTCGACCTCTACCTCTATCTCGAGTCGAAGGTGGTGTTGCGGACCTCCCTCTGCTGTTACTCTAAGGATTCCTATTGTCCCTTGACTCTTTGGGAATATTTTCCATAAAATGTTTAGTGCTTCCACATCTAAAGCACAATCCTGTCAATAATCTACAAACTACCAAATGTCGTCGATGGCAATGAGGGCATTCTGAGTTTCTCCTGGTCCCGCCAAGCACTCCTAACAAGACTAGGTACCTCAGATTTCTTGTCTTTCCTCAGGGAAACTATACCTAATTAATTTGGGACTCTGGCTCTTTATCCGGCGGGTGAAGAAGCTACTATAGAAAGCTTCCTCTTTTCGAAATCTTATCTCGCCGTCAGCCGATTTCTCCACTTTCATTGCTACTTGCACCAACTGATAGAAATTTACTTGCTGGAGTAATGTCACAGGCGCCAGATATCTTTTTATGGACTCATTTAGTCCATACTCAAATTGCCAACACCAAAATGCCTTGGTGAGGACTGATTTAGGTGCGTACTTGCTAAGATGGCTACATTTTTTCTCATATTCAGCCATTGATAAGTTCGCTTCGCATTCGTGAACTACTTCCACTGGTCTCCCCCCAGAAGACGTAGACATATTTGGTCTTGAACTCTTGGATCTAAAAACTACCATGGTATCGATCCGAAGCCTCGGACTCCTCAACACTAGCTTCCACCAATCATAAGACTGCTTTGCAATAGAGAAACTACACATGCCACTCTTTGATCGGGAGGGCATCTCACCTCCTCTATTATTCTTTGCAGCTTTTCCAACCAGAATTAAGCTTTATCGGACTCTTCTATGTTTGACCCGTGGAATTCCTCAGCCTCATGTCTTCTTATCATGCCTATCGGGGCTTTGGAGCTATCAATCTTTCCAATACCCGAGACATGTCCTGAGATATCCTCAACAAGGCTTCATTTGGCTCGGCTGGGGCATGACTCTCACTTCGATAGATCTCGTATGATCCAAAGCGGTAACCCGATCTCCTGGTTAACACTCAACCCGGTTCTTCAAATTAGATTAGGAGAGGACGATCCATCTATACAAAACACAAAAACATCAACATCAGGCCAACACATTATTAAACACATGCTTTTCTATCACATATTTCATTCCAGCCGCTTTAAACCCTGGGCTCTCACGACTGTTGAGCTGTGTCTCCTACCTCCGCTGCGAAGAGTGGGGACTCCTGCATGGGATTGGAGACTCTTAACCTGTTTTTTCATTATCAGGGCCCAATTTATATATATTTTCATAAAGAAATAAAACTTATAACATATACATATACATATAAAACAACCACTGTAATGGTGTTCATAATATTTTGTACATATATCCGAGTCCCATTTATTTGTTCTTATACAATTTAACTATTACAAAACTCTACACTTACCATCAAAAACAAATCCAAAACCTACATGTGGTGGACTCCTACAGTTGTATTGGCCCTACTGTATGAGAAATATCACGGACATTCTCTTCGGTACCTACACGGATAAACACCCGTGTTAAGCTTTATAGCTTAGTGGGAATCCATAAATATGGATGACCACTATAACGATCGTCAGAATACTTCATAACATTTTATTCATAATACATGTTACTTCTCATATCATTATAATTAAATTACATATTGCATTTAATATCATTTTCATGTTTCACACCTTTTATAAACATTCCAAAAATTTTATCTCATCTTATGTCATGTCTGCATATTCCAAATATGTGGATACGGGAAAGTTATATGTACTCAAAGGTACTATCACTGTACGAGACAGGATTCATAAATTGTACTGTATTGTATGACCTAAACGGGGCCACTGTAATGATCCAAACGGGATCCATGTCATCGACCTAAACGGTGCCACTGGGCTCATAAACTCAGATGCTGCGATTGTTATCCTTATATTTACGCCATCTATTCAACTATCTTGGCCATAGCAAGCAACGTTTTATTATGTTTTAACAATCTTTCGTGTATCAGAAAGATATCTCATATACATGAATAACTACCGATATCATGTATACTTATGAGATATTCACACAAACAATCTCTTATAAACATTTAACTCCAGATTCTTTGCATTTTTTCATATAACAAAATTATACGTGTATTCTCTTTAAATTTTCATAACACACGTTATCAAGGATCATCTTACTATGATACATTATTTCATATAACAATAAATTTATATAGCCTTTATACAATTTCTCTGCGCTTCTATAACCAATTTCATGGAACAGCTTGAGGCACCCAAGTCCATTTTCGACCAATTTTGACCTTGTAAACTGGATTTGCTGGCAGCGACTTCTTAACTCAATATACCCCATGCCTTAGTGATCTTATGGTTCAAAAATCATGTCATCTCGGACTTTTAATTTGGGAGATACATCTAAAATTATCAAACCGCTTCTTACGCTTCCATGAACAAGACTTGGAATTGTGTCTTATATTTGAAAATTTTATGGGAACGTTAGAGACATAATTTGACCATACTTTCTTCATGAAAGTTGTTCTCCCAGATGTCTAGTTTGTATAGAAATTTGAATCACCTCATTTTGGATCAGTATAACTCAAGTTATGATTTAAACAACCAGAATTACTACAATTCATGGGACTGTTATGAGACAGGTTTTAAGGATATAATTGTTCCCTACTTGACAAATTTGCGTAACAATGGGGATTAATTTGCCATACTATGGAAGTTGTTCTAGAAGTCTGGGCTACCCAGAAATTTGAATCACTCAATTTAGGATGAATGAAAACTCAACTTATGACCTAAACATCTAAAAAACTGCTCGGAACACCAAACTGTATCGTAATTGAATCGACTAATTTCAAAACAGCCTCACTTTGACGAATTTTCTGGGTCCAATGGAGTTCAAATTTGGATACACTTATTTTAGAGAGATTTGTTCTCCTATAAGTTTAGTTTACCTAGAAATTTGAATCACTCAATTTGGATGAGTGATGGCCAAGAAAAAAACATGGGTTTTGGAAAAATTTTGACATCTCCCTTAAAACCCCAACATTTCCTTTATACATAATCTCCTAGATTTGAGGACCACAAACCAAATAACAATCAAAACGAACTTAAAACCAACAAAAACAACAAAACAAAGAGGAAGAAATTAGGGTAATTTCCTTAACCTTAATTTTCTGAAACCTCTTTCTCTTCTTCCTTTCTCTTTCTTCTTCCTTCTCTTTCTTCTCTTCTCTCTCTTTGCAGTAGAACTCCACACAAAGAGAAAATCAAAACCAAATTCGGCTTTTCTTCTCACACAAATCCAACCTTAGCTCCCTTTGAGCCAAAATTAGATATTTCTCTCCTTCCAAGACCATTTTTTGGTCTTATCCCTCATTTTCTATAAGGTCATGTTTGGCAAAACCCATTTTTGCATTCTTTTCCCATTTTTGCATTTAAAGTCATTCCTTTCTCTTTCATTTACACTTCAACTTATTAATATTTTTATATTGGCATATAAACTTATTATCATATGACCTTTAGGTCATGGATTGGTAAATTACTAATTTACCTCTGACTCTTTCATTAATCTCGGTTTTTTTATCATTTTTCACGCTTAACATTTAAATTCCGAAAAAATATACATTTACTTTTATTATACCCTAAATATGTTATAAAACGACTATAACATAATTTGGAGTGCTATAATTTAAATTATTGGAGCTTAAAATTATAATATCTATAGTTCTTCTCAACTGCTCCAATAAATTATGTGAACAATGTTTCAAGTCTATATAATTGATTTAGAATTGAGAATTCTAAACTAATTTAGCACAACTATTATGTACACAATAATATGGTATGGTAAGGACCATACTATGCATTAGGGAATAATAATAATAATAAATTAAGGAAAGATGGTATTTCTTTATGATTATTATAATTGTTATAATTATTATTTTTATAATAATTATTATTATTTTATTTATTTATTTTTTATTATTTGAATTTCAAATAAAGATTTTTTGAAATTCGAAGGAAAAGGTTTATCCTTTTGAATTTCAAATGAAACGTGTCTGCTTCATCCCTTTAAAAGGTTTTTTTTCTTTTTTAAAAACAGAATGAGAGACAACAACAATTTTTTTAATGAACGAATAGTTGTGTGAATTCTCATGAACAAAAACGTCCACTTATTAATGTTCAATATCAGAGAATACTGAGAAAGACCTGTGGAAGAGGATTTGCATTTTTTAAGATTCTTGTGGAATTCAAGTCAATAGAAAAGCTAAGACAAAGGTACACATTATGAAATTATTCTGTTTATTTTATTTCATTAAATTGATATTGATATATGAGAAATATATTTTTTTTAAATCATCCAAAATATAGTTTTATGGCTTCCGCGTATTTTTTTCTAAAATATGTATCAAACCAACAATTTGTTTGTATATAATTATATAAATTTAGTATTTAAATATGTAATTCATTATATATTTTTCAGTCAAGATTGTAACACTTAAGTATGAATTATAAAATTAATATCATTCTAATAAATAATCGTCCTTGTAAAATGAATACTATGATGTAAGGAATAAAATACTATAATGTAATATAAAGTAAATAGTTATATAAAAAAAAAAACCTTCATTTTTTGGTAGAGCTACAAATAATGAAATTCTAAAGGTTGAAGATCTAGGATTAAAATTCATATTTATTTTTTAGGTAAGAGTTTAATCCTAAAGATTATTATTTTATTCGTGTAGTTTTTGAATATATTATTGTTCTTTAACAAAAAAAGTTTTAGAGATTGGAGAACCTGTTCTGAAGGAAATTCTTATATAAGGTTGAAGGTATGATTTTTCAAAATAAGATTGTTAATTTATAACTTATACATTTATATTTGTTAAGAATTTTAACGTGTTGATGGTTATATATATATATATATATATATATATAGGAAAGGGAGTTGAGCAGATATATATATATATATATATATATATATATATTTTAATACTTGTTTGGAGAATTTATGAGATTTAATATATTTATTATTTTAATGATGGTCTATAATCATTGTAAACTTTATATAATGATTGAGAATTATCAAAAAATAAAATATTATAAATAAATATTATTTAAGACATATTTCAAAGGAAGAATTTTGTGAAACATATTCTACTTTAATAGATTTTTTTAAAGAAAATTAGATATTGCATGGTTTGATAACTATTTATCATAACTCTTTTGTTTACGAGTTTAAATTTTAAAAATGTTTCAAAAAAAAAAAAAATAAACGCCAATACTGGGACATAGTTTAAACATCACTTTTTTAGACATAGTTTAAAGAACAATTTTTTTAGTGACAATTTTTTTTATAATAGAAGTAAAAAGAAATAAATCAGTTCAAGATTTGGGGCTTCTTTACTTCCAACAAAACAAAACAAGTTAAATTTCTTAAAAAAGAAATACAATATAAAAGACAAGAAAATTTAAAATCAAACAAATCCAAGACATAATTAAAATATTCAAAGACAACAAGAAAATCTTTGTTCTTCTATACCAAATGCTTTTGAGTATAAACAAAGATATGGTTTCATTACCATATGAAAATATTTTAAATGAAAAACAAATTCCAACAAAAGAAGACCTATTCAAACGAAACAAGAACTCGAATATCAGAAAAAGAGATTAATGATTCTGATGAAAATGAATAAGGATCAAGTCATTCACCATGGAGTTGTGCAATTTTCTTATGTCCAAAAAGCTTCAGAAATAGAAAGAGGAACTCCAAGATTAGTGATAAATTATAAACTCTTGAACAAAGTCTTACAATGGATCAGGTATCCAATACCTAACAAAAAAGACTTAATTCAAAGGATTTATAATGTAACAATTTTTTCAAAATTTGATATGAAATCTGGATTCCGGCAAGTATCTCGCATTAAACCAGAAGATTGTGTATTAAACGCATTTACGCTCCATTCGACATTATGAATGGAATGTAATGCATTTTGATCTCAAAATTGCTTCCTGAATTTCAAAATATGACTTAATGAAATCTTCACGAATATACTAGGTTTTCCATAGTATATATTGACGATGTTCTCATATTTTCCAATTCAATAGAAGAGCATTTCAAACATTTAAAAATTTTCCAAAAAATTGTTAGAGATAATGGATTAGTTATCTCAGCCACAAAAATCAAATTGTTCCAAACAAAAATTAGATTTTTAGGTTTTGATATTTATCAAGGTCAAATAAAACCTATACAAAGAGCAATAGAATTTGCTAACAAATTTCCAGATTAAATAAAAGATAAAACCCAACTTCAAAGGTTTTTAGGTAGCCTCAACTATGTAGCTTAGTTTTACCAAACCTCGTGGATTTTAATTGCCTTTATTTCAGCGTTGTTAAAATTCAGACTTCTGGCCCGACGAATATACCCGCGCTTGTCAAACAAGTCAAACCTGCTAAGGAACTTCCTTTGTCTAAGAATCCTTCACTCAAGCCTTTCCCATAATAGAGACAGCTTGCCTCAAATATAGGTTATGGTGATTTTAAAACAAGATTTTCAAACAAAATTTCACTGTGAGATTCCACTAAGGAGTTTGGAGTGGGCCTCAAATTAATTATTCAACGATTAAAAAAGAAATTTTAGCCATTGTTTTATGCATTCAAAAATTTCAAAGTGATGTTTTCAACAAAAATTTCTTTAAGGGTCGACAAAGTGCAAAGAAATACAAAAAGATGTTCAAAATTCAGTTTCAAAACATTTTTGCGATGGCAAGCAATTTTATCTGTATTTGATTTTGAAATCACCATAAAAGTGCTCTTTCAAATGTTTTGGCCTCGATTTTCTTCACGGAATTTTTACAGGAAAATGAGCAACAAAACAAGCACCCCCATCAAAACCTACTACCAAAGCCTCTTATGCAATGCAAAAATCCCAAACTTCAAATCATTTCGAAGTTTTGGGAAAATCCCCTCTACCATCTTCTTCAAACCCTCAAAAATTTGCTTACCATACAAAAGAATCTAGGCTTTTGCTCCAGATTCTTAAACCTGATCATATATCAGCTTCTGGTGAAATTTTAATAAAAAAGATTTTTCAAAATAATAAGTATTTCATCTCAAACGAAATACTTAAAACCCGTAAATTCTATGAGTTTATACTTTCGGAGTCTGTTCAAATTTCGCATGTCAAAAACCCCGAGGCACAGATATCGTGATATTCAAAAACAAAATTTTTTGAAGGTTTTAAATGAAAAGGATTAGGATCAAAACTTTACCCATAAAATGGCTGAACATTTTGATCTCAAACCTTTGATTTTTATGATTACAAAACGCTTTCGTACCATACTTTTGTATCAGCCAAATTCTCATTCCGGTTTTTTAATCGGGGTGAAAATTGCAAAAAGTTTTCCAAACTGTTTCGTGAATGGTGGCTTTTTATGGGCAAGCACTCAAATATTTTTCTATTCCGAAATTAAGAAATCTTTTGAATACCTCAAAGCCAATGAAGGATGCCTTTTTTCCTTTTCCGGAAATGCTTATTCACTATTTTTCTCACAGCCAATTTAAACCCTCGATTCATGTCGACTTTGTTCCCACCATTCTTCTTCAAGCCCATTCCCTGCGATTCGCTGGGGTGGAATTCAAAATAAAATGGTGGGCCGCTTCAAAATCTCTCAAGCTCAAACCTTTGACTCTATCAAAAGACTGTGATTGAGCTCTCAAAAGCCCAGTGCCTAAGAAATGCCCCCACAAAATCAAAGGCTAAGGTACCATTCTGGTCTCGACCTTTGCTAGGCCCCACTTCTTGGCCTAATACTCCTACAAAAGACTCATTTCTTCACCAAATTCCACAGCCTACCTCAAAAAGTCTAAGAATAAGAATCGAGTCACTGGTTTCAACTTGTCAGACTCGCTGGGGACTAAACTCAAACGAGGAGGATACAGCAGACAGCTCAGCCTTCCTCCAGCAAAATGAAGACATGTGCTACGGACTCCCATACACTCCCCTTAAGTAATGGGAATGTCAACATTTTCAAAAGCCTATGTTCCAGAGAATGCACAGGCTCAAAACCCCCAAGAGATCAAATTTTCTTTCTCTCAACTGATAGGTTTGAGGAAGAATGGAAACACTGGATATGCAACTGGTGCTCTTATAAAGATCAGAGACAGAGTTGACATGATGTGACAGACTGTCTCCCACTTTTCAAAAAGTTGAAGCTCCACTTGCACAAAAATACAAAATGCTGACTCAAAAGTAGTTTGCTTTTCAAAAAGGTAGGATTGGATTCCTTTACTTTTCAAAGTTCACATGTCTTTACTGTGTGGACTCCAAATTTTAATTTGAAATCCACGGATTCCAAATATGTTGAAGTCCGTCAAATTTTCCTATAAAAGGAGGGGTTGTCTCCTTTGTTAGACAGACTAAATTTTAGAGTAAGAAAAATTCAGAGAGAGTTTTCTTGTGAGAAATTTATCCTGCTCAAATCACTGTACAAGCTTTCCTGATCAAAGCTCAAACGCTAGGTGCTCTAAATTTCAATAAAAGCTTGTTTCAAATTTCAATACTGTTTCTTTATTGATTCAAATACTTGCATACTGTTTAGTTGTTTTTACTATCCAATCTGCATGTTCAAATATTTTCAAACTTCAAATAGTATATCCGGCTGGAAACTCGAAACCTCCTGAACCCACTACAATGGAGTTTAAACAGAAACCCCGATACAACGCACCGCATTCATTGAAGAACTGGTTAATTGCTCAAATTTTTATATTTAATGCTCAAATTTAAGCCGCTTAAAGGTCCCGTATAGAATTGGTATCGAGCTTGTTCTGCAAATTTCTTGATTAAATTTGTATTATACTCTTTCAAAAATTGTGACTCCCACGCTTTAGTGCTGGTCACCAAAGGTATCCGCTTGGTCACCGTGAAAGCCCAAGGTGGATGGGTAGGTGGTCCTTGCAGTGGTCCTCTAAGTGTTAGAATCCCACCATCGAAAGGGTGAAATGTCAAATTTCATTAAAAATTTGTAGGTACTAGCTTCAAATACTAGTTCATCTAGGATTGATGAACACTTTAGGACAAATATAGAAACACCTACCAATTTGAAAACAAATTATCTGCTTCCATAAGACGTTATTCAAACTTAAAAGAGTTGTAACTGTATGAATGATAAGAGCATTCATAAAGCCTTGACTCTAAATATTCAAACTCAAAACTATGACATGGATCCTAGATCTAGAAACATACTTATAGTATACAGAGTATACTATAAAGTAATGACTTCTGTAGTCAATCCAAATTGTCTTTTGTCTTCTCCAAAAGATCAAACTTTAATTTGGCAAGCAAATGAGAAAACTCAACAGTCATAATTCCAAAACCTATTCCTTGGGGAATGCTTTAACACAATCTAAGGAATGGAATTTCAAACAACTTCCTACCTAAAACCAATTGAACAACTAAAGCTTTGTCCATAATAGAAGATGGACAGAAATGTTCAACCACTTTGAGCCAAGAAAAGAGAATTTAACAAGATCATATTCTCGTAAAGATCTTCTAATTCCTTTAAATTAACCTTCCAGAAGATCAATGTCTACCAAATTTAAATCTAGAAGAAGTAGACTATTCCTCTACAATTCCATATTTAAAATATACTCGAACTGAACCAAATATTCAAAATTCTCCAGATAGGTCTCCAACATATTCTCAAATAATGTCACCAAATGAGGAGCCTGCTCAGCTCATGATGATGACAGCAGAGAATGTGTTTGAAATAGAAAAGAATATTTAAGAAATGAAGCAAAATCTCAAGAACATATAGAAAAAAGCAAATGGTTTTTCTCAAAATTATCAAAAGAACAAAGAGAAAAATTTAGAAATCAATGGTATCAAACTATGGAAACAATGGAAATGAACATTCCAATGTTTACATATTTTGATATTTATGCTGCAAATAATCAAATTAATTATCCCTTTGCAAAAATTAATATGTTTCAAAAGGAATGGAAGTCAAATACTATTTCTGAAAAGAAGATAGTATCAACCCATCCTCCTTTGGAAGAAATAAAAATCAAAGCCCAAGGTGTTGAAATTATAGCCTCACCTTTCAAACATATAAGTTCAAATGACGATGAAAATAGAGGTGCAAAATTAAAAGATATCAAAGGAACTAACAACAAAATAATTTTATAAATCAAATATTAGGAACAATTTCCTCTCAATTAAATAGGATTGAAGAAAATCGCTTACTAATACTACAACTCGAAATGAAGAAAAAGATAAAAAAAACCTGAAAATCCATTATTCAAACCAATGAAACCTCTAAAATTAGGAGGAAACAAAAATAATGATGATCTGATAAAAATTTTAACTCAAAAACTAAATACAATGGGAATAAAAGACCCCTCTTCTTCAAAAGATCAAATAAATTTTTTAAGTGGATCGAAATGTGTGAACCTCTGCTTCGTAAATACTTATAAAATTTAAGCTTCAACTGAGGAAGATCGAATAAATAAATTAAAAACTTGGCATCAAAGATCAAAAAAATTTTATCAAAGACCTACTCCTCCAGATTTACAATTTGAGGAAAGACAAACAAAACAAAATAGCTACAATAACTGCGACATCTATTCTTGGAATATAGATGGTCTTTCTGAACATGAAATCTTAGTCGCCACAAATGCAAATGGCAAAAGAACTACCTATTTGACAAAGCAATGATCATAATGCCGCCGCTACTAATGTGGTTTACCGGGGCACATTAAAATATTGATGGGAAAACTTTCTCACTGAAAAAGAAAGATTTCATGTTAGTAATAGCATAAATGAAGATGGAGAACAAGATGTTGTCCTCAAACTTGGTTATGCTATAACAAAACATTTTGTAGGAGATCCAAATGTTTTTGCAGAAAGAAATTCTGAAGTCTTACAAAATTTAAAATGCAAACACTCAGTGATTTCAAATGGTATCATGATGTGTTCTTAGCAAAACTTATGTCTAGACAAGATGCTAGAGCTTCTTTCTGGAAAGAAAATTTCTTTATGGACTTCCAAGGGCTCTTAATGAAAAAGTTCAAGAATCCCTTCGAGAAAGAAATAATAGAACAATTCCTTATGAAGATCTTACTTATGGAGATCTCATAAGTGAAATAATAGCTGGGTCTTGAGCCAGCACTCAACTTAAGCTTCAATATCAAGTTAAAAAAGACCTAAAAGCTTCTAAAAAAAAATTAGGTTCTTTTTGTGCTCAATATGACATTACTATGCCAACTCCACCCTCTCAAATGTTCAAAAAACAAAAACCTTATAGGGAAACTACTTATAAAAATAAAAAATTTAAAAAATTTAAAAAAGAAAAACATAAATCTCAAAAAATCTAATGAGCAAAACAAAATAAAAACATAAAAAAGAAGTTAGATGTTTTAAAACAAAAGCTTAAAGGTCATATATAGCTCCAAATTGTAAAAATAGGTTAACATTTTATCGTATAATAAAGAAGACATGCACTGGAATAATACTTCATCTTCTGAAACTGATAAATCTCAAACTAATTCAGAAAAAGATATAGAAAATATAAAATTGTCTATGTCAAGTAAACATGTTAACTACTTAACAAGAATTGTTAGTAGAAATGATAGATCAAATTGAAGATAAAGAAGCCAAGGCAAAATACATAAGAAAAATTTTAGAACAACAAAATACGAAACCAAAACCTAAACCAAATATGTCAAATTCTTATAAAATGAAATATATATTTCAATATTATAAGAAACAAGAACCAGCAACACTGCAAGATTTGCAAGAAGAAATAAAACAAATAAAAACTCAAATTGAAGATTTAAAATTTTTTAATCAAAACATAGGTGATAGACTAACAAATTTAGAAAATCAAAAAGAAGTCTTGACAAGTGAAACAAATGAAGAGTTAGAAACTTTTGTACACAATATGACAGTTGTACAAAAACAAAGATGGTATACAAAAATAACTCTGAAAATCAATCCCATTATCACCAACCTTTACAAACTCGGGACGATTCGGTGAAATCGATTTAAATCAGATACGCGGCGGATTAATTTCACTGCGGTACTTTGTAAAAACTTCACAAAGACTATCAACAGCTAGTAATGATCCATTGAAGGTTCAATATAAAATACCACAAGGTCATATTTGCAAAAATGGTATTTGTATAAAAACTTCATTCTTATTAGTTAAAAATATAAGCCATCAAATTGTTTTAGGAACCCCTTTCCTAACACAACTTTACCCTTTCCAAATAGATAATCAAGGTCTAAAAACCAAATACAATAATCAAGAAATTCTTTTTGAATTTATTAGAGGAATAGAAATAAAAGAAATAAATCAGGTTCAAGATTTTATTTCTTTACTTCAGCAAAAACAAAAACAAGTTAAATTTCTTAAAAAAGAAATACAATATAAAAAGACTGAAGAAAATTTAAAATCAAAACAAATCCAAGACAGAATTAAAAATATTCAAAGACAAATAGAAGAAAATCTTTGTTCTTCTATACCAAATGCTTTTTGGAGTAGAAAAAAATGTTTCAAAATAAACGCCAATACTTGGGACATAGTTTTAAACATCACTTTTTTTAGACATAGTTTTAAACAACAATTTTTTTTAGTGAAAATTTTTTTTATATTTTTATATTAAAAAATCGTGTTTGAGTCGGTAAATAAATTATATTTTCAAAATCTATTTTTAAATAAAAAATATGTTTGGTAACAAATCTGTACATTCTAAATGATACAGTGAGTAACAAATATGTTTGTACATTCAAAATAAATAAGATATATTACACCATCTCTAAAATGGGTTGCACAAAAGAACCTACCTAAAAGGCAAGATGAATTTATAATGATTATATCTCAGGTAATTTTTCACAATTTCATTTTTTTTTCCTTTTTTTGGGAAGTAATTCGAAAGGATCGAATTTTTTTTCATTCACGTTTTTACAGGTATGGTGTTTGATAAATAAAATAAAAAATTTAAAATATTCTAAAAACTATAAAATAAAAAAATGAAAAGGGTGGTTTTTTCTATTTAAAATTCTAAAGACAAGCTTTGACCGATTTGAAAGTACTTTGTTGAATAAAAATTAAGAGTTCAAACATTTAATCGAATAAAATAAAAATTAAAACATTAAAATATAAAATTTTGAAGAGTTGAAACACTTAATTGAAAAAAGAAAATTAAAACATCAAAATTGAAAAAATTGAAAATTGTTGTAAATTGAAGTATTTATATGGGTAATGAATAACCACACTTATATTCATGAATTACAATTACATTCATCTTATATAAATGAACCTTCATTAACCCTCATTTATGGAACTTCATAACTCACCATTAAGGTGAGTAATTTGAACCATTTTTGTAAGCCTATAAAAAGGGTCTTCACCATCCTTGTAAAGTGTGATCCTAAGAAAGTGACTTTCATTCATCTTTCTATTTCTTACTCTTTTCCATACTTATTATTTTCTATATACAAGATAATATATTTATCTTAATATCACATTTTATAATACTTTCACACAACACGTTATTAGAAGCACGAGTCTGCTCGAATGCATTATTTAATCCCCAAACTTAAAGTTATTTTAAGTTTGCATAAATATCAATATTTGATTTTGATTAGAACAAAAAGTTATATTATTGTTAGCAATTTTATAATAGATTTGATTTTATTATTTCATTTACATCAAAAGTTTGTCAATAATGTCAAAAAACTCAAGTTTATGACATTTAACATTTTAAAAATGAATTATTATCTTGGAGAAACAATAAAACAAGGAAATGAAGAGTCCCAACAGAACTGTGCAAATACACTAATTGTAAGACCCGAGAAATTTCTAAATTTCTTCTTAATAAAGGCGAAAAAATTCGTAATTTCGGCACAAAATTGCAGATTTCATAAAATCTAATTATTCTTCAGATTCTGATGATTTGGTGAAACTGACAACTGTTGAACGCCTCATGGGGTAAACTAGCTACATTTAAAATTCTCGTAATATTCCTGGTATAGTCTGAAATGAAGATCGCTGATGATCGCGCTTCAGGTCAAGGTAGATTTTCGATGTGACGAAGTCACATATAATACGCATCATGTGCCATAAGTGGTATGAGTTGAGAAATAATGAAATTGACTAACAGGATTACTAATATCAAATCGGTAAAGTACACATAACGTCATTACGGGATTTGATTTAAGTTAGAAAAGGACAAGATAAGAAATAAGATGCTTCTTCAAATTAAAAGGTGAGAAACGTGGGATGAAGGGGTGGGCGATGCAAGAGCGGGAGAAGAGAGAAAATGGAGTTCTTGTGAGTGAGAAGGTCCGCTTCTCTCTGGGACATCGGCATCCGACTACGGCGGCCTTCGACAAGGCTGAGAATCGCCCACGAGAGGGCTTCGCGGGCGGCTCGCATTTACGGAGCTCTCAAACTCAGCATATGCTTTCACGCGCTTATTCCGCAAAGACTTTACAAATGTTTGAGTCAATGAGGCCGTTAGTGTTGTTGACTGGCCCCAAAACTTGGGACCGAATTGATTGAATTTATTGAAACCCAAAATCTGTAGCCGTGACGTGAGGGGCTGTTTGGGTGCCATGTTTGATGATTTATTGTATTAAATTGTGTATTGATTGGAATGAGGCCGGGAATGGCTGTGAAATGCGGGTTCACAAAGTGAACCGATGAATGGTTGTGTGTTTGAACCGTAAAACCTAGGTTTTTACTGTTCATAGGAATAGTGACAAAAAAATTAATTTGTGAATATGTGTTTGACGAAAGGATTTAAATTAAATTGCTCAGACTGATCATTAGCCCAAGTGAGCTAATTTTGAATATGTGAGTTGTATAATTACATAAATATGATTGTGTGATTTCAATTATGAGTATATTCATGTTTATATATTTGCATGTGATTAGACTATATTGAACCGGTATACATAGTATTCTATATGCACTGGAACACCCTAGATTATAGAGTGAGCGCATGAGATGAGTCTAGAGAAAAAGGTTCGGAGGGTTGTCTAAAACATTAATTATCTGAGGGTAGTCTGAAATTTAAAATATCAATCGCCTGAGCGCCCCACCGATATTCATCTGAGTATAGCTCCACAAACAAATAATATATCAATCGTCGTAGCGCTCCAATCTGATATATATATATACACCGAGGGTCAGTCTTACCAATAAAACACAATTCTCATACAAGGCTTAGGTGAGTGTGAGAGAGCTCTGGGTGAGGACTCCTGATCTCGAGTTGGTCAGTGCAGACATTCAAGCAGATCACGTGATTCATTCAATGTGTGTTTACTTTGGAACATTGCACCGCACTTAGGTGGTGAGTATCTACTTTGGGCTGCATTCTCCCATCAGCTTTAGCTCACTCCCGGCCGTGGGACCCCTTACGTGCACAGGAGCGCAGAGACTCGCCTCGTCCTGAGGCCGTTTTTTAGAAGAAAGCCTGATGTGGCTTTGGTGGTTTACATGTAATAGAATTCCGAGTATTTTAATATATGTTGTATAAGAGTAAATATTCGAATCCTAGAACTATCGGGTATAGTTGGATTCATAGTTGGTATGTTTCTATGGATATCAGAGTACGGGCCCAAGAGGCCGTTTTATCCATATTTGTATCATTGTGCATATATCGGATCGCTTTACGCGATACGCAGGTTTTGTAATCGCAGAGCCCCCTGCACAAAGGAGACTCGCTGTATTTTCTAGCGGCGCTTCTGCAACCCGACATCCACTTGTAATCCGCGGGTTGACGGGTAGTCAACGGACCCCCGGGAAATGGGGCGTCACACTAATTTTCCTTAGGCATAATCTCCATGAGGATCTGAAAATGAGTATTTCACTGAAAAAAATCCTTTCACTCCATGGAATAACTTGAAGGATAAATTTGACCACAAAAAAAAAATGGTGATTTTATCAAAAGCTCAATATGATTGGATGCACCTGAGATTGCAAGATTTTAAAAAGTTAGTGAATAGAACTCCCCTCTATTTAAAATAAGCTCCAAATTGAAGCTATGCGAAAAAAAAATCACGGATGAAGACATGCTAGAAAAAACGTTCACAACGTTTCACGCCTCTAATGTGCTCCTACAATAGCAATATACAGAGTGTCGATTTACTAAATATTCAAAGTTATATTCTAGTAGCTGAACAAAATAATGAGCTTTTGATGAAAAATCACTAGTCTCGTCCAACTGGATCCGAACCATTCTCTGAAGTGAATGTGATATCGTCTCAAACCCATAGGCGTGGAAGTGGACATGGTCATAGTCGTGGTCGTAGTCATGGGCAGAATTCCCAACACTATAATAATCATCCTTCTAACCCCTTCAAAAGGAAATACCTATTTCCCCACCAGAAGCGGAATAATGGTGAGACAAAACAAGAAATTTGCTTAGTTTTAAAGATATCCTCAAAAATAGATATCATATTGAAACTATGAATGAAAGTAATAAAGAAAGTTTATATATTACCCCTATAATTTATGGGAAAACAATTGTTGCGAAAAAGCTCCCGACATTCCTCTATGGGTTATATCATACTACCATAAAGCCAATTGAGTCATATGTTGTAATGAACCAGAAGTTCAATGACCCAAAGATTTTTACTCTTTGGCATTACAGTTAGGACACTCGATGTCGTGGAATAATAGAACAATCATATGAGCATCCATTAAAGAACTAGAAGATTCTTTTGCCCAATTAATTTTCTTGTGACCCTTGTTCACAAGGTAAGTTAATAGTTAGACCATCATTTAATAAAATCATGTCCGAATCACTCGCTTTTAGAAATAATACATGGGGACATATGTGGACTTATTCATCCACCATGTGGACCTTTTCATATTTTATAAACCTAATAGATGCCTCCATTAGATGGTCACATGTATGTCTTCTTTCCACAATAAATGTTATCTTTGCTAGGCTCCTTGCACAAATAATCAAATTAAGAGCATAATTCCTTGATTATCCAATCAAGACAATAAGACTTGATAATGTTGGTGAATTTACGTCACAAACTCTCAAATGACTATTGTATGTCAATTTGGATAAATATTGAGCATCATGTTGCTCATGTCCATACCAAAAATGGTTTAGCGGAGTCTTTGATCAAACTTCTTCAATTAATAGCTAGACCACTACTAATGAAGACCAAATTACCAACATCTACCTGAGGACATGCTGTTATGCATGCTACAAGTCTAATAAGAATTAGACAAACATCTTACCATGAATACTCCCCTTCACAACTTGTACTGGGTAAACAACTAAATATTTCCCCCTTACGAGTTTTTGGTTGTGCAGTCCATGTACCAATTGCATCCCCCACAATGTATCAAAAAGGGTTGGGATTTATGTAGGTTTTGATTCTCCTTCTATCATAAGATACTCTCAACCCTTAACAGAGATAAGCTTTACAAATCATGGCGGATTGTCATTTTAATGAAAGTGTTTTCCTCCATTAGGGGGAGAAAAGTCAGTTCCAAAAGAACGACGAAAAATTACTTGTAATTCATCTACAATATCTCATTTTGACCCTTATACAAATCAATGTGAATTGGAAGTTCAAATGATCATTCATTTGCAAAATATTGCAAATCAATTACTAGATGCTTTTATTGATACAAAGAAAGTGACAAAGTCACATATCCCGACTGCAAATGCTCTAGCATGGATTAATGTCCCTGAAGGACAATTAACAAATGAGTCTAAAATGCGCCTGAAGCGTGAGAGACCTATTTGCTCAAAAGATATAACTCCTCGGAAGAGGATAATACAAATGAGAATTGATACCCCTGAAGAGGTACATGATAAACAAAAGGCCTCTGTAGAGGCATTTGATAAACAAAAGGCCCCTGTAGAGATATTTGGTGAACAAGAGGCCCTTGTAGAGACATATATTGAAAAAGACCTTTGAAGAGGTTCGAAATAAAGAATTAGCCCTTGAAAAGGCACAGATACCTGAAAATTATGATATCTCAATAAATTATGTGCACAATAGAGAAAAATGAGATCGAAATAAAGACACAATATTTTGGCTTCCAACAGAATTAGACATCATAAGAAATGATGAGGATCCCTAACTACAAAAATGTGGAAGAATATCGAAATAGAAAATGATCGCCAAATGGAAAGAAGCTATGCGGTGCATAATTAAACTCGCATCGAACGAGACGCTGACCAAAAGAACCAAACACCTAAAAGTGTAAAGCCCGGCTTAGTACGAATGAGTATTTGCACGAAAAGCCGCGAATGAAAATAATACCGAGATCATAAGATATAAAGCCGATTGGCAGCACAAGGCCTAAGAGACCTGGTATTGACTATGAGGAAACATATTCTTCTGTCATGGACGCAATCATTTTTCGCTTTCTAATAAGCTTGACAGTCTCTGAAGGACTGGATATGCGTCTCATGGATGTCATCATAGCTTATCTATATGGATCCATAGATAATGACATATATATGAAAATCCCTAAAGGATTTAAATTCCCTGAAGCAAATAATACAAAGCCTCGTAATACGTGCTCAATCAAATTATAACAATCTCTATATGGATTGAAGCAACGCATGCAATACAATCGCCTCAGTGAGTATTTATTGAAAGAAGGGTATGTAAACGACCCTATATGCCCATACATTTTTATTAAGAAATCATAAACCAGATTTGCAATTATTGCTGTGTATGTTGATAATCTAAATCTTATTGGGACTCCTGAAGAGCTCACAAGAACAACAAAATATTTGAAAAATGAATTTGAAATGAAATATCTTAGGAAAACAAAATTTTGTCTCGGCCTGCAGATCGAGCATTTCCCTATTGGAGTTTTAGTTTATCAATCGGCATATACTAAGAAAATTTTAAAACATTTTTATATTGATAAAACACACCCTTTAAGTTTGCCAATGATTGTCCGTTCACTTGACGTGGGAAATGACCCATTTCATCCTTATGAAAAGGGTGAAGACTTACTTGGTCTTGAAGTACCTAGTACCATTGATGCACTTATGTATCTTGCTAACTGTACTTGCCCAAATATTGCTTTTCTTGTCAATTTATTAGTCATGTATAGTTCCGCTCCAACCCAAAGAGATTGGAATGGTATCAAGCATATTTTGCGCTACCTCCAAGGAACAACTGATATGAGTCTATTTTACTCAAAGGAATCAAAGCAGCAATTGTTTGGATATGCTAATGCAAGTGTGGACCCTACCCGATCCACGAGCCGGCGCGACTCGCTTTTAAATGAAAGGAGAATGTGGGTTGATTTTCGAATTTTAGAAAATCCGTCCCCGAGGAGGAACAAGCTGAGTCGCCACTTACTTTTGTTGTTATTTTATAAAGGGGAAAACTAAGTAAGAACAAAACCCCAATGACTCCATGGAAAAAGCGGTCTCGCAAAAACTAAATTTCCGGGTCCGTGGATCGATTACCATTCAGCTGGTACCATGAGGCACCCCTCTAGACCCGGAACTCGGTCTCTACTAGTGAATTGGGTATGTGGGAGCATATGGGTCACAGATTAGACAGTCTCCTAGGCTAATCATACAACTTGGATCAGACCAACCTAATTGGTATCTAACATGCTTAAGAACACTTAACAAAAAAAAACAAATGGCGCGTACCTGTGGTCCCTCTAGCCAAAAATACGCAAGGGAAAGCAATGACATTTCGAGCATACAATACCCTCAAAATTAGATATCAAAAAGCAAAGAAAGCCAGGAGAAACCATACATGGTATCTCAACCACTCATTGATGCTACCACTCTTGTGCAACCATATCTATTCATCCCGAAGAAACGGGCTCAACAAAACACTAGATTATTGGTGCTTAACTAATCACCCTTAGACCAGCATAGATCCTTATTCTTAAGAATCCAAAATTGAACCACATTAACTTGAACTAAACCCCATTTCAGACCCTAAACATAGCCTTACACTGATATGGAGCGAATGGGCCGGACTCACAAAGGTCACGAGCTTCAATTAAACTGAAATCGGACGACCCTTACAAAACTAGAAAAAACTCGGGCCGATCCGGGGCCTTCCCAACCGATCCTGCTGAGAACAATTCTGAAAATTTTTTCAACACTTACAAAGTAAGGAAACCAAAACAACTGTACAATTCTAACACCGAATGACTAAGAACCGGCTAATACAAACAAAACAAAGTACCCAAACTTCCATTCCTACGCAACTAAACCCAATGAACCGCTGATCCGCCGAACCGGGCTCAATCGGTATTGAGAGAGACCAAACCGGTGATTCAAGAATCCAAAAAAACAAATCAAGTATAAAACCAACTCCGAATGACTCGGAACCGACTCCAACCGGCCGTTCAAAGAAATCGACCGCTGGAACCGACCGACCGTTTCAACTAGTTCATCCGGTCGGGAGAGAGGCTCAAACTTTTCAGAACCTTCCTCAAAGAGTCGAATCCAAAAACAAGCATAGTACAACCACCGAATGATCGAGAACCGACACAAACGGTGCCAAAGACCCAAACCATTGCTCCAACAAATCGACCATCGTAATCGGCTGATCTCGGTTTCAACCGGCCATCTAGTTGAGAGAGGTTTCGGGCGCCGTAACCTTCTCAAAGAGTCGTGAATCCAAAAACAAAACCAAGTAGAAAAAAACTCAATGATTGAGAACCGACATAAACGTGCCAAGACTCCAAACTAATGCTCTAACAAAATGTATTCAATGAACTCGCTGACCGGTTTCCAACCGATTCAGCCGCTTGATAGGTTCAAAATTTGTCAGAACCTTCCTCAAAGAGTCAGGAATCCAAAAAAAAAAAACCAAGTAGAAAACCAACTCCGAATGACTGAGAACCGACACAAACGGTGCCAAAGACCCAAACTGTTGTTCCAATAAATCGACCAAGAACCGCTGATCTAGTTTCCCAACCAGTTTATCCGCTGAGGAGTCAAAATTCCTGGTTTAACCTTCCTCAAAGATTCAGGAATCCAACAAAACAAACTGAGTACAAATTCGACCAATGACCGAGAACTCGATAATAAACGGGTGCCTAGTGACCTAACACGAGTCCGTAAACAACAAAGGCAAAGAAAAGCAAAAAGAAATGGGAGAAGCATATAAATGTCGTACCTGTAAGATTCACGGCTATTCCCCCCTTTTTCTTCTTTCTTTCCGCTTCCAAAACCTAGTATCCACTCCTTCAAATCTATCAGAACTCCTCTTCAAAACAAGAGAGACCACGCCCCTCCGGATTTAGAGAAACTCTCATTTCCTCCTTTTCTCCCTTTCTTCTCTCTTCTTCCTCCCTTCCCTTTTTGATCACCTCTCCACGTTTTTTCTTCTATTTCTCTCCTTTCTCTCCTCAGCCCACTCCATTTTGCGCACCTTCGGGTCCCGAACTCCCCTTCGCCCCTCGAACTTCCCCAGCCATAAACACTCCTCTATTCCCAAGGGTCCATAGTCGGGCCACATTTACTCCTTTCGCTTAACCACCAAGTATCCAAGTGGACCTAAGGTGGGTTGCAAACAACCCATAACATGGTCCAAAACTGGATCCAACCCATGCCTAGGACTGATCTGGGGCTTATGGGCCCGATCCATATAGGATTTGGGCACCAAAATCACAAAAATTAGCACCCCACGAAAGCTAGCTCGATGCATCGGCTGTACAGTTCCCAATTGGTCGATTCGATTGAGAAAAAATCTGAAATTTTGAGAGAATATTCCTTGAAGAATAAGGAGCCCATGAAAAAAAACGGTGCTTGATTCTGATTCTGGGTGAGGGAGATATGACCAAAACAAGCCTTTTAGTGTCTCGAATTCGAACCGCTTAGTAATGAACTTCAATCAATCAATCGATCTGGTCGATCCGCTTCCAACCGGTTGATCCTAAGCATTAAAATTCTCAAATTTTTTCAGATTTCCTCAATGAGTAAGGAATCCAAAGAAATGGCGCTCAATCTCCGAAGTCTGAATGAGGGAGATATGACTCAAAACAAGCCCAAGTGTCCGACCCGACATACCCAATAAACCCTATCGAGCCAAACCTCGGGGCCCCACTTGCTTCCTATGGCACGATGCCAATAACTGACACTCCGATGACACCTCGAAGTGAACTACGTATGCACTCAAAGGACCACATACCAACCCACCTAAGGCTTGGAGAGCGACTAAGCCTAAAGGGCCCTAACAGTGCTATATGAGAACGATGGGTAGTGTGACACCCATAGGATAAATGCAAGTGTTGAGTGACAAAATTGAGGGTCTACAGCAGGACCTTTAAGATCCACATAAGGCCATATCACAAACAAGGTATGTGTTTAATTGTAATAGAACTACTATCTCATGGAGATCCTTTAAGCAAACAATAGTGGCCACATCATCGAATCATTAAGAGATTATAACAATTCACGAAGCAAGTTGTGAATGCAAATGTCTAAGATCAATGATTCAACATATCCAAGAATCATGCAAACTCCTCTCTATCAAAGACAACCCGACAACATTATTTGAAGATAATGCTGCATGCATTGCACAAATCAAAGGAGGTTATATTAAAGGAGATAGACCTAAACACATTTCTCCAAAGTTCTTTTATACACATGAACTCCAAAAAGAATGGTGAAATTGATGTTCAACCATGCTCAAGTGATAATCTAACAGACTTATTCACGAAGTCATTGCCAAGCTTAACATTCAAGAAGCTAATACATAGATTGGAATGTGCAAACTTAAAGATATTGACATGAGAGGAAGCATGCTTATGACAAGATGTTAGTGTACTGCACTATTTTTCCCTTCTTCCAGGTTTTGTCCCACTAGATTTTACTAGCAAGGTTTTTAATGAAGTAGTCCTAACAAACTAAAAACAATCAACAACATCATATGAATATTGTACTGTGACGCCCAAAACCCGGGGTGTCCCATTGACCACCGTCACCCTACGGAATACCTGTGTCTCATGTCATGAGACCCATACATCAATACTCACCAAAAATCTAGTCAACTATATTACCATAGTTCAAGAGCGACATTTCACTTTTTAATACAACATATATTAAATCTTAGAATTTTAAATACATGCTTTACAAAAATAAATACTAAAGCCACATGTCGGGCTTTCTTTCTCAAAGCAAATTTCTTAATCCGTTGTCATCCCGAACACTCGCATTCGAAATAATGATCCTCGACAAAAGGAGCAATGCCCAAGAGTTGAATTATCCTACATGCAAGCATTCCCACCTATGCACACGCAATGACTAACATAAATACATTCAAGCAAATACATGATCCAATAATGCGTCTACATGATATGGATGAGAATGTGACTCACCCTTTCCCACTTCTCGAGCCCTCACTGACTCCCTCACGCATGCCTAAGCCAAATGTGAGAAAAACATCTTTTTCAAAACAAAAAGTTTTTGTTCTCGAACGCATCACCGAGCTTCAAATATATCGACTCCTCACCCTCCGAGGCGAATTGCTGGGTAATTTTTCCTAAACAGTCATGGGTCAGCCTCCGAGATGAACTGTTGGACCACTCTCCAAGGCAATTTTTCTGAAAATCTTCCCTTGAAATTCCTTTCATAACCATTTTCCATTTTTCATTTCTTTCATGTCATGCACTCACACCTAATTTTCTAGGTCGTCTTGCAGATATGAAAATGCATTATGCCATTTCCAAACCACACATGCCAATATATCAATCATGCATATATTAACAAATTCACACACTAATCACATGTTATTTAATTCATATCAATAACATTAAAATTAGCTCACTTGAGCTAATCAACAATCCATTTTAATTCCAATGGCTCTCACACAATTATATTTTATATAATTCAACCTCATATTAACACATTAAATTCTATGCATTAACATTTCTTTCACACAATTCAAGCCATCCAATTCAAGCAATAATTTTGCTTACAACACACATGGACCATTTTCGGTCCAATCAAGCAAATCGGGACTATTTTTAACAGTCCCAAACTGAGCAGTGGGTTGTCCGTGGGTAGCTCTCTCTCCTAGCATCGGTTCCACTTTTTGGAACCGAAATCCATGGCCATATCCGGCCCAACAACAACCAAACCATAATTTATTGCATAAATTATCACACAAACCACCCAAACAGTCCCTAAACTATCCAAAATGGGTTCCAAAATATTCCAACAATTCAATCCCAAGTTTTGGGACCGACCAAACGGCCATTCACGGCCTCAAACACTTCAAATCATTTACAAAGCTCTTAAAACCGAAAATAACCGAGTAGGAGAAGACCCCTACCTCTTGGAGTTGTCAAAACTCCCCAAAACCGGTGCCCACGCGTAGCCCTTGCCTCGTAGAACAACTTTGCTTCTTGGCCCGAAGAGATCCGACGGTCCGAACACCGGGAAATCAAGAGAGAAGTTGCACTTTCTCTCTCTAAAAACCCTCCATTTTCAAAAAACTGCTCTCCCCTCTCACCACTGCCGATTCCGTACCAAACGGCAATAAAAGCCCTTTTATCCCCCTTCATTGCCACATGTCAAGCCATCATTGGCTTATGGATTTTTTTATCCACTTACCCATCTACTTCGAGATTTTCTCCAATTAGGAGATGCCACGTCACCCCGCCCCACACTCGCTCAAGTTGATTGATTCTCAAGACGACACGCGCAGACACCGCGGAACACTTAATATGCCAAGTGTCCCGCACTACGCGGCCGCTTGAAAACGTGCAAATTTCGACCGCCTCGAAATAATTAAAATTGACGCGGATAGCCTGTATTTCGCGGTATTTGATTCCAACGACGGTTTGTTTCATCATCGAGATTTAAAATTCCGATTCGACGTAAATTACCATTTCATTTCTTTTAAAAAAATTATTTTCTCGGATTACATGTACTATTTTTCCTTCGCTAGGTTTTATCCCATCGGGTTTTACTAGCAAGATTTTAATGAGACATATTCTTAATGGTGGTCATTCAAGGGGGAGTGTTATAGATTGAAGCATTTATATGGGTGATGAATAACCACACTTACATTCATGAATTACACTTACATTCATCTTATATAAATAAACCTTCATTAACCCTCATTTATGGAACTTCCTAAGTCACCATTAATACGAAGAATTTGAACCATCTTTGTAAGCCTATAAAAGGGTTTTCACCATCCTTTGTAAAAGGCATCCCAAGAAAGTAAGACTTCTCTCATTCATCTTTCTATTTCTCTTCTTCCATACTTCTATTATTTTCATATACAAGAGAATATATTTATCTTAATATCACATTTTATAATACTTTCACAACAAAAATTATAGTTATTAAAATGTTTATTATAATTTAACAAGTGAAACTTGTGTTTGTGTACAGCATGGGGAAAGTAATTGTAAAATTGAAAACAAGATTTGGTTTTAAGTGTTTAGTACACTGTTAGTAAAAATAATTATTTTTCAAATAAAATTGTAATGATTACAAAAAAAAACCCCAAAATACCCTTACAGTTAAAAAAAAAAAAAAAAAAGGGTTTCTCTCATCTTCGCCGGGGAAACTTGCATTTGTTTATAGCAGAGAAAAAAAAATTGTTTCTCTCATTTTCTACCTTCCATCCCATCATCTTCCCCCCTCTTTAACCCTCTTTTTTTTTTTTTTTCATTTTCTCTTATTATTTAATCGAACTTGTATGAAGGAAGTTTTTTGATACTTTGTAACAAGTAAGTTGTCAAGTATTTGATATTCCGACATTTTCTCTCATTTTCCAAAACATTTTACGATTTGGTTGTAACTTTATATACCTTCAATTTTTGGTATACTAGGTTGTTTTTTGGTATATTGTAAAGGAGTTTCCTTGATTAGGGAGCTATCTTAATTACAAAGGTGTTACTACCTTTATTAGGGAGCTACTTTATTATAAAAGAGTTGCCTTTATTAGAAATCGATGCTTATTTTGGTCATAAGGTATACATACGATGAAGGTACTAATTACAAAAATTGCTTATTTCTACTCTAAAATAATGGGGACCACCTTTGCATCAATATGTGACCCCAAATATTATGTACCACCCGATACTACCACACTAAACTGGGGGTACGACCATAACTCATTAGGGGTACGACCATAACATAATGGGGGTACTACCAAAATGTAAAACCTGGGAAAAAAAATGAAATAAAATAATAATGATATTAATAATAATAAAATATAATATAATAAATTAAATAAAGTTCATACGAAATAATTTGAACTTAAACCGGGAAGAAATCAAGTCATTTCAGAGGTAAAATGGACCAAAACAGAATTAAGTAAGTGAGGGACATGTGGCACAAGTGAGCGACACCTCTCTAGGACTAAATAGTCCTAAGTGATAAGACTCGAGAGTGAAGAAAAGAAGGATTTTTTCCTCAAGTCATTGAGCAAGAGGAAGAGAGAGGGAGAAGAAGGAAAGAATTCCGAGACTTCTTCCTCGTGATCTACGAGACTGCTGGTCGACCGCCTGACCAAGAATTAAAGTTCGTGGTAATAATTACGAGGGCTATGATACATGCTCAAAATGAGAGATTTCACCGAAGGTCCAAAAGAGGGAATTTGGGGGAAATCAAGGGTTGCAGGTTAAGAGTTTGTAAGGCTCCAACGATTCTTGTACACTCCAAGAGGTAAGGACTCTTCCTACTTTGGTTTATTTTCCACCTAAGGTCAGCCCGCCGTGCGGGATGGCCGGGCCGTGTACGCGGCCGTGGTTCCACCTAAGGGCCTTCGCCCGCTAGCCCCGTTAGCCGAATTGTTAGCCTTTATGGCCTCGCTAACCTCCCGTTAAATTTTTCTCGGCCCGCTACCTCCGCTAGCCTTTAACCTTCTAGCCTTCTCGGGTTTTATGGCTCGGGTCAGTTTCCAAATTGCAGCCAATCGATATGTGCCTACAGGCCTGAAAGTAACCACCGTGCTTTGGGGTCTAGAATAGTGGACTGTTTTTAAGGTGATGTTGCTTGGCTTGGTGATATCATGCTTGTGTGCTATTGTATTGAATGCTAATATATGTGTGCTATTATATTAACACTAAAGAAATGATGTTTGGAAATTATAAGCATATGTTACAATTGTCCAAGATGCAGGATGTATGCATGAATTAAATTGTCCATATAGCATTCATCATATATGCGACATGACATAACTTGCAATGGCATAATTGCATTGCATATGCACGGGGACATCGCATTAAATGGGTGCGTTTGGTGTTGATTGGGTGGGCTCGGTTAAATGGGACAACATCCAATAGAGTCCCACGATTAATTAAAATGGTAAAGAAAATATGTGTCGGGTATCAACAATAAGGGATAGATTCTCTCTGAAAAGCCGCCACTATGGTAAGACATAGTCCCCGCAGGAAAGGTCGTAAAAGTACTCGGGTTTGTGGAGCTCATAAGGAGACACCAAAATCGCTACCCAATAACAAAAAGGTGCATGATTTTGAACATAAATGAATTTTGAATATAAATGATCAATGTGATGAATATCCAAAAAGCTAGTTTACAAACAATTGGAAATTTTTTTTTGAAAATGATCATTGGATGTCATCCAAAATGACTCGCTTATCACACATGGCCGAGGCGTTGCGTGAGAGAGCTCGCTGGGACCCGTTGATGGAATCGGTGAAGACTCTCTGGTGACATGGGACATGGTGAGTCACGCCTCATTCATTACGGCATGTAGAATTCCATTATAGGTTTGCATAATTCGATGGAATGTGTTTTTTTTTTTTTTGACATGACTATTGCATGTGCACTTGTGTAGGAGTAGCTCTATAGAGTTTACTCTTACCGGCATTGCTCACCCCGTCGTGGAGACCCCTTTAGGTGTACAATGTGGTTGACACTATGAATACGCCGACGAGGCCGCATTGTGAAGAAGGCCTATGTGGCTCGATGAATCTTTTTGTAAAAGTGTTAATGATCTAGTCCTAGCATATAGTTTTGTGCAAAAGAATTGTAATTAAATTATTTTGGACTATTGCCAATGTAGTCGGTTATGTAATTATGGTAAGAGGGTCGTGATCGGACTCTTACAGACCGTATTTTAGTGCATTATCCTCATATTTTAAATTTAAATATGAATGAATGAGTCTTGGTGAAGGGACGTATCGAGGTAGTGCCGAGTAACTCGGTGTCCATGAGTAATTGGTACCGGTTCGGTACCAAGACTTAGGTGCACAATGACCTAAGTTAGAAATTTCGCAGGTTGACGACTAGCCAATGGGACCCCCAGAAATTGGGGCGTCACACAAAATATACTGAGAGTACTACTTGGTACTACCATAATATTGTTATCAATTAATGGTATTGATCATTTAGATCACTGGTTTTGCCATAATATTGTTACCATAACACACTAGATGGACTATCATAACATATTAGAGGTACCACCATAACATATTAAAGGAATGTGTTTGACTTTGTATAATTATGTCTTTTAAATTGTGTGAAACTAAATTTATAAAATAAACTAAGATGGAGAACCAGATGTTCTGCTATATATGCTATGGTGGCGAAATGGTGAAGGCCAATGGGTTAATCGAATACAAGGGTGGTCGAATCATCACAGAAATCATAAACGTGCATATTTCATATGTCGAGTTTGTTTCAATAGTCTGTGATAGGCCGAAGGTTCATGAAACTCAATGAAAATGTTATACACGTGTAAATTTGATCCAACAATGTTGGTACTGTTAGAAGACGATGAAGAAATTAGGGAAATGTTCAGATTCAATGACACATATTGTTTTGTGTATGCGACTTCCAATATCAATGTATTGGTTAAGGTCATCTCACTACCTCCAAGGTATATTAAGTTTAGTTAAAACTTGTGATTATAATACAACTTCATATAATATTTTCCGAAACATGGAATACCCAATAATTTTTTGTATGTCTTGTTTCCAATGATCCTCTTACACCTAATGTCGCTTCCAATTCTGGAGTTGTTCCTTTATATCTGAATTTGACTATGGACGTATCAGCAAATGCCTCACAATTTTGAGAGATTCATGGGCCGAAAGCTGATGTTGTTCAACAAAATTCAAGGCGATTCCAAAATGAAATTATGGGTAGTGGGCAAACATTCCCAAATGCGAATGCATTTTGTGATGCTATGTACTTGATGCCTATAGTAGGGAGATTTCGGTACTATTACAAGAGAAATTGTAACGCCCCGTCCCGAGAAGGTGTACGGTACGTGTAATCGTAGGGGCACATAAGTGCACCAAGTGTCATTGCAGTATTTTTGGGAGTTGTTGTTCAGGATGAAATTGTGAAATCATAAATTTATTGAACCCGAAATGTTATGCTAGAAGAAGGGTAAGTTGTAAATTTGCCAAAAAGGATATGAAAACCATAAATTGAGAAGATGAGAGGCCATTATGAAAATAACAAAAGTGTTGTGCAATTGTTGAGATATGGAGGACCTAATTTTAATTAGAGGAAAGATGAGACTATAAAATGGAGTTGAGTCAAACAAACAATTTATTTTTGGTCTCATTTTGGCTAGGGCAAATTGTGGAGAATGGAAGAATAGAGAAAGCGGAAGAGAAGAAGCTGAAGAAGAGGGAGAAGAGAAATAAGGTATGTTTTGTATTAGAATTATGTGTGTTTTGATTCCTAGGTTTTGGTATGGAGATTAGTTGCTTCCTTTTCTGGGGGCTTCAGGAGAGATCACCCAAACCCTAGATTTGTTGAAGCAGGTAAAACCCTAGTTGGTAAAAATTAAACATGGAATCCTCCTATTTATATGCTTTTGTAGGAATTGGTGGACCTTGGGTTGAATTCTTAGGATTTTCACCTAGAGTTTGGTTGTATGAAGTTCCAAACACCAATACAAGTGTTTTGGTGTGGTTTTGGATAAATTCCATGTTGGTTTTTGAGGTATTATGGAATGGAGAAGTTGTATGAAGAAAATTGGTACCAAAGAGGGCAAAAACTAGCATTTCAAGCAACCCGCAAAGTGGCATTTCCAGACAAACAGGTGGTACTCTGCACTTCCTTAATAGGAATTTCCATATGGTACCAAGACGGACAAGTGGTACCCCAGACCAACTTACAGAATGTGTTTGGTACCGGTACCAAACATAGTGGTACCGGTACCACAACTTCAAAAAGCCCAGATTTTTGTAATTTCGCATAGTAAAGCCCAAATTCGTACACCGTTAGTATGGGAACCTTAATAAATGATTAAGAAAGGTTCAAAGAAGAATGAAACTCAATGAAAACGCACCGTACCTCACCTTGAGTATGAATAAGTGCTAGTTACTCAAAGTGACGTGCCTATGAAATAGCAGAGCAGCGCGATTACGCAGGCGACACGTTTTCGCCAAGATCTGCTTGAGTGTGTAGCTAAAAGCAAAGGTTGAAAGTCATGAGCCATGCTCAAGTTTCGTAAACAAAGTGTGTGGAGTGTTCAAAACCTATTTTTCAAAATACTGTATTATTATAAACCTGCTTTACACTCGGTATTTAATGGTTTTGATCAGAACCATATTTGAAAAGCAAGCATTTAAATAGCGTTAAAGTATATTTTATAAAATGTGCCTAACAAAAATCCCTGGGCTTTAAGCAAGATACCTACGTAGGTACCCACGTCTACTCTGTGAGTCTGGGGGGACATCATTTCACGATTTTAGATTTGCTCGGTCTAAGAACTTAATTACGATCATGCATTTAAAGGAGACTGTGGCATCGTACAGAGTATATAGGTTAGCGCGCTTAGCTAGATTATGGTGAGACTCAAGGTCATTCCACCATATTTACCTAAAGTGGGAATCGAGCCAAGGCTCTTCCACTCCAGTGGATGCTGGACTCAAGTCCTCCACCGACACGGCCAAGCCTAGGCCCCGTGTTTACCAGGTATAGTAAGCAAGAAAGGCCTCCAAAGGGTTGATCTTGATTTGCAAGCATTTCTCATACGCTTTGAAATCAACCATCACACGGCCAGAGCCCAGTTCTGCAGGTTTATAAAAAGTTTTATAAACTTAGCAGTTACTGAGCCTGTGCTCCCGTTTATAAAAAGTTTTATAAACTTTTAAAGCAAGCGGTTGAGCCCAGACTCCCGTGTTTATAAAAAAATTTATAAACTTTTAAAGCAAGCGGTTGAGCCCAGGTTCCCGTGTTTATAAAAAGTTTTATAAACTTTTAAAGAATACTGAGCCTGTGTTCAGGTGTATAAAAAGTTTTATAAACTTTTAAAGAAAGGTAAAACAAGCAAGCAAGAGGTTTATGAAAAGTTTTATAAACTTTTAAAGCAAGGTAAAGCAAGCAAACAAGAGGTTTATGAAAAGTTTTAGAAACTTTTAAAGCAAAGCAAAGCAAGCAAGCAAGTATGAAAAGTTTTAGAAACTTTTAAAGCAAAGCAAGCAAGGTTTCTGGAAAATGTCTTCAGAAAGTAGTTTACGCTTTTGAGATATTTTCAAAAACAACCATTTAATAAAGTATACACTCACCGAGCCTTTAGCCTATTATTTTGTCAGTTTAAAACTATTCTCCGTGACACAGCACACCTGACGCCGGAGCATAAGATTCTCCCGACTTCAGACGTCAGATAACAATCTGTAAGGAAAATACTGAACTTCAGGCAGCTGAGTATATGTACGCATGGGTATTTTCAGAAATGTGTCGAGCCCGAGGCTCTTTTGAAAGAATGTCACGGGTTGTCATTTGAAAGTGTAAATTGTGTTTATGTGATTTGGGAATATGTCCTATATATTATTAACGTTAGAGATTTTAGCAAATCACAAGTTAGAAAAGGAAAAATTTTATACAAGTTTTCGTAAGCAATACAAATTACTTCATTAAATAGAATTTCTAGTCGCTAAGTACCGACCGATTGGTAAAGTAAGGTGCACACCTCGCCGCTAAGAAGGCGGGGTGTGGCCGTGAAATTGTTTTAAACACATGACTATTATATGCCAAAATGGACGCTCTTGGAAGATAATTACGTGGCCGCGGATGCCGCATGTTGTCCAGCACACGTTTGTAAATTACATAGGCATACCGTTGATGATATAGTTTCTTCTCAACCATTAAGGAGATGTAACTCGAGCTTCTCAAGGTTATTGATAATGCTATTCATCTATACTCGAATACATGTCATTTATTAAATATGTAAAGACTGCTCGAACATGGATGCATTTGACTTATGTACAAACTTGACAAATTAAGGAGAAGGATATAGAGAGAATATATGGTAAACCAAAGAATTACTATAAATTGTTGCCTTATATGTATGACCGAATAAAACAAATGTATTCTGGGATCGAGTCACACACTCTAGCTGATGATCATTTTCAACCATGAAATGCCCATTATAGGCTGAGGGGTCATTGGCCAATCATTGCTATTAACTCATCCTACAGTGGGCCATACAGAAATTTTCTACCAACATCGATGATGACTGCGATGTTCCTGTAAATGTACGGGTGTGGATGAGTTTCAGAATTACGAAGATCGAATCGGGTTCTTACATAATTTAAAGAATCTCATCGGGATAAGGATTTCGTCATTTTATCAAATAGCACCTAAGTTTTTTTCGTAGTATACCGAGTTATTTCGGGAGTGAGGGAACCACGACTATTGTTATCGTCACTGGTGAGAACTCATTAGTTTTTTAATAAATATAACATGGGGAACAAAAAGGAAGGAAAATGCACCGCAATGGCTTGATAAAACGTTTTATGTAAGGTCGGAGACCGACAATGGTCAAGCATGAATGTAATTATGATGTATAATGATTCATAGCATATCGATCAACAAAATGATCCTAAACACTGTGCCATGTCAAATTCCTAAAAACTACTGGACAAAAATGACAACAAACCTTATAGAGTCTTTCAATGCTCGGGTTAAGAAATGAAATAACATCACTCTACGGTAATTTATTAATCGAAAGCACATTATTGTCGTGCTATGCTTGTTACATAAATAATCCAATCACCTAAGTGGTTCTATAAAGGCTAAAAATATATCAAAAAGTCAAAATTAATATTACTAAATGTGAGGTTTACACAGTCAACCCATTTAGAGTGAGTCTTCTTTCTCAAAGGTATTTGCTCGGGTACTTCAATCCTCGCTTGTCGACATAAATGGTTAAATCCTGGCAATGTTTCGCATACTCGCGAGCATGAATGTGCTATGATACGATTTATCGACAAAATGTTGTTGATTTCATTGATGATGAGTTCAAGTTACCAAGTCAATTGTCGATATAATTTGTGGTCTTCTTTCGAGGTATGTAGACTCATGACAGCTAAAAGTCGATGTCGATGATATTGTTCGAGATGTCGTATGAATGAATACTTCTCAAATCCTCCACATTCAAAACGACCTCCCGAAACCAAGGAAAAAAGCGTGATGAGTCTCAATTTCGTGATGTTTACGCTTTATCGCTTACGCTTGTAATATGGTTAAGATATTAAGAAAACATGCAAAATCCTATTATTGATTAATGTTTGCATATTTAATTATATTTCTCATGACATTTGGTTATGTTATAACCATTTCCAGATTACTTTATTTGATATGTAGCTAAATTCATCTACTATTGTGACTACATTTATGTTTTCATTTCTAATCTTGTAGCCTATTTTGTTTAGCATAATTTACATGATACACTATTACTTTATATTGTAATGAGTCAAGAGATTGGGTGACTAAATATTTTAAAATGGTACTACTGGGGGTACCTCCATAAATGGTATACAATTTCCTGGTACCACCATAACATACTTGAGGTAAAACCATAATATACTGGGGTACATCACATGAGTACTGGGGATGTACAACCAATATATATTAGGGATACTATCATAATATATTGAGGGTATTATCATGATATATTGGGGGTACTACCATAATATATTTGGGGTACTACCATAATATATTTGGGGGACTACCATAATATACTGGGGGTACTGCCATAATATACTAAGGGTTCGTCGTGACGAAGGGGTGGTTTGTCGCGATTAACCTGTAGCTCATGCCTTTCATCAAATCATCATTCGTCGTGACGAATTTAGGTTTGTCACTGCGAACCCGTAGCTTTGCCCTTGTGATCCTCCTATCTTTGTCGTGGAGTAAGGGCTTTGTCGTGACGAACATATTTGTCGTAACGAGGGGGTGGTTCGTCGAGACGAACCCGTTGCTCATGCCTTTCATCAAATCATCCTTCGTCACGACGAACCAATAACCTTGCTCTTGTGATCCTCCTACCACTACAACGGGCAACCCGCTACGCTTTAACAACTTCAATTTCGACATGCTACGGTAGTACCCTTAGTTCGTTATGGTAGTACCCCTAGTAGGTTATGGTAGTACCATAACAAAGGTTATGGTATTTAGTGACCTAAACTTGTTGGAACACCTATTATGATAGTACCATGATATTACAAAGGTTATCGTTGTACTTCTTGTATGTTACGGTAGTACTATTATATGTTAATTAGTAACCTAAACTTGTTGCAACACTTGTTATTATGGTAGTACCACCATATGTGTTAGTTTCTGGTTCCTATATTATGATAGTACCGAGTAGTACTCCTATCATATATGGTAGTACTCGTATATTATGCAGGCACTTTAGTGTGCTACGGTATTCTTATATATTATATAGCATCTATTACAACAAAAGTTCGATGGTAATTAGGCGAGCGGTTGGACACATGTTAATATGGTAGTGTAACCATATTACAAACATATGAAAATATCTATGATCAGACAACAATCACTATGTTATGTTACATTTCACCAAAGGATGATACCAATGCAATAAGGAATGAAACTTGACATTATAATGGTAGTTACATGCAATAACTTAAATGTAGTTACATTTCTTAAATTCAAGCACAACTACACAAATGGTATCAGGATAATCAAGTATTACTATTACATCCCAATATCGCTTTAACGATCCGGATTTGAAGTGTCCCAACCGCTAGATTCTTCATATTACTTTTATGCAATGCATCAAGGTGGAACATGTCTTTAACTCCGATGATATTGCATTTGAGTCTCGAAATGAAACAATAGGTTAATGAATCAATTCAACCAAGAACGAACTAATTTAACAAAGAATTCACGCATATGATTTAACAATACTTGGTTATATAACATACCGATCTATAAGATGTCAATATCGCCTGCCTAGTGCTCCATGTATTTGATGACAAATACACCACAATCATTTATATAAAAAATATGTAAAACAATTTTGGTGAAATAAGAAGTGCAAAATTTTTACTGATGGAAGAGGATTATATTTTATCCATTAGTTCATTGCGATACATCGTTGCAAACATGATCAAACTAGTGAATCTGACTCAGATTTCAAACCTGCTTTTTTACACACCGCCATATATATTCGTTGTTTTAGTGATTCCCTGGGTACTTGTTCCTTACTCACCAAACGTGATTTGCACCCAAGCTTCCTAATGACTGCTTCATACGCCAGCTTTGTCAATATTTTTTAAGTACGCTTTCAACACCTCAACATCTTCTTTGCACGAGTCACACCGCTTACAATGACCTATTAGAAAATACAAGTGTGTCATTCGATACTTAACATAAAGTAACATAAACTTTATGGGTCGAACAATGTGACAGTAAATGAAAACCTTACCTCATTGTCCGTGTCATTGGATGGTGAAACTACACTACCTAGCACTTCATCTCAAGGTGAGTCATCTATTTCATTGTCCTCCTCTTCAACTTCTTGTGGGCTTTTACCGGTAGATTCGCCTTAGTCAGGAATCACGGCATCAACAACAAAGAACAATGAATGGCAATAAACTCGAAACACTACAAGATTCATAATAATGAAAAACTCAGATACTTCCAACATATCATCATTACCTCAACTAATCCATAGGAACCTAAAATGCTAATCTCACTAGCAAGTTGTCGCTGACCTGACGGCCAAACAGAGCACCATGGTACCCGTGGTTCGACTATGACTCCGGCTGGGTATGTAATGCCACATGAAAACCTTAATGACATTAGAATAACTTAACTCATTAGAATAAATGGTATGGAACAATACAAGACATTAATTGATAAATGATGTACAAAATGAACATCCTTAATGTACTTGGAGGAATAATAAACATCCCCTCACATATCTCGCCGTTCTTTTAATTTGAATCTATAATATCGTCCCTGGGAGTAATCAAGCATGAATTTTCCTAATTTATGGTCTGAGACATCCATGTCACATATGAAACTTAGAGGTCATGACAATTCTAATTTATTTGCTCTATACAAAGTAGTGGCACAGTGAATATTAAAAATCTTAATAAATTTTTCACCAATAAAGTAAAGAAACAAGTCGGGACTCTAAAATCCAATAGGTATAAGTCGCATCCTCATGGCTCCAATTTAGATGAATCGGGAGAACAAAGGTCGCCACATGAGATTTCCATAAGAGCCTTCGACATCCCTTATCACAAATCCACAAAATCGAAACGCCCATTCTAATACGATGGCAGGATCATCATATGTTGATATTAACCATTAAACAAGCTCATATCTTAGCTCTTCGTCATAACATAAGCAACCCACCAGTCTCTATGTGGTCTATCACGCAACCTTTCACCGGGTAAGCGACTAATGACGCTAAGAACTTTCAGGCTCAAACACTGACTTAGATTGGAAGGCCCCATAAATGACAAACCATAAGGGGGTCATTATGAAGTTAATTAATCAATATTATGAATACAACAATAATGTATAATTTAGTCACCTGACTTCCTCAGGGAATATGGCTCGCTCTTTTTTTCCTATCTTGTCCATAAACTATAAATAAAATAACATTATGATCAATTACAAAAACATAAAATCCTACATGTAAAATGAGTACCGCACTTTATAAGTCAGTAATAATCGCTTTCCACCTTTTAATGGTAGTACCAATTATTATGGTAATACCGCCATATGTTATGGTAATACCCTAGTATGTTATGGCCTGGGCATTCAACCATATGTCGGGTAGCATCACTCCATCCAAATATGTAGTGGTAATACTTATTCTGCCAGCATCATCAAGAACTTATGGTGTATTTAAGATAAGAGTAAAGACCTAAGAGTGCCTGGGACAATACTCACCGCATTATGGCGTGGTACCACATTATGTTACTCATTATATATTACTCACAACCTCTTGTTAAGATATATAACCACACTCGAATTCGATCATTTGTTGGATTTATGCTCTAGAAGGCAATCTAGACCACGATCAAAAGCCTTAATTAATAATGGTCATAGATCCCCAAGCCTACCATTGTATGACATGTACCCCATTTAACTCCGATTATTAAGATACGTTAAGGGGCTCATTTATCGGGTCCTCAGCGTGTTATAAACCTCAGAGGATTAGTGGTACATGGGCCCATAAAAACACCGCTTACTAGCCCCGCAGCTTTAAAGTTTTAATGTGACATTAGATCGAGAATCCAAGAGGAAAAACACCTGGCAGATAAAACAAAAACCTGTAGTTTCAGAAAGATTTTTCATTAACCTTCTAGTTTCGTGACTGTGTGAGCCCACACGCCAGATCCGTCACGTAGAGAACAGCCTTGGGCCGCCCCGCGCGATTCTAGTTGAGATTTTCAGACTACTACAAAGTTAGAATGGAAGCATGAAAATATATCTATCATACATCGTATTTAATCGTGCGATCCCGGCTCCCGCGAAGTGATTCCCGCAATTTGTATCGTAGTCTCGTTGAATCGCTGTCTCGACAGATTAAATCCATAATTTTATTTCACATATGTGATGTATATTAGATATATGGCACCCTGAGATTCATTATTTATGTTATTTATAATTTTGCATTATGAATGAATGATTTGGTTGCCTCAATCCATGGTAGATTTTGCTTTGTATATTTTTTTGGGATGTAATGAGGCTAATCATATGATTAGGTTTCCTCCTTGATTTATTTATTTATTTATTTTTCCTGCAATTTTATTTGAATTTTTTTTTATATGTAAATTCGGATTTATTAAAAAATTGTAAAAGCGTCGCGTCGAATGGGCTGATTTGCAGGGTGGTTCAGAGCGCGTCTACCTCCCCGTGTACCTCGTGACAATCCGAAGGCCTTTGTGTGGCAGCTTCTAAGAGTCGCTTTGGTGCTCTGCCACAGTGACACAACAGTGTGATGCTGCCAAACCCTAAAAGCTCAATTCTAACTTGGCCCACACCACGACTGAAGAAAGACTGCCAGCAAGACGGGCCAGACATCAAGTTACTTAATTCTAATGCAAGGCTTGTATCTTTCAGGAAACCGCTTATTTGTGCAATCACAATTATTCCACATTTATAATTGTTTAAAATTATATGGATATAACATGATATGCTAACATGCCATTTAGAATAGGTGGTGCCATAATTGCATCATTTGATATATACATGTGCATAATAATATTTGTTTTATCTAGATAATATTATTATGGAAAACCCTAATTAATTGATAATAAAATATTGAATGGGTGAAAGTTAAAACAATTTAATTAATTCGAAAACTCGCGGACGACATGGGTCCAATAATAAAATGGTTATGTGATACCTCAACGGATAAGCATGGTTTCGATTTTATTGATTGGATCTAAAATAATCGTAAATTTACGCGTCAGACACCAACCGACAACGCTAGATATTGAGCATAATTCTCAAATTAAATTAATGGTTATTACATTCAAATTTAATAATATTAATAACCTCCTAACGAGGCTATGTCACGTTATTAAAGGCCCAAAAAGAATATTGAAACAATGGTTGTTGTTTTTTAAAATCAATTTTGAATCAGGAAGGCAAGGTTATCTGGTAGCTCCGTTTAAGAAGCGTAGGTTTTTAAGGAGGCCGAGACCCACCCCTCACTCTTCCCGGGAGCAACTTTGAAGAGGACACTAGACATACCATGTTCAAAGCCTAGTTTATTACAAATGTCTTGCCCAACGTAAGTATTTGCAAGCAACTAAATTATTTTCGCAATAAACACACAATAAGTAGTTTAAGGATCTATATTTGTATGTTTGTTGTGTGGATTACGTGTTAATATATGGTGTGCTTTTTTAAATTTGTAAAATGGCATCCTTAATCCTCTAGCTACAATTTTGAGTCAAAAGCCATTGATGGAAATAACTACTACCTACGGAAAACCAATCTTACATCAGCCCTTGATTTCGGCAGAATAAAATCCATTACAATTGACTCAGAAACCCCGGGAGCCTTTGCTAATGCTTGAGAGGAAACTAAAAACAGCTGCGAGTTAATATGAGACAATCTGACTTGACTATTTGTTATATTCTTCACTAGCGTTGAGAACATCTGCGAAGCAAATTAATGATACGGAGAGTGTATTAGAAATAATTCGGACTCTAGATGGGATGTTTGCTAAAAGTAGCGATCACTTTGCTAGATAGCTGACCATAGGGAGTACTAATGAACACTCATATGACTGGAGGAAATGTGCGGGACCATTGTCTAAAAATGATGGGGCACATCGATGCTGCGGAGGTGATGGGGAGCTAAAATGAGATAGAGATGAAGATTAAGCGTGATCCTAGAATGTACCCAATAGCTTTAATTCGATTCAAAATGAATTATAATATGAACAAGTAGAGAAGCTTACTCTGTTGAACTTATGCACGGAGCTTGGGAGTCTTTGAAAGGTCTCTCGTGAAGCGAGGAAGTGCTTATCATCTTGAAAGTTCTTCAAAACCTAAAAGGAAACCTAAGGCGGAAAGAAGGCAGCGAGGAGAGGAGAAAAGCCGAGGTCCAGCTATCAAACCAACTGCAATGAAGAAGCCGAAAGGCAAGTGCTTCAAGTGCGGACAGAAAGGTCATTGGAAGAAGGATTGCCCAAAACCAGGTATGGGTAGTATAAATGTTGTTGAGGCTTGTTTAGTGGAGAATTACAATGATAAATGGATCATTGATTGAGCCTAGCCATGTTTGTTACTCTTTGCGATGGTTCAAACAAAAGCGACCCACTCATTAAAGGACAAAGAAGCTTGAAGTTAGGAAGCGGGAATATGTCATAAAGTAATGGCGTTAAGACTAGTGGAGTTATGTTTTAATAATAAGACTTTATGTTTATCAGACTATTTATTTGTTTCGGATTTTAAGAGGAATTTGGTTTCTGTTAGTTGTTTAGTTGAACTTGGTTTAATAGTGCAGTTTAATTCCTCAGTTTCAATAAAGAGTAATAACCCTTTTATTTATTCAGTTATTTGATAAATGGTATATATTTTTAACTCCTATGTCCTATAGTATTAATGCTATTGAAAATACGATGATGAGAAGCTGATTTCCTTTATCTAAGAAAAGGAAGGTTTGGAGAGTTCAAGTCTTGCACTTGGCTCAAGGATAATATCTCCAATTATCATCTCTGGAATGCCTCGGCAAAATGGAGTCTACGAGAGAAGGAGAAATAGAACCCTTTTAGATATGGTGAGGTCGTGCTGAATTTATTCATCATTACGAATCTCGTTACGGGGATATGCCTTAGAAAGCAGTACATACATACTAAATTTAGTTAAGTCTAAATCTGTTTCAAAGACACTTACAGAATTATGGAAGAGCAAGCCGACCAGACTTTATATTAGGATTTGGGGTGCTCCATTTGCGTCTTGAAATACGAAACAACAAAAGTTGGAATCTCGAACATAAATATGTATGTTTATTGGCTACCCTAAGGGAACGAGAGGTGGAATATTCTATAATCCAAAGGAAAAGAAGGTGATAGTTGGTACTCATGCCACTTTCTTATAAGAGGATTATATGAACAATTTTAAACCTAAGAGTAAAGTGGTTCTTGAAGGCTTGGCTCGGTCGAGATCCGGCTGAAACTCCTATTTTCCACCCCTTATTTCACATTGATGTTAGAGAGGGAAAATGTACAAAATGTACTCGAGGTGAACAAACCATTGAAACAACTCAGGACCAAATTCAAGAAACTCAAGAACAGAACATAATGAAGAGATTGGTAATCCACGAGCTATAACTTGGATCATACGTACATGTACAACAACCAATGCAGCAAACTGTAGTGGGGAGGCGATCGTTGGCACGCACGGTATGCCTTGTTAGGAGACTTATCAAGTCGTTTTGGATAATCTAATGACAACCCTACCACATACGAGAAGAGGCATTGGGAGGATGGCTGATGTGCAAGAGTGGAAAAAGCGATGGGCCGTGAGATGGGAATCTGGCTGGGTTCAGCAGTTTGGTATCTTGTGACACCCTAAAAGGGGTAAAACCAATTGGGTGTAAGTGGATCTACAGAAAGAGAGGACCAGATGGGAAGGTTGAAACCTTTCAAAGCTGAATTGGTGACAAGGGTTACCCAAAAGGGCTATAGATTATGATGAAACTTTTTAAAATTCGATAGCCATGTAAATGTCAGGATTCTCTTATTTGTAGCATTGACTCATGATCTGGTTGGCAAATGGATGTCAAACGGCTTTCTAAATGGAGGCTAGAAGAGGGATATCTATGTGCGACAGCAGAAAGTTCATGGCCTTAGGTCGAGAACACATGGTTTGTGAATTGCATAGGTCTATTTATGGGCTTAAGCGAGCATTCGGAGTCATGGAACATCGGGTTTGATCAAGTTATCAAATTATATGGATTTGAGAAAAGTCACGATGAACCGTATATTAATATAAGAAAATTCAAGGAATAGTGGTAGTCTTTTTGGTACTTCGTAGATGATATTACATTAATTAGGCAGTGTAGAAGCGATTATCGGACGTAAGGAGTTACTGAAAAACGAGTTTAGTGTGAAGGACTTGGGTGGGGAAATAACTATATTCTAGGAGATAAAACTTTACGAGACCGGAAGAATAAGGTGTTAGCTTTGTCAAACCTCTAATAATAAAATAGTGACGAGTTTAACAGAAAAAATTCAAAGGGACTTCTACCCTTGAGACATGGAATTTATCTTTCCTAAAGACAATACTAAAAACTCTGAAGAGAAAAGAACTCATGAGTAAAAACCTTATGCTTGAGCATTGGTAGTCTCATGTATATTATGCTATGTACCCGGGCGGATATCTTGCTATCTGATGGGAGTAATAAGCTAGAGTACCAATCGGATCCAGAGATCGAGAACAACTGGGCCAATGATAAAACATATACTACCAGTATTTAAAGAGAGCAGAGGGATTATATGTTGGTGTATTCCGATGGGTCTTAAACACTTGGTTATCTGGACTCGAATTTTCAAGGGATATTATTTCAGGTAAATCAACATCGAGGATATGTGTTTACCACTAAATGGAGGCCATTTGTTAGAGTGTTAAACAAACGTGTTGTTGACTCCATGGTTGAAGAAATTTGAATATGTGGCATCTGAAGGCTGCGAGTATATATTGAAATTCCTTTTGGATCTTCATGTGATGCAGTCTGGGAATTGACCCATTACCCTTTCTTGTGATAACGGTGGGGCCGTAGCGATCTAAAGAACCAAGGTCTCACAAAAGCATAAACACATATTAAGAAAGTACCACTTGATCCCGTGGTTTCATTGATAGAGGGAGATAGGTGGATTTACTAAGAAAATGTATCACGAGGAGAACATGTGAGGCCTTTTATTAAGTCTCTTCTGACGTGTGTTTGAGAAACATGTAAATTGTATGGAGTCTTAAGATGGTCGGGCTTACTTAGAGTGAGTGGAAGTTGGTTACATTTGTCTTTGTAGGAGCAAGACAAGTTGTAATTTCATTTACGATATAATAATATGAAGTTTTGCGCATTATATTTTACGCATAAGGTCAGTTAATTATGTAGTATATGATCATATGGATGCGTGCTTAGAAGACATGATCGCGAGGTTCTCATAATTAATGGGTGTCTCCACCAGGTTGTTAAATAAGTTGGACACTTTATTTAGGCGCAATATTTTATGAAATGATCGATCTTGGTTATTATAAAATATTGGAATTAATTATAGTCGATTACGAGAGGATCGGAAGAGATTTAATCAGGATAAATTTACGTGAATGAATTAAATCCGAGGCGATATTAGACCTGTTATTTTTAACTTGTCCATAAGTATATTATAAATAGATAATTAAATTCTTATGGTTAACAGGTTATCAATAAGTGAGGCCTATTTTAAGCGACCAATATCTTGATAATTTGCAGGGATTATGATATTTTGATTATCAAGTATTTATGAAATATCTGAAATGAAATTTGTATGAAATATCCTCTTGACATGTTTGATTACTCTCGGATATTGAAGTCGAACTGCTTGAGTCATTGGATCCAGATTAAGAGCGATAAGTCGAAGAATAAATAATTAGTTGATTTACAGAAAAATTATCAATTAATTATTGATATTTTACAAAGAGGAAAATACATTTGATATAAAACATTATTAATTTTGGAATTCACATCTGGGCTTTTAGTGGAGTAGCCCCGGATAAGATTACGGTCCCAGACTTGCTTCTAAGCAAGTGGGAGATTGTTGGATTTATGCTCCAGAAGCAATCTAGACCGTTGATCAAGAGCCTTAATTAATAATGGGCCATAGGATCTGGTAAAACCGTTAGATGACAGTCTTGCATTTAAGCGATTATTAAGATAAGAAGGAGTCCATTTATTGGGCCCCGAGGTGTTATAAAACCTAGAGTTAGGGTTAGCGATCCCATAAATACACTTTGCTTACTAGCCTCCAAGGTTTTAAGTTTTGCGTGTTATTTTAGAGATTGGAGATCTCGGTAGAAAAAAACACATTGAGAGAGAAGCGAGCGTAAGGTTTGAGTGTTTAAGTTAACCTTCTAGTTTCTTTGTGATCGGGTGTGCCCTTTTGCGGTCGTAGCGTAGAGAATAGGCTTGGAAAGTCACTTGTGGATTAGGGAGAGATTTTCTACACTACTACGAGGTTAGAAATGGGTGATGAAATATCTATCGACACATTGTATTTAATTGTGCGATTCACGAACTTGCATTTGTATGATTCATAACACTTACGTTCGTTAGGGGTAGTACTCTTAGTGTGATATGGTGGTACAAACACTATATTACGATATGGTAGTACCCCTAGTAAGTTATGGTGGAACTCTCAGTAAGTTATGGTTGGACCCCTAGTAAGTAAGTTATGGTGGTACCCCTAGTAAGTCATGGTTCCTCAGGTCGGAGTTATGAGTAGTACCTTGATGAAGTTATAGTACCCACTAGTATGGTATGGCGATCTTAAGATGTCGATATATATAAGGCACATACTCATATAAGGGTGGTAAAGTAATTTTGCAAATTTACACAAACCACGTCTTCGTACTTAAGGTGGTCACACATGTTTTTCTGAATATTTACAACAAGTAGCTGAATTTATATGAAAAAACAAACAAAGAACACCTGAAACTAATAAAGGTAACTCCTTTATATGAAAAACAAACAAAAGGTAACTCCTTTATCTGAAAATTCGAAGATAGAAGACCTGAAAAAATAATAAAGTTGATTCATTTACTTACAAAAAATGGACATAAAACACTCGAAAATGCAAAACACGAATGTATATATAAAAAATTAAAGCTTGAAACGTAAATTTCGAACTACGAATATAAGCGAAACACCAGCCGTATGCTTGAGAGAAAGATAATTGCTTGTAATTCATTTCCTTGCAAACGAGGGATGATTGTTTGCAAACGAGGGATGATTGTTTGCAAACAACAAGATAGACAAAGCGAGGGGAAGGGAAAACGAAAATGAGAATTAAAGAGATAAAGTGAAGATGAAGGGAAAAAAATAAGGGAGGGGAAGAGCAACGGAAGAAGAGCAAGTAAAAAAATTTGAGCTCCTTTTTACTTTTGTTACCGTGGGGTTTTTTTTTATAATGTGAGGGTATTTTGAGATTTTTTTTTGGTAATTCTTACGATTTTACTTAAAAACCAATTATTTTTAAATACCTTTAAACGAAATCTTGTTTTCAATTTCACGATTACTTTCCCCAGTTACGTAGACAAAAAAGTTTCCCATTTCACAATCAGCACCATCAAAACCACTTGTCGGATTGCTTAGAACCCCTTTTTCTCGATTACCTCTGACAACCAACCGATCACTCTCATTTCTGTGGCGGTCATGGCCACCAGCCTTCCATGGCATCCATTTCTCTCTTCCAAACCCCAGACTCTCCGGCGCTTCGCCGCCCCTATACGCCACCGTCCGCCGATGACCGTCCAGGCCTTCCGGCGAAGTGATTTCGACGGTTTCGCGAAGCGCATGGCCTCCGGGGAGGCCTGGAGGGAGGCCTGGCGGAGCGCCAACGACGGCTTCGAGCTGCTCGTCTTCGAGGCGAAGAAGACGGCCGAGCGCATCGACCGGCAGTATGCCGTCTCCCGCCGGTTCTCGGGGCGGTTAGGCTCAACGGGTGATTGGGCGCGGGAGGTGGATCGGGAGTTCGGGGTGGGCGGCGGTGTCGGACTTTAGAGTCTTGATTTCAGCAGGAATTTGCCGAGGGTTTGTGTTCTTTCTACTCTGTTGTGGTCTCAGGAGTCTTAGTTTGGAATTGGGTTGAGAGAAAGGAAAGGACAACGTTGTAAATATTGTGAAAAATTAATCTACTTTTGGATAATTCTTCGCATTTTCTTTTCCGGGATCCAAGCGGGGCCTTATTTTATCCATTTTCAGGCATAGACGCATAGCTTTTTTTTTTTTTTGATAAGTATAGATGCATAGCATTGAATTGACATTAATAACAATGAAGTGGTCTTGTTATGGTTTGCATTTTTTCAATTATTTTATAGTTTAAGCTGGTAGCTATCCTACCACAATAATAATAATGCGATGAGATTGTGAACAAATTTTTATTAAATTTCTGCATTTTCCTTTCTTGGTTTCGAAGTTTGTCAATTGCAGGGCATAACATATTTCTTTTTCTTGGTTGACCATGCCCAAAGGGGTGTTTTTGTTGTTGTTTTTTGGCTCAATTGAGTGTTTCTTTGAAGGTGATGATAGTCAGATTGCTTATCAGAAAATGTTCTCAATTTTGGAATTTAGGAGAAGTGAGTAATTTTGTCAAGGTGGAGCGTCGGTTTTAGGCTCAAATAAGAGTTTGATATATTTTAGGAATCTTTGTCCTACAAGGATTATGATTTGATAATTAATTATGCGTCAAGAGTCCTTGACCTACAAGGATTATGGTTTTTTTTTGTCACGGCTCAGGAACTTACTTGGGTCCAGTAAACAGGTCAAAATCCTTGGGTTGTAGGGGGAGAATGACTTTAGTGAAGTTGTTTGAGTGGTTTTGGTCAATCTTTGTGGCTTTAGCCAATTTGTGTGAAGAAGGCTCTTCCAATTTGATTTGGTAATTGTCGTTTGAAGACGAGTGTTGATATGATTTTGGAAGATGTAGGTAAAACACCTTTGTTGAACCTTATAAGTATTGTCTTTCTTCTTTTATCTCTGTTCCTCTCGCTATTTCTCCTTTTATTATGGTCTAGTTTAGTTTGTATTTGATTTGACGATTTTGGAAGTCATAGGGGCTTAGGACAAAGCATAAAAAATTGGTATTAGAGTTTCCATTAGCACAACAAATTGTATCAAAGCATATGTTCTATCCAAGATTAGTTCAAGGCTATTTGTTATTGTGCTCACCAAAAGAAACTCCAAGCTGTATTGTGCTCTCCATGCTATTGTTTAATGATTAGGAGTTAGAGGAGGCTCAGAGATTCATATGTATTGTTAGTACCAAAAGCTTAAGCCCTCTCTCAAATGATAGGCTTAGGTGGAATGGGGTAAAGGATGGTATGTTCTCAGTCAAGTCTAGTTATGACCTTTTGGAAGGAGGAAGGCAGTAGCTAGTGCCCATCAAGATGATTTGGATTCCTCTTGTGCCTACAAAAGTGGGGTTTTTTGTGTGGGAGGTTTGGTGGGGGAAGATTTTGACTATGGATCAACTTAAAAAACGTGGTTTCTCCTTAGCCAGCAGGTGTCCTTTCGTAGGCGAGACGGAAGGGAATCTTTGGAGCATCTTTTACATCCAGCGCCCTAAGATTTGGGAACTTTGTGGACTACCTTATTTTCTCTATCAAAAGGTGGATGGGTCTGTCCCTACCTGGTTAATGAGATGATTATGGGTTGGGTTCATCTTCCTCTCAAGAAAAAAGAAGCAAAGCTGTGAGGGGTAGCTCCCCTGTGCTTGTTGTGGGCAATCACGAGATTAAGGAGGGCAATTATCATTTGAGGATGAAGCGTTTCATTTGATAGAGTGAGTCTTTTTTAAGGTCTTTTTGTGTAGGCAACTATGATTCTGACGTGGATATGCTTTTTGTAAGATGCTTGTTGTGTTTTTTGTAGCTTATTTAGCGGGCTGGTAGGTTTTTGTCTTAGCCCTCCTTTTGTGCTAGCTCTCGACCCCCTTCGTATACTTCCTGTGTACTCTTTAGGGGTTCCCATTTTGGCTTCTCTGTCTTAATATACTGTTTTGTTTGCCTATCAAAAAATAAATAAATAAAACACCCAAAAAGATCCCTTTATCTACCCAAGTGTAATGCTTGGACATGTTCTAGAATGGTGGATCATTTGGTTGGTCATATTTAATGACGTTTGTGTTGAAGGAACAAAAAAATCCTTATTGATACAAGGGAAACAAGGAAGAATATGATGTCCAACCCAAGAAGAAAATGACCCAAACAGTTTATGCTAGGGGTTTGGGTGAGATGTGACACTGATGTCAATTTTCTTGTACTTAATCATTATAAGTGCACTCTTAGAGTGGTATTAATCCTTAACTCTAGCATGTGATACATCCTTATATTTTCAATAGAAGAGATTATGATTTCTATACTTAGTAAGTGATTGCTAGTAATGTACTAATGCTTTGATGCGTTCTTTCTTTTGTTTTATTGAAGAATAACTATCGGCCTTTCTGCTCCTTTAATGTTGGTATGATTACTTATAATCTTTTCCCTTCTTGTTACTCTTCTGATTATAGGGAGGCGGCTCGATTATTTTGGATCTCCTTTAGGAAGAGTTTTCTTTGTGAGGTATCTCTCATATTTCATATTTGATTCTCTACACATAATGTTATGGACTATGTATTGATGCAGCCTCTATCGTGAATCTTTTTACTGACAATCCTATCTATTCATGATTCTAACCATCCTATGTTGTGAAATGCATGAAATATTTCAAGAGATCCTTTCACAAGATTTTCTAGAGATCTTTCTGTTATAGTATGTATCATACTTTACATAGGATTATGGCGATTAGGAAGCGACATAGGGTTGTAACTAATTAGGAAGGATAGATTGACTTTTTTTTTTTTTTTTTTTTTTTGATGAAAGAAGATTATCGACCAAACAACTTACAAAGACGATTGGAAAAAAAACCACAATAATCATGAAAGCTTATATTTGTAACATCTTTAGGGAAATTAGACCACCAAACATTATAATCTAAACTGCTAAGCCCTTTTTTTGCAAGACAGTCAGTGGTTCTATTACCTTCTCTGTAAACATGACGACAAATATAAATATTTAAGCCCTGCGCCAAAATCCAAATATCCTCCATTAATAACAAAATAGGGCGGAATATTGAATTCTCACTTATTATAATCTATCATTATTTTAGATTACATTCAATCTACAAAATTCAAAAAACTCTCCTCTTGGCCGCTAACCTTCATCTCTTAACACCGTACATTCAAGCCAGCAATAATTGAGGAATTGCAATATGTCTCTAATGACCATTTTAATAATACCATTAGAATCTCTAATAACCCAACATAAAGCACTAATATTTTGAACTCTAGAGCCAGTGAAATTTAATTTTAACCTATTATTAATTGGGGATCAAACGAATCCATTTTCCATCATTGAAGATTATGTCCTTCATTACGAGGTGTCCGAGGGTCAAAAATATATTCTTGAAGCTTTTGGAAGATTAAAGTGGATTTCGATGGCGGGGGTAGTTTGGTTTTCATCTCCTTAGAACTGACTATGATTTCTATGATTCCGAGCATTCCACGCATGTGATGCCCGATTTTTTCCATAGGGTGATTAGACAACGCAATTAGTTTTGTAGTTTTTATAAACCATTTCCAACCCTGAAAGGAAGTCCCGTCATAAAAGAGTGGAGTGGAGACAATTATATTTGATGCGATCCCCGAATACTTGCTTATAATAAGGACATTTTAAAAACGTGAATACCATGGAAGTCTATGTTTTTCAATATTATTATGATCACATAAATAACACCTATTTGGAATTTCCAGCTTTTTGGCAATCAGAAAATCACAAGTAGGAAGGGCATTTCTAATAAGTAGCCAAAGGAAAAATTTTATTTTTGGTAGGAGTTTTAATTTCCAAATCCAATTTAACAGCTTGGATCTAGGATGAGTCAAAGCCTTTCTCATTGCCTAAGTGTTGCTAACCTAAGGTTAAAATTACCGCTGTGTTGAGAAGTAACCCAGGATAATCTTATCCTCTATGGGAGAGAAGGGAATGAGAATAGCTTTGATGTATGCTAAAACATTGGAAGGGAGAAAAGAAACAATAGATCGGAGATTGCATTCCTTGGTTTCTTGATCTATAAATTCATGAACTTTAGCATCTCTATTAATAAAATGCAAATTGTTTTCATCCACAAATGAAATTAGAGGGGTCATAAAGACCCGATTATCACATCAGACGGACTTCTATAATCTCCTATACACTATTTAAACTAGCTCTATATATTTTTCTATGATTTATAACTTCTTTCGAATAACGAGAATCTCCTTAACTTTTTGGTATGTTAAAAAATTGTTTACTTTATTTATCCCTCATTATTACTTATAAACTATCCTTATACTGTGGTATTCTCATCTAGCTTGGTGTGTAACCACATTTAAAAAGTCTTCAGTTCCTTCTTATTCCTAGTCCTCCTTCGGACTTAAAGTGCATACCTCATCGGGCTGCAAAGGAAACCCCTTGGCTTCCTTAAAACCTATATTTAGGGCCCATAAGAATTTTCTATTAATTTTATCAAGATCCTCATTATTACTTTTTGTTAGTTTAAAACAGTTCATGACATGAAGAGGTGAACTTGCCAAATTAGACTTCATTAAAACTACTTTCCCAGCTCTTGAGAGAAACCGTGCTTTCCAGGATGCTAAGGCTTCTTTGGGACTTAGAACCCTTGACCAAAGAGATTCTATTAACTCTACCTTGAACCAATGGGCATCCAAGATATTTACTAATGCCGTTGGAAGTAGGGATGCTAAGGGCCTCACCTAACCTCCTTTTTGTAGTTCCTTGAATATTGTTAGAAATTTGAATTGTAGACTTGAAAATTCTGATTGACAGGATAAAGCCACCAGAAACTTTGCTTGAGATTCTATTAATGTTATTGCATGCATTTTGAGAAGCTTTAGCAAAGATAATCTGATGCATACACTGAAGCATGAAAACGGAATCTTAGGTCCACTCACGATGAGTAGAATTCCTATGTGATTTTAAGGTTCTCGAAGCTGTTCACTAACCCTACCTAGAAACTCAAGCACAAATAATAAAACGTAAAGCGATAATGGATCACTTGTCTAATACCTCTTGAAGGATAGATTTTACTTTCCTTATAAGGCTTACCATTAATCAATACAATCTGACAACGTGGAAATGCATTCCATAACCTGACCAATCCGACTTTGGGATGAAAACCTAATCTTGTAAGAATAAGCACAATGAATTCCCATTCGAGTCTATCATAAACCTTTTCATATCAAGTTTAACTACCGTAAACTTGATCTTGCCTTTTTATTTTTAAAAGAGTGCATAATTTCATGGGCTAGCATAATATTATCATTAATGAGTCTACCTAATGCAAAAGCCGCTTGAAGCGGAGAGATAATTTTGTTTAGAAGAGGTTTTACTCTATTAGCCAGAATTTTGGCTATTATTTTATAAGAAACATTGCTTAGACTTATAGGTTTATAAGGATGTGTGGTTTCCAGGCTCTCTAACTTAGGAATCAATGTGATAAAGGTCCTATTTATCTCTTTCAATAAATGCCCATTGTGGAAGCTCTAACCATTTACAAGCAGTTTTCCAACGATCTTCAATACTTTTGATAGAAGCTAGCTTGAGTCTATATCGGGACCAAGAAGGGCTTTGAGGCTACTCATTTGTGACAGAGTTGCCAGAATTTCTTCCTCTATTACTTCTTTGATTAAATCCCTATTTTCCTCCTCAGAGATGCAGGGGTTGAAGGAATCAAACCACTCTGGGATCATCCTCGGTCTTTCGGATTTGAATCTTTTAGAGAAGTCATTAATGAATACCCTTGCAATCTCATTTTGTTTGTCAAACCATAATCCATCCGAGTCTCTAATTTTCCAAATCCTATTTTTCCTCCTTCTATTGAGGGTAATTGTTTGAAAATATCGATTATTTCTATCTCCTAATTGGGTCCAATTCTGTCTTGATTTTTTAACCCATTTAATTTCTTCTTTAACATGATCAAGCTTTGGGACAAATCAAGATTCTTTTTTTGAAGAGTAACATTATGAGGATCTACCATTAAGGATCCTTGTACCAATTCAATATCTTTTTCAACTTGTTTTATATTTGTTTCTAAGTTACCAACTGTTTGTTTATTCCAGGCTTTAACACTCTGTCTGAAGTATTGAATTTTTTTTACTACCTAGAAGGCATCAGAGCCAGCAAAATCAAAACTCCAAGCTCTTTAACAATATCACTAAAACTTGGAATATGGAACCAAAACTCTTCACATAAGGAGTGCAGCTTTACTCTCCTAAAATTATTTTCTGGTCTCAGAGACAATTGACCCATGATCAGACCCAATAATTAGGAGATTTTCAACTCTTGAATCCTTTATAAAAGAACTCCATTGTTCATTTGTAAGAACCATATCTAGCTTTTCGAAAATGGAGGCTAAATCTTTTCTCTTATTAAACCAAGTATAGGGTAATCCGAACGATTCCAAATCTAGAAGTTGACAGTTATCAATAAAATCTCCAAAATCTTGCATTCTAGATGTGTTTCCTTGATTTCCCCCTATTTTCTCATGGGGATATAAGATTTCATTGAAATCTCCAATAATAGCCCATGGTCCATTAATAGTCTTTAATAAGAAACAAGGTATCCCAAATCTTTTTTTGTTTATGATGTTGAGGATAACCATACAAGAATGTAAAAAAGCATTTAATGTTATGATCAAGGACATAACCCATGCAATGAATCATCCTATCATTTTTCAGAATAATGTCTACGTTGATTACATTAGAATTCCAGCAAAGCCATAAGCCACCAGAAAGTCCTATCGGATCAATAAATTCATAGCAATTGAACTGAAGTTTAGGCAAAATAATTATACTTCTATTAGCATTAACTTTAGTTTCACATAAAAGCAAAATATCAGGAGCTAAATTTTTCAAAAGCTTCCTAATTTGAGATACAAAAAAAGGTCGCCTAGCCCCTCTTACATTCCAAGCAACAACCTTCATGGGGTAGGCTCAGTAGGGTCACAGGCCTCCTGCCCTTCTTCTTTCATCCTCTTGCTCCCTTGTTTCTTGGTTCGTTCCTTCCCCTTTTTAGAGGAGGAAGAGCCCTCAACTCTTCCTCTTTTTTCCCCGAGAGATAGGCCCACCTCACATCGGTTTCCATGTTAGCTACATTCTCCCGTTCTCATTCTCATTAGCAATCTCCTTTACCATAATCTTGTGGTTGTTCCTCTTGAACCTGTACTTTGTCAACCTCAGCAACAACTTTTAGGATTTTTCAAAAATTTGTGTTTCCCGCGTCTCATTGGTGGGTCACCTTTAAAGCATTAGATTTGTCATCTTTCTCATTCTTTGAAAGGCCCCCTTGGCCTGAATTTCGATCCAAATTAGAGTTCCCCTTTCCAGGGTTAAAACCGGGCTTTGAACCCAAAGGTCTGGTCCTCCTCTTTGGTTGGACTTCAATCTAAGCATCTAGATCCCTTTTAGATTGCTCCTTCCCATCAGTATTTTCAAGTTCTGAGTAGCACCATTTAATTTTGAGTTCTTTTTCTCTATTTTGATGCCAATCTTTTTCTCCATTTTAGGACAGACATCAACCTTATGGTTAGCTAGACCACAACCAAAGCATCTTTCTAGGACTCCTTCATAGTCAATTCTAGCTTACTTGACCTCACCCCTTCTAATATACTTAAATTCGGTTAAGGGTTGCTTACGAGTCCACTTGAACAAACCCTTAGAAAAGGCCTTTTCGATTTCTTCATTCCTCCGATCTACTCTAAGTACTTACTCTGACTTGACCCGCTGATTTTTATAACGGTGTTGGCTCCCCCGAGAGTTCAATAGGAAGACGATGAGTGCCCAGAGTGGCAGCTTTAAGAGACTCATTGAAGGGATCAAACTCTTCTCTCCACCTGTGCAGGACAATGACTTGTTTTTTAATGAAGTATGGTCTATCCTCTCAGACCTTAGAGCAGTCTTCAGAGGTAGAGAACTTAATCAAGAAAAAATCATTTTCCAAATCCATAAAGCTAAACTCACTCGAGGTCTTCCACTCAGCCTTCATCTTAGAAGAGATGGACTTAAGAGGCACCGACTCTCCTAGGACTTTACCAATGAGGAAGAGCTTAGCAAAGCTCTCACAACAGGCCAAATCCTCTTCATAAATGGATGGAAGCTCTTCACTACTGTTATCCACATAGTTGCCTTGTATAGGGACATTGGGTTCGGAAACTATGCGAACGAGTTAGGGCGGGTTTATTTTTTACCCACCGAGTCCATAACGGGAGAGGAGAAACTCATGGGTGAGAGAAGAAAAGTCAAAATCAAAAGAAATTTGAGTATAAACATGAGGCGGGCTTCTCTTTAAAAAGCAACCTGAGATATGTTATCCAGCCGTGAGGGACAAGATAGCTATCACAAGTCATCCTCATACCCATCCTTGCAGACTCAATTCCTAGGTGAAGGAGACTGAAGCAAACGCAGCCTACACAGTAGGCTGATGGCGCATTTAAAACCAGAATTAACGTTAGAGAGATGGTCCCACTTCTGCTATACCATTTCAAAGACTCATTTACCATTTTTGAAATATTTAAAAAGATTTTGAAACTAGGTAGGACCCACCAAATAAGCGATTAGAAAAGCGAGCAAGTCGAGGCCCTTACCAATGAACCAGAAATGCGAACAACCCATAACAATAATCTCAGCCAGTTAAAAGCGAGGATAAGAACTTAGTATAGATGAAACATGCATACCATAAACATGCACAGTTCTTTCCCACCCCCAACCTGAATCTTGCACTGACTCAAACTCCCACCCGTCCAAGTGAGGGAGGTTAGGATCACGAATCTGGAAGCTTTCCTTTTCTTGTCTTCTCCAAAATGGAAGATCTGACCACCACCGAATTACCTACAAAATCAAAATAAAAACAAGAGCAATAAATCCCAAAATCTTAGAGTTTATGGCTCCCACCTCCACACAGGAAATTGAAACCCCATTAAAGGTTACAATATAACCAGAAGAAAAGCTAGTGACAAGAGAAACCCCTTTTTTTGATCTCAAGTTCTGAAACTCCCTTTTAAGAAGAAAAATCGAAGGCTTCCTTTCCACTATCAGGAATAATAGACCCAGAAATGTCTTTGATCCCCTTTCGATTCGTTGTGACACCAACACACTCCCTTTCGATTCGTTGGAGACTCCCTTTTCGTCATAGATCTTGATTAAGAAGAGAGGACTTCCTTCGCAAACCCTTGATTTGTGGTTTTCAAACCCTTTAGAATCGATTTTACGGAAGAAAGTGGAAGCTTTCTTCTCCATTTTGAATCGTAGGAACCCTAACTCTCATTTTCTCTCTCTACAGGCTAGAGATTGACTTACCTATTGTATAGACTAACCCTTATGTATATATACACATGATGAATCAATGAAAAATGCAAGGAATTCTTTCCTCTAATTCTTCTGTTCTTTCTTTCTTTCTACATGGTATCAAAGCTAGAAATTTCCCGGATTGGGAAGAATTTCGGGGTGTAGCCTTCGGGTTGTTCTTGAGTACGAAATTTATGAGGGTGTTTTGGAAATACCCATTTTCGGGGAGGCGTGGAGCCACATCGTCGGCACAAGGAGGAGCATCGACCACCAACGAGCCTCGCCACCAAGTCCCGTGGCTGGAAACATGGCACGTGAGCCACACGCACTGCGCATGACACCTCCAGCAGACCTCTGGCAATCACCGTAGGGTGTGGTTCCCTCCTAGGAATCAATTGATGTGGTTTGTGATGCCATACTCCAATTGTTTTGGGGGTTTCTGAGGATTTTTGTTGCGGGATCTAGGGTTTTCCTGGCCATTTTTGGGTTCTTGATTTCTGGAGGTACTCTGTCTCTGAGTTCTTTCCTTGGCTTATCATGAGTGGATTCGGAAGGTAGAAGCTGTTTCGATGCTGAGTGGTCCCAGATGATGTCAAAATCACGGAGGACAAATTGATTGGTCCTAATTATTTGGATTGGAGTAAAACGATTCGGATCTATTTGAGTATACGTATGGCTAGTCATCTCACTAAGGATCATCCAACTGATGATTCAAAAGCGATGGATGGAAGTCTGGATGCAATCTCACTAAAGAACATATATATATATATATATATATATATATATATATACTCATATATATATATATATATATATATAAAGCAGCAGTGGAAGAAAACACCAAAACTTATGTGGAAAAGCATCTGAAAGTGGAAGTAAAAACTACAGAATAATAAGCATCCTCTTATGAAACAGGAATAAAATGTTTTTAAATGTCTTCTGCACAGATTTGTAACATACAGAGATAGGAAAAGAAGAACAAACACCTTATTCTCAAGCTTAATATATATAATACTAGCAAGGAGATTTCACCACAAGCAAATTTGCGAAGAAACCTCTTGTTTTGAAGCTGACAAACAAGCCCTAAGATTCCCTTCATGACCTCACTGTTTCATTCTTCCAAACTTCTCTCTCCTCTGCTCTCTTATTCTGCTGCCAGCAAAGATAACTCCTTGTCTTTTTAAGTGGCATCAAAACCTCACAACTGCCCATTTTCTGGGTGAATTTGGGGAACATGAACAAAATGGCCAACCCTCATGTGGCTGAATTCAAATTGGGCTGCAGTCAACATTCCTGTCATTTTTTTTTAAACAAAACCAGCCAGAGTTCGCCTTCTGGAGAAATTTTCTGGCTGATTTTGTACCATTTCATGCTTCTTATTTTGCTCTTTATTATATTTATTGCAAGTTTTCAAAATTATTTGCTTTTCTACTTTTCATGTGTAGTTGTAAAAATTCTGATGTGCCACCTTATTATTGTTTGTTCATGCCATGCATTTTTGCAGACAATCTTCTTCACTCTGGTTTTTGCATTATCTGGGTGGCTGTTTGGTTCTTGATATTGGCCACATGGGTACTGCCATTTGCTGGTCCTCTTCTCATTGGGACTTTTGCCAATAATTTTGTTATACAGGTATGAACTTTCAACATAACAATAAATATTGTACTACTTAAATCATCACTTTTTATGTATTTGCTCATTAAATCTATGGGTAAGAATGACATTTATCTTGCATAGTTCTGGCACAAAAGTCATTCTGGTGATCATTTTATTAAGTACAGTAATTGTTGAAAGTAGATTGCATGTGGACAAAATGACTTTAATCCTCAAAAATAAATCGAAATTTTCATTTTTTATATTAGTAACTAGTAAGTCATTAGTGCAAGTGGTTCTGGTCCCCAAAGTAGTTAAAGTTCATGAGACTTCCTTTTGGAAAATGAATTACAACACAATTTTCCAGTCTTCACTGTCTTTCTTGTTAGGTGATGGAAAGCCTAATGTTTTTCAGAATGTTTCCTAGAATCCAACTTGTATGATACTGGTCATCCATCCCTCTTTTTTTACCTTTCTTGTACTGCATCATAAGGTTTGGTTTAAAATGTGGATTGGAGAATTTCAGTGGAAGATCCTTTTAATTATTCCTATCACCCCTGGTTTGATATTCAATCATGTTACATATTTAACTCTCAAATTGGGAGGCAGTGGAATATGAACACATGCATTCTCTCAGTTACATGTTTGACTCTGTTTGTGAAGAGATGGCTTGACATGAAACTCCCGGATGATCTGTCAAGTGCAGTATGAAGATCCATGAATTATACGTAGGCTCCCAATCCTTCCTAGTTGTTTCATAATGCTCGAGAGAATGCAAAATTTCCTCCATAATTGACAAACATAATTGTTTATGGATATCTTGAGTTTAGAATGCTTCTGTAGTCTTTGGCACATTTCTTTAATTGCTTGGAACATTATTTAAGTAATTAGTCTGATAAAAAAAAGTTATTTAGTCGATAGTCTCTTGCTCTTTGTTTCTTCATATGCATTCACTGTAATTCATTCTTTAGAATTCACCGAATCATTCCTTGATATTTTCTCCCTCCCGGTGATTTGAATTGCATGGATGTTTGAGCTTGAATTTGTTAATTTGCTGTCCCATAAGGTAAAGTTAAGGCTTAAATACTTAAGAAACTGCTCCTAATTGGATTGCTTAGTTTATGGATTTGTTAAACTTATGATTGGTTATTAACTTTATAAGATGTATCCCTAATGTCTTTGAATAGCTGTAGCATTTAATAGCCTTCTATCCAAGCCTATTTTAGTTTGTTCTCTGTGATAAACTGGATGAATGGTTGATGTGTCTTGTTTTAATTAATTGGAACAGGGAAATTGCCCAGCTTGTAGAAGGCAGTTCGTTGGTTACAAGAGTCAAATTGTTCGCTGTGCAGGCTGTGGAAACATTGTGTGGCAGCCCAAAAGGGACTTCTCAAGCGGTAGCCAAGGCACTCCTCCCTCAAGCTCCCAATCTGAGATTATTGATGTTGATTTTGAGGAGAAATGAAGAGAGATATTCTACTAGTGGTGATGTGCTCACTTCATGCCCATCCAACATGGGTTACATGAAGAAAAAGAGAATGCAGAAGATCTGAAAGTTCTACTTTATTTTATATTTATTCTTATAATAATTTTTCCTTTTGAATTATTTGATCACTTTCTTTGTCTTTTCATTAATGTATATTTGGCGAATTATTCAGTCATGTGAATTTGTATAATATCTCTCTTTCTAGCGAGGAAAATTAGCCTTTTATGCATGATAGAAAAATCTTTTGAATCATTTGGGAGTTGAAAATAGTATACACTAAATTTCAATAACATATAATCAGAGTGTTAATCAGAGTGTTACAGTATAGTAGAATTAGAAACTAATTAGGAAAAGGAAACATGTATTTATGTTGAGTTAGGAAACTTCATATTCTTTTCTATTTGATTTGGGATTTGTATATAAATAGGTAGTTTGTGGTCAATAATATTCACAAAATTTCCTTCAATTATTTCTGATTACATGGTATCAGAGCAATGAGCTTGACTTTGTTCATAAAAGGGCAAATTTTTTGGACATTCTTCGAGAAAAACCTCTCATTGTCGGCGACCAACTCCAATAAACTTTTCGACGACTCATGTATGGCAAGAGACCTCCACTTGGATCCGCGAATCCAACTAATCTATCAAGCGATTATTTGGAATCTCGACAGCCCAGGCATCTCAGCCTCCCATGCGGTGCAAGTCTTAGCCTTTGTCCCTCACCTTTTGACGCATGAGGGTGTGGCTATGGTCGGCCCATAGGATTTCACCTCGGTGTAGCCGACTATCAAACGAGCCCATAGCTACCTATCTTTGACATTGGTAGCCCATGTGATGTTTTCTAAACACTTTTATGTCTGATGACTCACTTTTCTAGGGTTTCTTCCGCTTTTTTTCTTGATTTTTTCAAGATTGATGACATGAAGAGGTGATTTTAGGTTTTGAGAGCCAAAATCCATTCAGGTGTGGTGTTTTTCATGGAAAGGTGGTCCTTTTCCTTGTTAGATCTTGTTTTTCTGGTATTTTTTGGATTTTCAGAGGCTTGTTTGAGTTAGTTAATACGCCAGTATGAGAAACTAGGAGGAGTTATGTGTCGTGTCTGTAATCCATGACGTATACGCTGAGTGTAGGAAGTTGCATAATAAAAATCGAAGATTCCCGATGCATTTCATTACCGGAAATCCAACGTTAGCATCTCTTTGTCGCTACGCTCGTTGAATCAAGTAAAACCAACACATGTCTTATGTCCTCTTCCTCCATATGGGTCATTGACTTTGGAGCCACTGACTACATGACAGGTAATTCTAGCTTATTTACTACGTTTTAGTCACACATTCTACCTCCATTGTTACCCTTGCAGATGGGTCAACATCTTATGTCCTTGGGTCAGGGACAATTCATGCTACTCCTCATATCACTCTAACCTATGTTTTGAGTTTACCACAATTATAATATAATTTCTATGATTAAAGCTATTTCCATGCATTTTTAATTGTAGTATCTCATTTTTTCATGATTATTGTCTGATTTATGATCTTTCGTCGAAGCAAATTTTTGGTAAGGGCGCGTAGAGTCTCTATCCTTGACCTGGGAGTCACAAAGTTTGTTCTTTGTTTTGGGTTGTTACCACAAGTGAATTACATTGTTCTTGATTAAATCGCCTCTCTCTTTTGTTGAATAAGTTCCACTGTATCTCGGTTTTCTAGTCTATCCTCTGCGTTGAATTGTAGTCGCACTTGATATGGTAAAAATTCGTTGTGTGCATTTGAGTCCTAGAGTCAATAAACGAGCTTTCGATGTTTGGGGTCCTTGTCCAATTATGTCTCCTACTAGGTTTAAGTATTTTGTTACTTTGTTGATGATTTACAATTATTCGAGCGAACTTATCCCCAGTAGAAAGTCTTTATAAATTTTTCACATTTAGTGCCTTTTGTGCTAAAATTCGGACCACGGTCCATGTTTTGTTCAAACGTTGAAGGGAAATGATAGCGCGAATATTTGTGAGAACCTTTTCGATTAACCCTTCTGAAGCGTAAGTTCTCCATCAGACCTCGTGTGTTGATACACCCTCTCAGAATGGGGTAGCTTAGATAAAGAATAGACAACTTCTTGAGACTGCTCAGGTCCTTTTGTTTCAGATGAATGTCCCTAAACATTTTTGGGCCGGCCTTGATCTCACGACTATTTTTTATTTTACTTCAGATGCCCTCATCGGTTCTTAATTGTCTTTACTCTTTACCTTTAGTTGTTTCAATAATCCGTTATTCCTGTGATCGAGTATTTGGATCTGCGTACTTTGTTCGAGATGTACGTCCTCGAGTCTTACAAATTTGATCGGAAGTCCTAAAAGTGTATCTTTGTGGGATATTTTTGTGTTATTGTCCTACTCTTCGACATTACTTTGCATCTATTGATGTTGCATTATTTGAGACTACCCATTTTTCCCCTTCTTCTACTGTTACTAGTCAAGGGGGGATGATGATTTATTGGTCTATATTGTTTCCTGCCAGTTCTACACCGACTCTTGTTCCGCTCTTGTTAAACTCCACATTCTTGGAGTATCTCTCGACACCAAAACCCTCCAGTCTCTAGTCCAACACCGACTGCTTCTTCATTAGATCCAATCCAGAGTGATGATCTTCCGATTGCTCTCTGTAAAGGTAAACGTCAGTGTGCTTACCCATTCTCTTCATTTGTTTCCTATAGCCATTTGTTGTCTTCCTCTTGTTCCTTTATTGCATCTCTAGATTCTATCTCTCTTCCAAACAATGTCCGTGAGGCTTTATCTCACCCTGGTTAGCATAGTGCTTTGGTGGATGAAATGTAGGCATTGGATGACAATGGTACATGGGACTTGATGCCTTTACCTATTGGTTGTCGTTGGGTGTTTGCAATAAAGTTTAATCCTAATGGGTCTGTTTCTAGATTGAAGGCCCATCTTATTGCTACGGGTTATGTTCAGACTTATGGAGTTGATTATTCTGATACATTTTCTCCTGTAGTAAAGCTAACATCTGTCCGTTTGTTTATCTCCCTTACTGCTTCTCACGATTAGGACTTGCATCAGCTTGATATAAAAAATGTCTTTCTACATGGAGATCTACAGGAAGAAGTTTACATGGAGCAACCTCTAGGTTTTGTTGCTTAGGGGAAGATAGGGAAGGTATGTCGTCTTAGGAAATCTTTGTATGGTTTGAAACAAAGTCCCCGTGCTTGGCTTGGCAAATTCAGTCAGACAGTTGAGAAATTTGGCATACAAAAGAGCAAGTCAGACCACTCCGTCTTTTACAGGAATTTCAATTATGGAATTATTGATAGTAAGTAGTGTATGTGAGTGATCTTTGTAAATCCCACTTTGGGAGTGACTCTAAAGGTATCTCATCTCTTAAATCCTTTCTTCATTGTCAGTTTCACACAAAGGATTTAGGAACGTTGAAATATTTCTTGGGTGTTGAAGTCATGAGAAGTAAGTAGAGAATTTTGTTATCTTAAAGGAAATATGTGTTCCATTTGTTATTTGACACAGGGAAATTGGATGCCAAACCGTGTAGTACTCATATGACTTCTTATGTGCAGTTCAGTAAGGAAGGAGAACTATTTGAAGACCCTGAGAAATATAGAAGACTAGTTGGGAAATTGAATTATCTGACAATAACTCACCTGGATATTGCTTATTCAGTAATTGTTTTGAGTCAGTATATCTCATCTTCCACAGTCAGTCATTGGGCAGCTGTAGAGCATATCCTATGTTATTTGAAAGAAACTCTTGGATGTGGAATATTGTATAAGAAGCATGGGCATACCAGAATTAAGTGCTTTTCTAACATAGACTGGGCAGGATCTTAGGAAGATAGGAAATTCGCCTCAAGATATTGTGTCTTTTTTAGAGGAAATTTGATCTCATGGAAAAGTAAGAAGCAAAGTGTTGTCTCACGGTGTAGTGTGGAGCCAGAGTATAGAGCCATGACACAGTCTGTATGCGAGATCATATGGATACGTCAATCATTGATTAAAGTGAGCGTTGAAACTTAAGTACCAACGAAGCTTTGGTGTGATAACCAAGCTACCATGCATATATTGTCTTAATCCCGTATTTCGTGAACGGACCAAACATAGTGAGATAGATTATCATTTTGTTTCGCGAGAAGATCCAGTTGGGATTGATCTCGACAAGATATGTAAAGACTGGAGAACAATTAGGAGATATTTTTACAAAACCTTTGATTGAAGGATTGAGTTAGTTATCTTTGTAACAAGTTGAGCATGATCAACATCTATGCTCTAACTTGAGGGGGAGTATTATAATATAGTAGAATTAGAAACTAGTTGGGAAAAGGAAACATGTATTCATGTAGAGTTAGGAAACTTCATATTATTTTCTATTTGATTTGGGATTGTCTTGTATATAAATAGGTAGTTTGTGATCAGCCATACATAATTTTCCTTCAATTATCTTTGATTACACACACAGAGAAATGTGTACATGATGTTAGTGCTGTAGCAATATGTAAAAGATTTATTTTCTGCAGAATAAGATGGACGTCAGCTTTTTTCTCTGAAATAAATGAAAAGGTGCATGTCCATAGATGTGTTGATGGTAACAGTCAAATTTTGATATGCTGAATATTTGATATGGAGCTTAAATCGCTTTTAGATACAAGAGTTTATTTATATCTACTCAAGAAAGGGATTGAATGCCCTTTGACATGGAAACTAATTACCAGGTAATGTGCTTTTGATTTGAATCTTCTTTCTTGAGCCACAAGCTATGTCAAATTTTCAGGTTTGTATCATTGACGGGCCTTTAATTGCTGCTGAACTTGCCACGCTCAATGGGTCAATGTGAAGATAACTCATAGGAAGACCGATACAGAAACAAAACTAATATGAATTTCCCAGTATCTTGATGTTTCTTTATACTTGTTGAAATTTCTGGATCATTCAAATACTTGCATCCTTCAGGAAATGTTGACAATTATATGATTAACTAAACTTTATTATATGACACAGACTGGAGCAACATGATATAATCGTTACAGCTTTCAGTTTATTCTGTCTTAGCATGTGTTGTGCATTTGTAACAGATTAGAAATGCTTGATATCCAGACACTTGATTGCTTCTTGTCTGCAAACAACAACTTGATGTTGCCGTCGTTAATTTTTAAGCTGATCAAGTATTTGCCTTGCGCCTCCTCAGACTTGTCCATCACATAGATGATCTTATCTGACATGGTAAGTGTATCAGAACAAGAACAATGAATTCTTACCTAAATTATGTGAATAGTTGCTGTTACTCATTTGAATATTACAGAGTACTTTACTACTCCATTTGATGCAATCCGCAGTGAGGTTAGGATTCCAGTTTTCTACAGTAACCAGATGTTTCTGGGGAAAGATTAAAGTGAAGGAGGTCTTTTAATGGACTTCCCCAAAAGGCACAATGCATAAATTTGATATAACATTGTCTCTGTCAGGGAATCCCATCGGAATGTAGTGTATAACTATATCATAAATGAAATGCATCTGTATACCGTTCTTTTAAGTATGGGGATGCTGAAGGAGGGATCATGGATGTTTGATGTTGGGGCGATCACTGGTGAAAAACATGACACTCAATACCAGCTGTTTGTGCTTTGGAT
>JAEQBH010005434.1:0-312543 GCA_016808115.1 Tetrastigma voinierianum | reverse complement strand
CACCACCAATCAATACCACCTACATCTTCCTCCATAATCAAAATGTTCATATTTCAACTGCCGAATTAACACCAAAAAATGTCTCTTGCTACATGGGGTCTCTAAGGCTGGATTTTAAAATTTATCTTCATATAGGCATCACCAATACTTTGATCATATAATATGCAGCCGAACAAACCAAAATACCCAAATAAAATATAGCAAAAAGTAGAAACAAAGTCGAGAGAGAAAAATGAAAGAGGAAGCAGAGGAATAGAGACATATTCTAGAGAGAGAAATGAAGAAAAGAGATCAAGAAACAATTACACAAGATGTTCATTCAAAATAAAATGAAAAAAAAAAACCATCATCGAAAACATATCAAAACATCAACCAAGAGATATATCAAAAGGAAATCAAAATAAGCAATTAGCTAAATACATCATAACATATGATAAAAACATTAAAGACAACCTGAAAAGGAAATGATTTGTAGGAAAATAAAAAAAAAAATTACTTGAATACCTCTTTCTTTATTGCTCCCTCCAGCTATTTCTTTTCTAATTGGCCTCCCTTTCTCTTTCAAAGAACCTCAAATGCCCAAAAATGATATGACAGTTCCTACCTTGCCCTTCACTTTTTTTTTTTTTTTTTTCTATATCTCAACTTTTTTTATTTATACCTCCCTATCTTGGAATGCTCCTCTTCAAGCCAAAAAAAACGGCTCACCCCCCCTCCTCAAACCCTAACCTCCTCCACTTTTTCTCCCCTCTACCTTTTATATCCTTATCTCCTTTACCCTAGAAATCAGGATAATCACATGCTTCAAAGTGTATGTCTTAGATGAGCCAAGGAAAGCTAAAATAATAATGATAATAAAAATGAAAAACTAAAAAGTGGGTCTAATTTTATTGTAAAACTTTTTGGGCTAAACACTTTAATTACAATATAATAAATTATTTCATTAAACTTCCATTTAGAACTTAGATTATCGTGCATAAGCTGTTAAGAAGTTTTTTCTATTTTTCTCTCTCACACAATAACACATATATATGTCAAGATTTCACCCCTTAAGTATTAATTCATGGTTCGCCATCTGAGTTTATAATCGTATGAAAATACAATTAAAAACTAAGATGTAGATTCAAGAAAAGTTAGAGGTGCCTCATGTAATTAAAAACTTATAATTTAGGATGAAAATACTAAAAGTGAGGCGGTGTTCTGGACATTCCAACCCACAACTGTATACTAGTCTACATGTCCAAATTCAACCATCGTAAGATTCAACCTTAAATAGTAGAACATAGAAGTGGAGAGGTTCGAAACTAGAAATACGCTTATTACATCAGATTAAAAGGACAATTTTTAAAAAAATTGTATATTTTTGTTTTCTATAATATTAATGGTTTCTTTATTTAGAAAGAAGACATAATTGATCAAACTACATTAAATCATTTATGCCTTTTGTATGATTTATTTTACCAAAACAAAAGTGGTATAAGAGATTCTACATATTCGACAAATGGTTTGATAGCTTTGTTTTTAGAAGTGGTATTGCAATTTTTGTTTCTCAACAAATACAATTTCTTAAAAAGGGTGATTTGATTTGTTTGGCCATGCATAACTCATGTAATAGAGCAAATGTTTGAAAAAGGCGGTGGTATAAGGAGAGGAGGTTTTGAAAGCTCAGATCCCAAATTAAGATAAGCTTACTACATTGTAATTAAAGTGTCTAGTTGTAAAAAAAAAGGTAATTTGATTAAAAGACCTTTTGAAAACCTAATTTTGAGGAATTTGACCTTTCATCAATTTTTGGCATGATTTTGATAAAAATACATTTTTTATTTTCTTGTAAAAATAATTAATTCTTGTAAGAGACAATGTAAATACCATTGGATTATTTAATTTTAATTATGGCTCATATGTGATTATTATGTGTTGTAAACCAAAAGATAAAACCTAATTCTAAGTGATCTTCTTAAGTTTATTTTTATAGGCTTTTATGCATCAAGTTCCCAATGTGTCTTCTTATGTGTAGAGACAAGATATTTTATTTTGATAATGGGACAAAAAATTGGGACAAAATAAAAGCACACAGAGAAGACACTTCGGGCGTCATCTATCATGTGCGCCTGGGTCCCCAAATTCTACGTAGACATGTTCGTTATTATGAAATCACCCATTATCTTAGAAAGAAACAGAGGAGAAACTAAAGAACTCTCTCTTCTAACTACGTTGTGATTCGGATTTGGATGACCAAAGGGAAAGAAAATGGAATTCTTTCACAATGGACTCCACCTTATACGCCACAATTAAATGGAGTATCTGAAAGAAGAAACCGAACTCTATTAGATATGGTTCGTTCTATGATGAGCCATGCAAATCTTCCTAAATCATTTCGGGATGGTGGCCTAAAATACGCTCATATCTATTAAACCATGCTCCTTCTAAAGTCAGATTCTACCCATATGAGATATGGTATAAGAGGAAAACCAAATCTAAACATTTAAAGGGTTTGGGGATGTCCTCGCTTTGTAAAAGGGTAGAGTTAGACAAGTTTGTTCAAAAACGGATAAATGTTATTTTATGGGGTATCCAAAAGAGAGTTTTGGATACTATTTTTATAATCCCAATGAACAAAAAGTGTTTGTTTCAAGACATGCTACATTTCTAGAAAGAGAATTTATTCTAGAAATGGCTAGTGGGAGTCAAATAGAACTTGATGAAGTTCGTGAACCACAAAGCAGAAAAGAAAAGGAGGTGGAGCAAGAGTTGATACCTCATGATGATGCAAACAACTCAAGATATACAAGGTGATCGTAGGTCTAGTAGGATACGTCGTCCTCCTCAGAGGTATGATGACGTGTTTATCATTAATAATGATGAACCTAATACCTATACGAAGTCTTATTAGATAAGGACTCTGGAAAATGGATTCAAGCCATGAACTCCGAAATGGACTCCATATACGAAAACAGGTTTGGACCCTTAGTTGATCCACCCATAGGGACAAAACCCAGGATGCAAATGGGTCTTCAAAAAGAAAACAGACATGGATGGTAAAGTGTCTACCTATAGCACATCGGGCGCGAAAGGTTGTTCACAGAAATATGGTATTGACTATGATGAAACCTTTTCACCAATGGCGATGTTGAAATCCATTAGGATAATACTTGCTATAGCTGCATACTATGACTATGAAATCTGGCAAATGGATGTTAAGACCGCTTAACGGGCATTTACAAGAGAAGAGGTGTATATGATACAACCTCGAGGGTTTTGTCTTGAAAGACCCTAATAAAGTATGTAAGCCGCTGTAAGTCCATTTATGAAGCAAAGCAAGTAACTTAAGTTGGAATATTTGTTTTGATGAAATAATCAAAATGTTTGGTTTCATCAAAAACGAAGATGAGCCTTGTGTATACAAAAAGATCAGTGGGAGTATTGTGGTTTTTCTCATTGTATATGTAGATGACATATTATTAATAGGAAATGACATACCCTCTCTTCAATTAGTTAAACGATCAAAGACTATAAAAACATCAAGACGATATAAATAACAACTTTTATTCTTTGTAATAATCGTAAATCGCTTCCAAATCCAACAAGAAATAGATATTATATTTTTCGTTAATGCTGAACAAAATAACAATCTTTAGATCTAGAATTAATCCACCGGGTAAAGAAAGAGTGTATATTCTACTGGCTAATGCAAGAACTCTTGCTCCATTTCCCACACGTAGGTCCACTTTCCTTTAGCCAATTTTTCTACTTCTTTTCTTAGACTCGTGATATTTATACAAATATGAGATCCAGATCCGGTATCTAATACCCAAGAGTTAGATTTAGAAGTAGAAAGATTTATTTCAATCATAAACATATTCAAGTGTGTTTCATTAAGCTTCTTTCTCGTCTCAAGCTTAGATAAGCCTTACAATTCCTCTCCAATGTCCATCCTTTCCACAAGGGAAGCAAGTACCCTTTGGTTTCTTTTTCTTTCTTGATTTTGTTTGTTGGTTTGAAGGCCTTCTTAATGGTCTTTTAGGACTCCGACTTGAATTTTCTTTTTCTTAGAAGGCTCTACCATCGCATACAGCCCTTTCCTTCCGAATGAGTCTTCTCGCTATCTTAAGCATATATTTCTAGCAACTCCGTAGCCAGAGAGGTCTCAACTCGGGTCGATTAAAATTATCACAAAGTTTGAAAACTTGGAGGTGTGGATCAAATCAAATCAACGCTTAACTGATGATGCAACATAAATCCCAATTTTTCTAATATTTCAATGAGTCCAATCATCTTCAGCACATGGGTTGCAACTGAAAATCCTACTTTCATCTTGCAGTGAAAGAGCTCTTAAGAGATATCATATCTTTAATTCCTAGCCCTTTTATCATACAATGCCTTTAAGTGATTAAGCATTGTAAAAGCATTCATATCCTCATGTCATGGTAAATCAGGACTCATGGATGCCAACATCGCATTAACATACTTTCTCGTAATCATCCGAATGTTTCGATACGCATCCTGATCGCATCATCATCCTGGAGCAGTTATGAAGGAAATCGGGTTTTCAAGAACATATAACAACTTCTCTTGTCTAAGAATAATTTAGATTTCGACTCGGCCCATAAAATCGAGCCAATGAGCTTATCATCAAAACGTAATATTACGCAGATTCATGTTATTGTTCATTTCTACAACAAAAGTAAAGATAGAGTAAGTATTTGATGCAATATACAAAAAATCAAAATATTTTTGTTCGTCTCTACAATTCATTCAAATCCTCAATATCCCTTAAATTGATTTAACATTTTTATACAATTCTTAGTGGGCTAGGATCTATTTTAATTATTTTAATCTTGAGTTAACTCCAACAAATTAAAATAATCTCAATAAGTAAACAACAATTGCAATTACAACTTTTGTAATTCCTAGATAATTAGGTTATCAACTTTGATACACATACTACATATGTCTCCAACTCTCGTCTCAAAAAACACTTGACTCGAAGTATTTTCGTAAATCAAACCCATTATTCCGAGATCTAATCTCATAGTAAAATTAAATTTTTAGTAGAACAATCTTGAGTTAACTCAACAAATTATTCTAATAAAATTTATTTAAACTATAATAATGGAAGACAACAAATGATTTAATATTTGATTGAGGGATAAATTGAATATTAATAACTTTTAAACAATTAACATACAATATGTAACCGAATAAAGTTATAAATAAATATTTTATTCAAATAATCACATTAAAAGAATAATAAAAAAAAATTTTTTAAATTTTAAATCATATCACATATGATGCATGCTATATCTACGATGTACGTAATAACTTTATTCATACCACTCGGGAAAGGAATCAAACATTCCTATAATACGCAATCTAAATGTAATTTAAATAAATCTGTACATATATACCGTCGAGAAGCAACGCAACTCGATTCTGAATCGCAAAGCCGATCACTAGCCGCACACACGTCCGGCCTCCAAGGTATCCACACGAATAACTCTCAGGATCCTCACAGGAATTTTAACTCGAAGCTTAATATGCTAGTTCCTCGAATCATCTCATGATCATAACTTCAAGTTTTACGATCTATTTATAGATCGATTTTACAGTCATAAATAATCCTCATAAATAGGATATTTAATTTCCATAAATAGGAGAATTAATTCATAATTAATTATCATAAATATTATAATTATCAAATAATTATTTTTGTTTTAACCCAAGAATTATTCTTTTGTGTGTGACCCTTTAGGTTCCTAATCATTCCATTAACAAATATATAAATTGTAATTTTAGACTTATATTGGCCTTTAATACACATAAACCAACAACCTCCCACTTGACCAAAGTCAATTTAGTCGTGAGAAATTCTAAGATTAGATAAATTAAACAACTTTAACTTATCACAATTCAACAATTAATCAATTTATATTTATAGTCAAGATCAACTCTAGCCGACATTATGACCACCCAAATGTTAGAAAGTCAAGTGATCGACTTCACCTGTGCATGAACTAGATTCAGTATAATTATTATCCTTTCACCATCCCATATCTCTTATTAGTACACGAGTAAGGTGTAAGTGTCAACTCTGACTGTACTAATTTTTACCATTTTTGTTTCCGAAAATCAACTCTTTAAATAAATTTAGAACTTTTCTAAATCTACATATTTGTTTGTAAACATTCTGAGTTGACATTTCAACAAGTGGTTATCTTTGAGATATAATCTCCCACTATTAGGAGTGATGAATCCTATATTGATCATAAACTATCAATTCATGTTTTTCATTATACCCAACTTATTATTCGTATTATTACAGAACAAGTATGAACTAATTGAGTCAAAGCATAATTTCCAACACTAAAGATACTCTTATGATCTCAAGTCCAAGGATAAATTATACTACTATCATATAGAGATTATACTCATTGACACTTCACATGACCTGATTTAAAATATCTCTCGTGGGTCATTCCGAAGAAATATGTTCTCCAACACATTACTCACATATCATCATACGTACACCTATCCGCATTATCAATGTCCTTTTATTGTTAATACACGATTAGAGAATATTTAAGAATAATAAATATATTATTCTAAGGACTTATCATCAAATATACATTATATAAAAAATGATAAACTATCATATTATTATTGCATAAATCAAAACACAATGAGTTAAATAAGTATATAAGCTTTCATCCATAGACTACATCCAATTATGTTTATTCTTCAACCATATGAAAATACATGACTATCATGTTTTTCCGAGACAAAGGTTTAGCCAATGGATCGCCTATATTCTCCTCTCAGATGAACCTTCTATCTTTACTTCATCCCCAATAATTTCCTGATCGACGATAAAGATAAGAGTATATGTTTGGATCGATGATGATCCTGGGGCTCCTTTGTTTCAGGCAATAGCTCCATTGTTGTCAAAATACAACAAATGGATCTCAAGCATGGAAGGAATCCACTTCTAGTTCGCAATGAATCCTTTGATCTAAACAAATTTTTTAGCGCCTTTCCGGGCGTAAAGAATATACTCATCACAGAGATCTGGTCGTAGTGTCCCGCTTGAACTCTTCCAATCGACAAGACTCACCATTTAAGGTGAATATAACCAGACCGAGATTTGCAATCATCTTTATCGATTGAAATCTAGCATCGCAAATCCACGCACTTGTAACTCAACTCCATAAATCAAAAATAAATCCTTAGTTCTTCCCAAGTACTTAAGAATATTTTTTGACTCAGTTTCCAAAGGATTCTACCAGGATTAGCCAAATTCGCTTGTAACACTTGTGAGCATAGGAGACATCTAGCCTCGTACACATCATAGCATACATCAATTCCTCCCAAATTAAGCATAAGGGACATTTTCCATGTTATGTACCTCAACATCCGTCTGGGCACATGTCCTTAGAAAGGCATCCCATGTGACACGGAAGATAACCTTTCTTTGATTGACGCATGCTAAACTTCTTTAGCATTTTATCAATATATATCGATCAGTGATGCACTAGCAACTTATTCGATCTATCGATAGATCTTAACTCCAAAATATAAGCTGCTTCTCCTAAATCTTCATCGGTGAAGCTTTTCGATAACCATTTCAACTGATCAAGAGAGGGTGTCATTTCTATTAATAATATGTCATCTACATATACAATGAGAAAAACCACAATACTCCCATTGATCTTTTTGTATACACAAGGCTCATCTTCGTTTTTGATGAAACCAAACATTTTGATTATTTCATCAAAACGAATATTCCAACTTTTGGATGTTTGCTTTGTAAATTTACAAATGCATCAGAAATTTTACATACTTTATTAGGGTCTTTCGAGACAAACCCTCGTTGTATCATTTACACTCTTCTTGTAAATGCCCGTTAAGAAAAGCAAATTCCTAACATCCATTTGCCGCATTTTCATAGTCATAGTATGCAATATAAGATGTATTATCCTAATGGATTTAACACGCTAATCGGTGAAAAAGTTTCATCATAGTCAATACCATATTTCTGTGAACAACCTTTCGCAACCAGTTGTGCTTTATAGGTAGACACTTTACCATCCATGTATGTTTTCTTTTTGAAGACCCATTTGCATCCTATAGGTTTTGTCCCTATAGGTGGATCAACTAAGGTCCAAACCTCATTTTCGTATATGGAATCCATTTCTGGCTTGAAGCCATTTTTCAGAGTCCTTATCTAATAAGACTTCATTATAGGTGTAGGTTCATCATTATTAATGATAAACACGCCATCATACCTCCGAGGAGGACGACGTATCCCACTGTAATTCACGATCACCTCAGGTATCTCAGCCCTCAATCGCATCATCATGAGGTATCAACTCTTGCTCCACCTCCTTTCTTTCTCGTTTGTGGTTCACGAACTTCATCAAGTTCTATTCAATTCCCACTAGCCATTTATGTAATAAATTCTCTTTCTAGAAATGTATACGTCTTGAAACAAACACTTTTGTTCATTGGGATATAAAATAGTATCCAAAACTCTCTTTCGATACCCCACAAAGTAAAGATTTATCCGATTTTGAATCAAGCTTCACCCCGACTCTACCCTTTTACAAAAGTGTGACATCCCCAAACCTTTAAATGTTTAAGATTTGGTTTCCTTATACCATATCTCATGGAGTAGATTCTACAATTTTAGAAGGAGCATGGTTTAATAGATATGAGGCAAGATTTAGGCATATCCCCCAAAATGATTTAGAAGATTCAGATGGTCATCATAGAACGAATCCATATCTAATGTAGTTCGGTTTCTTCTTTCGTGATACTCCATTTAATCGTGGCGCATAAGGTGGAGTCCGCTAGAAAGAATTCCATTTTCTTCGTATATCTTGAAATTCTGGCTCAAGTATTCACCACCTCGATCCGATCGAAGGACTTTAATACTTTGTCCAAGTTGGTTTTCAACTTCACTTTTATATTCCTTGAACTTTTCAAAGACCTCTGATTTATACTTCAATAAGTATACATGACCATATCTTGAATGGTCATCAATAAACGTGAGGAAGTATGAAAAACCATTTCTTGCTTGAGTCGACATAGGTCCACATACATCAGTATGTATGAGACTTAATAACTCAGTAGATCTTTCACCCTTTCCAAGAAAGGGCGCTTTTGGTCATCTTACCTAATAAACAAGATCTCGCATGTATCAAATGATTCATAATCAAATGATCCCAAATAGCCATTTTATATAATTTTGTTTATGCTTTCATTTATATGGCCAAGTCTACAATGCTACGATAAGAATTTGGCATCATCTATTTTGGTTTTTTTGCGGTTTATATTGAAAACGTGACTTTCTAGATCAAGATATATAAGTCCTTCGGGACGATCGAGGTGGTGAAATACTTGAGCCAAGAATTCCCAAGATTATCCTGAAAGAAATTGAATTCTTTCACAATGAATTCCACCTCATACGCCACAATTAAATGGAGTATCTGAAAGAAGAAACCGAACTCTATTAGATATGGTTCGTTCTATGATGAGCCATGCAAATCTTCCTAAATCATTTTGGGAATATGCCCTAAATACTGCCTCATATCTATTAAACCATGCTCCACAAACAAATACGTAGATTTAAAAAAGTTCTAAATTTATTTAAGGAGTTGATTTTCGGAAACAAAAATGGTAAAAATTAGTACATCCGAATGACACTACACCTTACCGTACTAATAAGAGATATGAGATGGTGAAAGGATAATAATTATACTGAATCTAGTTCATAACAGTGAAGTCGATCACTTTGACTTTTTCCTACGATTGCGGTCATGATGTCCTGCTGTAGACCAATTCACCTATAAATGAAAATTGATTAATTTGTTAGAATTCACGATAAATTAAAGTTGTTTAATTTATCTAATCTTGTATCTTCACGACTAAATTGACTTTAGTCCAAGGGAGTTTGTTGGTTTTATGTGTATTAAAGCCAATATAAGTCTAAGAATTACAATTTATATTTATTGCCGCCTGATTAGGAAACCTAAAGGGTCACACACAAAAGAATAATTCGGGGTTAAAATAAAAATAATTATTTCGATAATTATAATATTTAATATAATTAGTTATGAATTAATTTAATATAAATATTAGAAATAAATATTATAATTAATTATGAATTAATTCCTCCTATTTATGGAAATTTAATAATCCTATTTATGAGGGTTATTTATGATCAGAAATCGATCTATAAATAGATCAGAAACTGAAGTTATGATCATGAGATGATTCGAGAACTAGCATATTAAGCTTCGAGCTGTACCCCGTGAGGATCCCGAGAGTTATCTCGTGTGGATACTTGAGGCCTGACAAAGGTGTGCGGCTAGTGATCGGCTTTGCGATTCGAATCGGTTACATGAGCCAAGAACGGTATTGTATGTACAGATTGGCTTAAATTACATTTCAAAGTAAGGGTGATAGGAATGTTTGACTTTCTACAAAGCTATTTTGATTCAGATTATTCATCTTCAATGATTCAGGTACGCTTTTGAAGAATAGTTTACACCTTAATGATTAAGCATGATTGATAGTAGGTTTTCGGGTGGATGGTTTTCACTGTAAAGATCTCTTTTGGCTTATACTGCATGGTATTAGTAGCAACCATGTTTTGATCATTAATTAGAATTACTATGTTTTCTTGATTTTGTGATTTAATTGCACACATTAGGTTTTGAATCGTGGTGAGAACTCGTTTGGTGTTTGAATACTGTTAAAGAATATATATATATATATATATATATATCGCTTCCTTTCATTCTCGTTCCTCGATTCGGGTCGTGGGTATTTTCTCTGATTTTCAAAAGATCCATTAATGGATTCAAACCAAAGTCGATAACTGTATGTATAAACAAACTATGAAATCGCGATGTGATCCACAAGCCAAGTGATGATCATGGCATGCGCCAAAGCAAGCCACCAGTTCTGGTGGATTTAGATTGTGATGCCAACACAACGAAAGGTTGCCACCAATAAATTCCATTACTACATAAATGGTCAAGATGCACACCTTTAAGACGTCCATTGTTTAAGGCTTCAGATAAGTCCCATTTGAATAACGTTTTCACAAAAGATTCACATCGAGATAATTCTCAATTATCCGGGTTTGACTCTAAAACGTAATATAATGTTCATGATATGTGGATTATAACTGGTTTCTGAATAACCGTAAAATGCTTCAGATAGTTCTGATAATGAAAGGCTTCTATTTTCTTTCTTCTTTCTTTTTCCGTTTATTTTGATAATATGCATTATGTTTGGATAAATATAAAACCGAATAAAATGTCCATAAGGTTTATACATCGAGACGCTCCATACATCTCGAAGCCAATCGATTCCAGAATAATATCGATATCTCTATCAAAAAGAGTTCTACCACTTCGATCATAATGAACAAACTTAGGATTTGTCGTTATCCTTGGTGTCAAATTTCTCAATGGGCTTGATTCCATATAGAAAGCTTGCTCTGTTTGATAACTCCATTAATATCTCGCAAGATTCCATGCTTGTTTATGATCCCTCGTTTCGGGACGTAATGCCTGCGGCAAAGGGAAGATTTAGATCATAAAGATAACACCTCCTAGTTACTTATAGATTCGATTGTCGAGTATGGCTGATTCCACATTCTAACATGGATGATGTGTTGAAGTAGAACAAATTTATATGCATCAATGATTTTAAAGAGGTTCATAATTATCTCAAGTAAATAATAAGTCACAAGTGAATTCCCAGTCTTAATGATGTTCCGTATGGCGGATGAGTCGGGTAATAATTGTCGTGGGATGGGTTTAGACAAAAGCAGTGTACTAACCCACATAAAACTTAAAGTATATTCTTACATTATTGACCAAGTAATTAGAAGGCCAAAAGTATTGTTGAGACAAAAAATATTTTTATTTTATGTCGTTCCTCTAATATACATACACAATTTGTGTAATTCTTAAATTCAAATCTTGTATATTTACATATACATTCTTGAATTGAATTAATTGTAGCAACATGTCACCAAAGTGACATTTCTTGTGAAAGTTGATTTGATTAAAAAATGTAGATGATGGTGTAGTGTATATCATGCGAATATTGATTGGTCCAAAGGAAAATTAATATTTGACTGATGTACATGTACGCCTATGGTGATAAACATGTGATAAGCATTTGTCTTACATTGTGAATGGTGAATATACCCAAAGGAATATTCATTATTCACCATACTTTTATCGTTGTTTGATCACTACAACAAGACATCAATTACAAGTTAATGTTTTATCTAAAGATAAGACATTAATGGAGTGCCTGACATCTTGGAATGAGATTTTTACTTGAATTTGAATTTATTATTACTATGATTTGGTTTTGGAACTTATGTGAGCATGCTTATTTGTTTCTTATTCTCTATTCAACTCGCTAATGTCAGGAATCTTTCACCAAGTTAATGGAATTCCAATGCTAAATGGGAGTACTTCAAGATTTCAAAGAGAACATAGAATTTGTTCTCGGCTGTATGGAATTAGACCTAGCATTAAGGATGGAACGCCCTACTTCTACTTCGGAAAACCTCAATGAGGCTAATATTGAGAAGTAGGAACGATCCAATCACTTGAGTATAATGCTTATGAAACACTCCATTCCAGAAGCGTTTTAGGGCTCTATCATTGAGAGAGCGCTGATGCTAAGAAATTTCTTCTTGATATAGAGCAAGTCTTTGCTAAAAATGAAAATGCAGAAATAAGAACTCTTTTGAGAAAACTTGTTGGCATGAAATACACAAACAAGGAGAACATAAAGGAGTATATCATGAAAATGTCTAACATTGCGGGAAAACTAAAGACACTTAAGTTACAATTGTCTGATGACTTGCTGCGGCTTAGTTCCATTCATTGTTTAGAGAGCTGAGAGGAATAGCATTGAGAAAATATCTCATTAATCGCTTTAATCGAAAACAACCAAGATTAATTCATACAAGAATGGTAAAGAAACTTCTAAAATACAAATTAATCCAATGACAACCTGTATTAAACTAATAAATTCTAATGTCTAATAAACTCTAAACTCCCTTAAGAGGGTAGGTGGAAGATCAAGCACTACCATCTGACAACAAAGGAAAATAAGATGCTCTAAGAGCCTGGTGAACAAGTCTCAAGTCGTTTTGAGACCCGACAGAAATAACTTAACAAACCCCGAGAACCTTGTCATGTACAAAATGGAAATCTAGTTCTATGTGTTTAGTGCGCCATGGAAATGGGATTGGAAGCTAAGTGAATAGCAACCTGATTGTCATAAAAAAGTAAAGTAGGTGTCAAGAAGAAACTTGGAAGGTTTTAGCAGTTGATGTAGCTGAACCAACTCACTAGCTTAGCTGTGCCCGGGAGTATTCTCGTCTACAGAGAGCAAGAAATAGTGGCTTCTGCTTCTTAGCTTTCCAAGAAATTAAGGAATCGCCAAGAAAAGCACAAAAACCAGTAATGGATTTACGAGAGTCCAAACAAGCACCCCAATTCGCATCAGCAAAAGCACGAAGCTGAAAACTAGAAGAATGCGAGAAAAGAAGACCTTGGCCTGGGGAGGACTTTATGTATAAGAGGAGATGATGAATATCTTCCAAATGAGGCCTCCTAGGGTGAGGAACAAATTGACTGAGGTTGTGCACAACAAAGCGATGTCCGGTCTCGAGACAAGTAAAGTAATCTTCCAACAAGAAGTCTATGGGAGTAGCATCGGCAAAGATCACCATCAATGGAATTCAATTGCAAGTGAGGCCCGTAGGCAAAGTGGCGTGGTTGCCGGTAAGAAAACCAATATCTTCAAGTAGTCAGAAGAATAATTCCTTTGTGATAAAAAATCCCTTTATGAGAACTGACAGTTCAAGACTAAGAAAGTATTTAAAGGAGCCAAGATCCTTCAAATTTTTTAAACTGGTGTTATTAAGAAGAGATTTTAACCGATCAATGATTGAACTCAAAGATCAGATAATAAACACATCATAAACCATGAGTAACAAATGAAGCACCTATGCCTTCTAGTAAACAAAGAATAACTGGCCTTTGTAATCAGGTGAAACCATGAGCAAGAAGAACGTAGAAAATTTAGGAAACCACTATCGAGAAGCTTATTTAAAACCATATATTGACTTCTATGTAGTTACAACCAATTCTCCCCGAAGAGTAGAATGAGAAGAATGTGAATAACCAACAAGTCAAGTAAGTCACTTTGAGACCCGACAAGAAATAACTTAACAAACCTTCAAGAATCTCATGTACAAATGGCAATCCGCCTCTATGTTTAGTGCGTCATAGAAAATGGGATTGGAAGCTAAGTGAATAGGCAAATGATTGTCATAAAAAGTAAAGTAGAGGTCAAGAAGAAACTTGAAGGCTCAAGAAGTTGATGTAGCCAAACCACCACTAGTTAGCTAAAGCCTGATATCTCCGCTTTAGTAGAGGAGCAAGAAACAGTGGCTTGCTTCTTAGCTTTCTAAGAAATTAAGGAATCACCAAGAAAAGCATAAAAACCAGTAATGGATTTACGAGAGTCCAAACAAGAACCCTAATCCGCATTAGCAAAAGCATGAAACTGAAAACTACAAGAATGGGAGAAAAGAAGACCTTGGCATGGGGAGGACTTTATGTATCAGAGGAGATGATGAATATCATCCAAATGAGGCCTCCCAAAGGTGAGAAACAAATTGACCGAGGCTGTGCACAACAAAGTGATGTCCTGGTTCGAGACAAATAAGTAAAGTAACTGGCCAACAAGACGCCTATGTGAGAGTAGCATCGTAAAAGATCACCATCAATGGAATTCAATTGAAAATGAGGCTCCATAGGCAAAATGGCAGTTTGGCCGGCAAGAAACCAATATCTTCAAGTAGTCAGAAGAATAATTCCTTGTGATAAAAAATCCCTTATGAGAACGCACTAGTTCAAGACCAAGAAAGTATTTAAGGGAACCAAGATCATTCAGCTTAAACTGGCTAGCTATTAAGAAGAGATTTTAACCGATCAATAGAGAATTAGCACCAATGATAATAATGTCATCGACATAAACCAATAGAGTAACAAATGAAGGACCCATGCCTTTAGTAAACAAAGAATAATCAGCCTTGCACTGTGTGAAACCATGAGCAAGAAGAATAGTAGAAAATTTGGAAACCACCGCCGAGAAGCCTGGTTAAAACCATATATCGACTTATGTAGTTTACAACCAAATTCTCCTCTAAAGAGTAGAATGAGAAGAATGTGAATAACCTAAAAGGCAATGCCATGTACACTTCTTCAAACAAATCCCCATGGAGAAATGCATTCACATCAAGTTGAAAAAGAGGCTAATTTTTCTAGCAAGAATGGCTAAAAGAATTTTCTATAGTTACCATTCTTGCAACAAGGAGAAAGTCTCATAAAATCCAAGCCATTTCTTGTCGAAGTATATCCTTTCTGCCACCAAACGAAATTTTATACCTTTATACTGGAATCCATCAGATTTGTACTTAACCTTATAACCACTCCCATGCCCAATAGCTGTTTATCCTTTGGGTAAAGGCAAGATACCCATGTATTATTATTCCATGTTTTCTAACTCTTAGGCCACAAGATCTCTCCAATTTATCAAATTGACAAATTTTGATGGTAAAATTGAGGTTCAAAGGTGGAAGAGATGTTACAAAGGAAAGATGCATGACTAGGTGAAAAAGAAGAATATGAAAGAAATGAAGTAATAGGATAGATGGAATTTGTGGGAGGGACAAGTGAATTGGTTAAAAGATTGCAACATAAATCTTTAAGATAAGAAGGTGGTTTGAGAACATGTGTGGACTTTCTAAGGTGAGGAATGGACTGATTAGTAGGGGTGAGTGGAAGGTCATTAGGAGAGGGGTAAAAGTTTCGCATACCGATGAATACGGATCACAACAAAGATGAGAGAAGAAGTACAACTGACCGTTTGACATAACAGTAATCGAACGTGAACCGAAGGAAAGATGTCAAGGTAAAGGGTTTGCAGACTAAATCAGAAAAAGAGTCACTAGTAGTGTTAGAGGAGATAGAAACAGTGTGAAATGGGAAATTTTTTCGTGACATATGAGATCCCTAGAGAAGAAGAAATGTTTAGAAACAATATCATACACTTTGTACCCTTTAATCCCTGGAGAATAACCAACAAACACACAAGCCTTTGCATGAGGAGAAAATTTGTTTATGTGGGAGGTCAATGTAGAAGCAAAGCATAAGCTGCCCAACACTTTCAAAAACTGATAATCAATAGGCTTCGCATAAAGAAATGTATATGGAGTCTTATTCTCCGAAGTTAATGGTGACAGACCCCACTCCTACTTAGCGGGCAGTGTGTCGGCCACCCCACAAACCCCAATCTGCTACTCTAACGACCAGAAATCTATGAAGCGGCTTCGTGCTGCTTGCTAAAAACTCGTATAAAATTTTTTTCTTTCTCAACTTATGATTTGGTAAAATCTCGGCAGCAGATCAGCTGCATAAAGGACATATTCCAAATCTTGTAGACATAATTTACACTTTTCCAAATATGGCAACCAACAACGTTCTTTCAAATGAGCCTCAGGCTCAACACATTTTCACAAAGCTACACTATGTACATACATATGCTTTATACTGAACTATACAAATTCAAAGTATGTCCTTACAAAAGATCGACATACGAAGACTAATACAAAAAGTCAAGAGAATCAATAGTTCAAAGAACCCACAGGCTCAGACTGAAAAATAGTTTTTAAAACAACGAAAATAATTAGCTAAACGAGCTCATTGAGTGTATGCTTTATAAAAGGTTTTGCTTTTTCTGAAAATATCTCAAAACTCAGTGTCCTCTTTACAAGACATTTTCCAAAAACCTTGCTTGCTTGCTTTGCCAAAAGTTTCGAAAACTTTCATAATTTCTGCTCGCTTTTAAAAGTTTATAAAACTTTTCATAAATCGGAGTCATTTCAATCATTCGCTTTAAAAGTTTATAAAACTTTTCATAAACACGAGAGCCTGGGCTCGACCGTGCCGGTGTTGCTTGCTTACCAGTGGTTGATTTTCAAAACTGTGTGAAAAAAATGCTTATAAATCAAGATCAACCACTAAAGGCCTTTCTTGCTTGCTGCACCTTAGTAAACACGGGAGCCTGGGCTTCAACCGTGCCGGTGGAAGGACTTGGGTCTGCATCACCTAAGTGGAAGGGCCTTGGCTCACTTCCCTTTTTCCGGTAAATATGGTGGAATGACCTTGGTCTACGTCACCATAATCTAGCTAGCGCGCTAACCCTATATACTCTAGTACGCGCTACCTAGCCTCCTTTAAATGCCAGGCATGCATGAACTAAGTTTGTCAATTTTAATAAATCTAAAATGCATGAAATGATGTTCTAACACCACTGCCAAGACGCATTTTAATACCGACCTAAGATGCTTACTTAAAACTAGTGGATCTTCATTAAAGTTCTGCTTATAAAATATACTTTTGCTTGTTATTTTTTAGCTATGGTTTTTACAACTCAAAACCATCGTCATTGCTTCTTTTTTAAAAGTATGCTGAATACATCAAACGATTACTTGCTTGCTACGATATGGCTTAAAACCAAACCATTGCTTACTTAATTAAAACTCATTATTGTTTATTAAACATTATTAACAATTCAAAACCATAAACTTGAAATATGGTTTAATACTTTAAATCCATTAAATACCAACAGAAATGCTCATAATAATACACTAGTATTTGAAAATAGGTTTAGAACACTCACCTTCCGCTTACAAAAATCGAAAGACGACTCCACAACTTCTTCACTCGCTTTTACCTACACACTAAAAGATTATGGCGAAAAACATTTAATCCACCTGCGATAATCGCGATAAACTTTTAATAAGATTTCATGAAAGTGAAGCTACTTTAGTGGGGTCACACCTTATTCACACTCAATGAATATCGTCGAGGCGGCGAGGTACGATACGTTTTTCATTGAGTTTCATTATTATTTGAACCTTTCTTAATCATTTATTAAGGTTCCTATACTATCGGTGTATGAATTTGGGCTTAACTATGCGAAATTACAAAAATCCTGGTCGCGGTGTCAGGTACCGATACCACCTGAGTTTGGTACCACAGACCAAACACACTCGTAAGTCGGGTACCCCAGACACTGCCTCGCACGGTACCACCCCTCGTTTCGCACCGGTACCACCTTACCGCTTGCCTAGAGATGTTGATTTTGCCCCGTACCAACTTTCTGACACAACTTCTCTATTCCATAATACCAAACCAACATGGAATTCACCCAAAACTACTCCATAAATTAATTTGTATTGGTGGGCTTGGAGTCTTATATAACCAAAACCCTAGGTAAAAATCCCAAGAATTCAACCAGGTCCACTCAATTCCTACAAAAACACAAAGAGGCTGATTCCATTGTTTATTACATACCAACTAGGGTTTTACCCACATAACTTCAACAAATCTAAAGGGTTAGGTGATCTCAACAAAAACCCTAGAAAAGGGAGAAACTAATCTCCATGGAAAACCCTAGAAATCATACCAAAAACCTAAATTACACATGATTCCATAATTGAATTCTTCCCTTCTTCTCCTCTTTCTCCTTCTTCTTCCTTCTTCTTCCTCTTCTTTTCTCTTTCTTCTCTTCTCCACGGTTTGTCTCTAGCAAAAATGAGACCAAATGAGACATTTGTTTGTCTTATCTCCCTTTTATACTCATTTTTGCCTTAATTACAATTAGGCCCTCAATCACTTTAATATTTGAAATCAACTTATGTTATTCCTACTTTAGCCCATCATCTTCTCATCTTATGTCCTTTATGTCCCATTTTGACCAATTACAACTTTACCCTTGTTCTAGTACAAATTCCGGGTTAAATCAATTTATGATTTCACAATTTAATCCTGAACAACAACTCCCAAAAATACTACAATGACACTTGGTGCACATATGCTCTCCTACGGTTACACGTACCGTGCACCCTCTAGGGAAGGGGATGGGGCGTTACAAATGGAGTAGGTGTCCTATTGATCAAGTAAGAAGACTCTCACCCTAGAAAGACAAAGGGACTCTAGACTGAAAGAAAAGTGCCCAAGCTACATTAAGCAGATATTGATGTTTTCTTTCCACCATCGACTTGTTCTCGAGTCTTCCACACAAGAAAAATTGACGGAGCAATCTTTTTGATTGAAAATCAGTGTGTTTTACAGTTTAGGAGCATTATCTGGATTAAAATTGTTCAATCATCAGTACCGCACCAAACTCGAGTCTCAACAACAAAAATATGGGGATAATAGAAACAACTTCAGATTTGTTTCAACAAATGTCCATGTGAACTGGTGCAATCATCCACTAGATTTAAAAATATTTGTAACCATTATGAGTAGGTCAAAATGGTCCCCAAGTATCATAGGATCAAATCAAAAGCATGTGCAGACAAATGGTTGTTAGAGACAAAAGACAATCTTCTTTGTTTAGCAAGAGGACAAATGTTGCTGCAGAAGCAAGCCATTCTTATTGAAGTGTAATTGATCTCGCAACAAACTAAGCCTTTATTTGACAAATGGCCCAATCTATGATGCCAAATATGGGCATTCACATTGTTAATCGAATTAACAAAACTCCTAGCAACAACAAAATTTCCTTGCACAACAATCTTCTCAGAGTCCAACACATACAAATCATCCATTATGTTACCCTTTCCAATCATCTTCATCTAAAGATGATCCTGAAAAATGCAGCAGTCAATGAGGAATAAAACACTCAAAGGTGAAGACCTGGTTAGAGCACTCACTGACATTAGATTGAACTGGAATTGGGGCACATAAAGAACATCAGTAAGTATCAGACGATTAGAGAGCTTCACAATTCCAACGAAATGAATGTGAATTACTTTGTCTCAGAAGTAACATATGCGATTCGAACAAGTTTCATAGAGGAGAAAAGATGCTGACTATGGCAGATATGACTAGTAGCTCCTGAATCCACAATCTAATATCTAGAAGTATGCAAGTTGGTATAAATAGGAATAGTTAAACAAGTACCTTTGATTGGATTACTTGAAGAGGCAACATCAGAAGATACCCTTGCTTCAATGAGATGTGTATTGAGCATGGACATCAATCGAGAATATCACTCGATTAAGCATCCGAATGAAATTGTTCATAGAATTGGGGGTAGTGTGTCTAGAATTTGAGACTTGATTAATCACTTGAGTTGTGCCTGAGACATGATTAGTAGATCTCTGTTTAGGTTTATAACCTGGAGGATACCCATACAGTTTGTAATACTTATCAATAGTGTGTCATGTATAGCCACAATGTGTACAAATCGACCTTTCTTTCCTCTGATTATTCTTAGAAATGTGAATGTGACCAACATTGGCCGTTTTTGAATAAGATTTTACAGAAAAAACCATAGAAGGATTTTGACTAGAACTCCCAGTAATCTCACTAACTTGTTGATTAGTGCCCAAAAAGTGCTATTTTGAGCCCTATTTATTGTAGGTTTGAGCACTGCGGTACTAATTCAACCAAATTAACCCGACAGACGTTGCTGCCCCTGCTATTCTACTAATCGCATTTTGTGGCTAATTTTGTAGTTTTTGCAAGCTATTAATGCCAAATTTGTTAAATCGATTCAAGCACGAAGAATTCGAGTCGAACTCAGCATTACAGATTAGAAATAAGAAGGAAAGGAGGAGCAGAAGGAGAGAAAGGAGTACTTAGACTCGTATGTGTATTCAAGACTGGTGCGAAATTCGCCCGCATAAATTTTCTTGCATTTTGACTTTTTTGTCCTTTGTACTCTCTTTTTCCATTTTGCCCTTGATGTATAAGTGTGAACTGAGGCATTTTTGTATTTTCCTCTTCTTGGAACCTATATAAGCCTAAATCTCGTAGGCAAATGGATGACGACTTCACAGGAAATACGTAGCACTCGGGTGCTTTCCCACGCTTTCCTTTTCTTTCATTTTTGTTTTTTATTTTCTGCCACTCTCAAACACTCCTTGCTGGATGACAACTCAAAAGGATGGCTGGCTGCACCTCTTCATCCTCAAGAGGAGGGTCACGGGCTAGTGGTTTGAGGCAACTAACTGCCGCTTTTAACGCACGCATTTATGGGTATTTATGTTCTATTTCTCTCAATCTAGGTTTAAATCTCTTAAATGTACCTTGATGGACCAGTATTTGGCAATCTTTTAGGGTTCAGTGGATGCTTATTGCTAGATCCACTGAGATTCATTAGTTGCCCTCTATTTCATTACCATAGGCAGACAGTGACATGCTTCTACTGTCCGGGAGCATTTATGCTCAGTAAATGTTGTTTTTCAAAAGGGAAAATTATAGGGTTTAGTTTTTAAAGCTAAATGAAGACCCTAGCTCGAAATGACTATAGGTCATCCTCCCCAACGCGAGGAATGAACCCGAGAACCTCTACGTTTAGACCTCAAACCACAACAATGCTTCAAGGGAGTTCTTTTTCATATTTTTCTTCAATTTATTTTCAATTTGCACACCATCAACCTCCACTGTTTTTGCCAAAATCCCATAATCCAAAACAAATTCACCATTTTGATCCAATTACAAATCATTTGCGCGAAGAAAACCCATCCCTGTGTTTGACCCTAAAGCCACTATATCAGTGAAATTTTCGCACGATAAGAGGTTTTAGGTTATAAATTTTGCTGATCTCCGTATACCTATTGTGGCATGAATCAAATGGCGTCGTTGCCGGGGACGGTGCCTAAGTGCAAATGATTACCTGATGAACACTTGTGATCCTCATCACAAGTCTTGGTGAATTTCTCTCTGTATATATATTACTATTAATCTTAGTTTCAGTTCACAGTTTATTTTTTTTTAGGTAACCCTAACTTTGTGTAGGATTGCTTCGGGTCGCTGCGTTTTCCCCCCGTTATTGGGCAGAATCCATGTTCCAATGGGTAAGGAATTCTGAGAGCAGGTTGATCAAAGTCAATATTCCACAGGAACTTGGACTGAATTTGAATACTGACCAAATGGAAGAGGGAGAGCAATACAGTGAGTACTCAGTTGAGAGAAACCATGGTGCATATATAACTACGAGGATTGTTGCACACCTTCCATGGCAGAATCAACAACCCATGGAGAGAAATACAAACCCATCTAGGTCCATGAGGGACTATATAAACCCTCCATGGGTGAGTGCACCCTCCTACATGGTTCCTCCAGCTACTACACCATATGGTAGTACTTACAACCCTAGTTGGGGGAACCACACAAATTCCTCATTGAATCGCACTCCACAGAGGCACTCCGCCTCCTCCATATTATGCTCAACTCTACCATCACAACCACCACGCTATCCTCTTCAGTTGAGGAAGCACATCGAACTTGAGCAAATTGGTGGATACTTTTATGAGGAGTGGAAAATGCTGGAATATCCGTGCCAATAAAAATCGACACAATGGAGAGCAAAATCGACATGCTGGAGTAGCTCTAGACAAGAGAATTGATGGATTTCAAAGCGAATTGATCGAAATTTGACATTCGTTAACTCCATTTCAAGGCTCACCAATCGCACATTCATCAAGAGGAAGAGAGTCCTGCAGGAAGAGTGCCTAAGTGATACCATGGTGAGGAGCAAAGTTGTCAACAAAGAGCCTACAAGAAGTATCGATAGAAAATTTTGAATCCTCAATTATTGGTGTTGATGTGTGTCAATGGGAAAAGAACTCCCTAATGCTGACTGAGGGAGGCAGTGGAAAGGAAGCAGGGGAAGAGCTCATAAAGCTTATCCTTCAACCAATCCCCATAAATTTGGATCCTAGTGCCACTGCCCAACCCAGAAACAGCCCACTGCCAGTGTATATCCTGCCTTCACCCACAGCACAATCCACACCCAAAACTCCTGCTGTTGAAGCCAAAGCCATCCCACATTCGCTGCCTATGCAATATTTTAGGAAATTAGTGGCCTCTGTTCAGACTTTTGCCACTACATCAAAGACATCAAGTAGCTTGCTCATACTCGCATGGCACAAATAAGATGGTTCAAAGTTAGTCTCGTATGTGGAGCACTGGACCTCAACATATCTATTAAGCTCCACCCGGGGCCCAAATGTACCTCCAAACGACTGAGGAACTCGGTTCGGGGTGCCTACCCCACTTTCGCTTTGATTTTTCTTGTTTTATCTTATTTTATTTATTTTATTTTGATTTCTTTAATTTTTCTTTTAGATATTTTTCTAATTTTTAATTTAATCTTTGTTTCTAGCTTATTTTTAATTTTTCTGAAATTTTTCTTAATTTTTCCTGTGTTTATTTTTATAGTTTTTGTCAAATTTTTGAAGGAGATGATGCAGGATACAAGAACAAAAAAAGCTGGAAAATCAATTTTGCAGAAGGGTGTGAAATTTCGCACTAGTGCGAAATTTTCGCACTTGACTGCAACCCCATTTGTTTCGCCCATAACTTTTTCATCCGAACTCCGCTGGGTAATTTTATATCGCTGCTCTTGCAGTGTAGAATCCAAATATATTCAGAAAGAACACTATTGAAATTATGATGAAGGTGTAATTTTCAAAATGCTCCAACTGGTCACTTTTTTCCTCTCTTTTCTTCTCCTAACTTGTTCATTTGAAGGCCAAACGGAGTGAATAAGGTATCGGTGGAAAGCTTACGAAGTCTCCTATCCAACAACGAGCACATTTTATCAAGGAGGTATCACTTCATCCCTTAAATTTCCATCCCATAGCCACATTGAGGACAATGTTGAATTTGGTTGGGAGAGTTAAGGAAGGAAGTGTTGTTTTATGTTTTTGAGCAAGTCTATTTTGTTAAGTTTAATGACTTGCTATTTAGTTTCTTGCATAGTTGTTTGTTTTGTTTGTGAAGCTGTTAGTTTGTTTTTGAAAAGCTGAAAATATAGTCATTTTTTTTTATAATACATACTACATAAAATTTACTTTTCGATTTAAAAAAAAAAAAATTGCACCCTTTTTTTTTTCAGGTTACTGTTCTTAAGTTTGAAAAATTGAAACTTTGTCCAATTCTATTGATGTTAGATTGGTTTCATGCCTAATTGAGTGGATGATTAGTTGAATTCTTTCTGCTTTTGACCTTTTTCTTCCACCTCTAACTAACCACACATTGTGCACATCAGGTTTCAATAATAGGTTGAAAAACTGCCTAACCTCCTAAACTTTGCGAAACCTATCCTAGTTGGTTGACTACTCATTAGTTAAGGACCCCATGAAAAAGAAGAAGGCCAATGTGCCTTCCGAAAAAAAAAAAAAAAGAAAAAGAAAAGAAAAAGAAAGAAAAGAAAATTGCAACACTTCACTTGAAACCCAAGCACGGCCCGAGGGTATACGGCGAAAAGCCTTAAAGCCTAATGCCCTAAACCATCCGGGTCGAGCCACCGACTTAGTGCTCGCCACGGGTGGATGAGTGAGGTTTACGTAGTTGTAAGTGCCTGAGTCTCGAAATCATTCAAGTCCGGTGAAACCTGAAGAGTTAGTGGTCGAAAGATCCTTATGACTTGGTGCCCTAAGAGCATTTCCAACAGTGGAGCAAAAGTAAGAAAATAGATACTCAAACAAAACCCGTCTTCAACAATGAAGCAATCCCAGCAAAAGATTGCTTCGCGGAACGCTTGACATCAATATTTGGGCAAATATCGTCACAATCGCTCATCGCCAATATCGATCAATAACGGAATGTATTTACCAACAATATGACCGTTAATACGACCGCTGGGTTCAATTCAAGAGAATCGACCTTCGCACGTAATAACAAAAATCTGAAAATCAAAGAACAACCAAATAAAGGTAATACCCATGATTTTGAGATTCAAATCACAAACAACAATATATATATACACCCAATCATAAAACCGTAAAATGCAAGAGAGGCTGGATCCAGATTTTGAAGAAGAAACTACTTTACCTCCTCTCGTGCTCGCGGTCGGAATTAAACTCGTCAGCCCTGTAGTCGAAGATCCCCAGGTGCGAGCAACCGAGTGCCGAGGCCGAGCCGCCGACCAGGAAAGCGTGCAGGACCACCGGCGCCGACCGCAGGTATGCTCTTCTTCTTCCTCCTCCCTCCCTCCCTCTTCTTCCTCCTTCTGATTTTTTCTTTTCGTCAAGACGCAGGAACTAGGCTTTTGCAATTTAGGATTTTGAAGCCGCAAACGATCGGCGTTCGTCGTCAGAGAAACGAAACGACGCGCCGCTTAAATTTTCTTTAACCACATGTTAAACGACGCCAGGTCGCCAGAGTCTAAACGCGCCGTTTTAATAAGGATTACTAATTCAAAACGACGTCGCTTTGGACTCTAAGAGCTTAAACGACGCCATTGACTCGCACCAAACGACGTCATTTTGATATATGCAGATTTAAAAAAAAAGGTGCTGGATAAAACAACGTCGTTTTGGCCAGCCAAAGGCCAAAACGACTTCGTTTTGGCCCCTAGAAACTGTATTTACTCATTCTGACCCTCAAATCCCAATTTTTTCCATGTTTCTAACCTAGAAATATGTTTAGTAACTCTAATTAATTTCAATTTATAATATTATAAATAAAATAAGAATAATAAATGAACAAAACCATAAATCATATTTTTATGAACAATATAAAAATACAAATATAAATATAAATGTTATACTTGATATAAAATAATTTCTTTGTTATTTTTACCATACATAATGTGATTTAACAATTTAAATAATGTTAAATATTAAAACATTTGTTTTATTAAATTTTTAGCTTATTTAATTATATCTATTTTCTAATAATTTATATAATATGTTAATAATTTTTAAATATTTTAATCATCTTATTTTGCGTATCGATTGATACGCGACCGATTTTTTGTCAACATGAAATTTAGCCATCACTCCATCAATTATTTTTTCGCTTTATGTTATTAAGTTTTTAACCAATGTAATTTTTAAACTTTACCACTTTTAAGTTTTGATTTGTAATGTAAAATGACATCTCTTCCAAGACGAGGCGGGAAAGTCTTTTCTTAAATGAGGAAGACGTGACACTATGCATATTCGACGACCATAACCCAAGATCCCTGACGGTGACGGGGCAACCGATGTCAAAGTTTTCGGGGATCGAAAGTGAGCAAACGCTGAGACCACCTCGGAGCGTCGAATCTAATTACCTGACTTTATGTTTAGTCCAAAAATCGACGGGATAGAATCCGACATTATCGGTATAAAATGGCTGGATATCGCACAAATCGCAAATAGGCCGCAAAGTGGAGCTACCATCACCGACGAGGTCAGTTATCTATTGTTATAATTTTCTACAACAAATATATTAGAAATTTTATTTATTTCTAATTTTATTTTTCTGTAGCATGTGCAAGCTATGAATATGTTTCGGTGATGTTGGGAGTCCTGCGGATTTACGATCATCGGCTTCTGGGAGGTGCTTAAATACCGTGATAAGTGGATGATTATAACGCAGCAACCCTAGGCCCCGCCTCCCTGTTTATGAGGGAACCTATGATACACCAGATCTTCGACTTCTGGACAAGATCCATATAAGAATGGAATCAAGCAATTTTTCAAGGAAAGACCTCAGAAGAAAAGCATCTAAAGATAGCAAACATAAGAGAAAAGGCGAGTCCAACAGATACGAGTGATTCTATTTCAGCTACGATCCATGAATTATCTGGGTAAAGTGAACAGAGGAAGAATTTGTATGACGAGCAAAAACTTCAATTACTGAAGGAGCAAGCACAGAGGGAGGATGTGCAACTTGAAATTGCAAGACGTGCTGAAGATAGGATGCAGAAGGAGCAAGATAGGCTGCAGATGATCGACGATGATGCAATTATGTCAAAAGACATCTCACATATGTCCGCTGAACAACAACACTATTATCAACTACGTAAGCATGCGATTATGGCAAAAGCAATGAAAAATGCAAGTAGCTTCAACTTTAAATAAAATTTATAGTGTATGGAGTGATATAAATGAATGAAGGGTATATGATGTAATTATTAAGGAATAGAAAGGGTAAAATTGGAATAGATTTAGGATAACTAAAGTTTTAGATGCTCATTGTTGGAGCTTACACCCTTTTAGCTTTAAGCTAAATCTCAAAATTGCTTTTTGGAGCAAAATATAGCTTTAAATGTCAGGTCTTTTTGCTAACCGGCCGGGAGATGCTCTAAGCCTTAACTGTCAGAGTCATCGGTAGATCCCTCGTTACATGGACTTTGGTGAGGTCGATTCCTCAGCATTGCACCCCTATAACACAAAAAAAAAAAAAAAAAAAGAATTGTGGAATAAAAGAGTGGATCCCAATCTATTTGATCTTTAGCTGCTAGGGTCAGGTCAAATAGCTCGTCGGGGGAGAGTGTAGCTGCGCTTTATCACTGGTGAGCCGACCAAACAAACACTTAGATTTTGGTGAAAGTTTCAGGTCGATTCTCTCAGCTGATACTCTCCTAAGCTTGATCGTATGGCATTCATTCTCTCAAGATATTATCAGGGGTTTCTCAAGATTTCTTACGAGGGTTAAGCATTACTCACCCACATACTTTTAAAATACCATTTTTGAGAACATAATTTTGTTATTATTTTCGATTGCTCTTTATTTCTTTATTTCTTTCATTGTTAAGGGACTAGCAATGTGTCAGTTAGGAGGAGTGATTAGTGCCCAAAGTACTATTCGGTCTCTTTATCAGAGGTTTGAGCAAGCAGGTACTAATCAATCGAATTAACCCGATTTGCACATTAAGGCCCCGGCTATTCTACTGATCGCATTTTGTGGCTAATTTTGTAGTTTTTGCAAGCTATTAATGCCAAATTTGTTGAATCGATTCAAGCACGAAGAATATGAGTCGAACTTACATTGGCATCGTAAATCGAAGGAAAGAGGAGCGTAAGAAGAGCAGTGAGTACTTCACACCCCCGTGTGAAAATTCAAGACTGGTGCTAAATTTTCGCCCCAAAGGCGAAATTTTCCCGCATTTTTACTTTTGTCCATCCCTTTTTCCCGCTTTGCCCTCGATGTAAGGCGTGGGAACCGAGGGGCATTTTTTGTATTTTCCTTTCTTGGAGAACCTATATAAGCCTAAATCTCAGGAAGAAATGGACTTAATCTAATTTTTTGTCAGGGTGAAGACAGCACTGGATAAGCTTTCCCGCTGCTTTCCTTTTTCTTTCATTTTCTTTGCTTTTCTTTTATTTTCTCGACTACCAAACACTCCTTTGAGGATGACAACTCAGAGGATGGTTGGCTAGACCTCTTTCATCCTTGAAGAGGAGGGCTGTTGGCTAGGGGTTTGAGGTAACTAATCTGGGTTTCTGCTTTTAACGCACGATTTATGGGTATTTATGTTCTATTTATCTCAATCTAGGGTTTAAATCTCTTAAATGTACCTTTGACGAATCCAAGATTTGGCACTAGGTTCAAGTGGATGCTTATCGCTAGATCCACCGAGATTCATTAGTCGCCTCATTTGTCACTATAGGTCACTCTAGGATATGTTTATCAGTCTCGGAGCATTTATGCTCAATAAATGTCAAGTTTTTCAAAAGGGAAATTATGTGGTTTAGTTTTTAAAGTTAAATTAAAGATCCGATTTGGGAAATGACTATAGGTCATCCTCCTAACGCTAGGAAAATGAACCCGAGAACCTCTAATGCTTCAGACTCCTCAAACCAATAGTCCAATGCTTCAAGGAGTTCTTTTTCATATTTTTCAATTTATTTTCAATTTGCACACCATCAACCTCCACTGTTTTTGCCAAAATCCCATAATCCAAAACAAATTCACCATTTTGAGCCAATTGCAAATCATTTGAGCGAAGAAACCCATCCTCAGGTTCGACCTTGGGAGCCACTATACGGCAAAGAGTTTTTGCTGTGGCGTTAGAGTTTTAGGTTATAAATTTTGTTGATTCCGCATACCTACTGTGGCACGAATCACTTGTCTCTGATGCTCTTCTTGAGAAATTAAAGCAAAAACCCTATTAACAAGAGGAATAGGATCCATGACTAAGATCTGGCCTCTAACTTTGGAAAAAATATCATTTAAACCCATCAAGAAAGACATCACGTATTCAATATGATGATAGTCAACTAGTTCCTTATTTTCTCCATAAGAACACTTTGCACATGTACAAGCAGGTTTGTAATTAGTGAGCTCTTCCCAAATCATTTTTAGTTTCGTAAAATAATCGCCTATAGATAACTGCCCCTGGGTATGATTCATCAATTCACGCCGTAGATGAAAGATTCTCAAACCATCTTAAGGTTAGAAAATGTTCTGAGGTCACCAATATCACATAAAGTGTAATGAGAAAATATAATAGAGGCAGAAATTTCTTTGGACACTGAATTAAGAATTCAAGAAATGACCATGTTGTTGTTTTTGATCCAAGAATTTAGAAGAGGATCTTTATCTTTAGGCATGGGAATTGATCCGTCAATAAAACTTAACTTGTTCTTCACGGACAACGCGATCGTCATTACGCTGCTCCATGAAGCATAGTTTTCACCAATAAGTAGTTAGGATACAAGAATTTGACCTGGACTGTCTGAGTGGTGAAGGAAGTAAGGGCTTAAGACATCTTCAATGGTTGAATTGCTCATCAAAGAACCAGTCGATGTAGAAACACTTTGAGAAGAGGAATCAATGCCCATGGCTGAACCAAAATTGGAAATCAATTGAGGAGATGAAAGCTGAAACTTGATCGAAATAGAGATTGCAGAGAGAGCAATCTGAGCTCTGATACCATATTAACTCAGAGAGCTTGAGAGAAGTAGTAGTTTGGAGAAAATATCTCACTTTGTTTTACTCTGAGTAACAACCAGTATTTATACATACACGAGCTGGAAAGGAAGAAACTTCTAGAATACAAATTAACTAATGACAACTGTACAAGCTAATAAATTCTAATGTCTAATAAACTCTAAAATATCTCTTCTTGCACAATTCAGTCGGTTCATTGTGACTTGTAATACCTGGAAGGATGAATGGACTTTGAATGAACTTATTTCTCATTGTGTACAATAAGAGGAAAGAATAAAGAAAGATAAGACAGAAAGTGCTCATTTAGAATTAACTTCTCAGAATAAGAAAAGGAAGAGAGCTAAAGAATCTAACAAAGACACTGCAGAAGGTATATCCAAACAAAATAAGGGAAAGACACAGGATAAGGAATTCACTTGCTATTTCTGTAAGAAAACGGGTCACTTCAAGAAAGAGTGTCCCAAATTTGTTGATTGGCGTATTAAGAAAGGTACTCTTTTTACTCTAGTTTGTTGTGAAGTTAATTTAACTTTTGTACCTATTCATACTTGGTGAGTAGATTTTGGTGCTACTACTCACGTAGTATGTCCTTACTGTGGTCAGTTTTTGTGAGCTAACCACAAATGATGTCGAAGATTCATCTATGTGGGCGATGGCAAAACGACGAAAGTAGAGGCTATAGGGACATTTTGGTTGTTATTAAAAACTGGTGTTTATTTGGATTTAAAGGAAGCTTATGTCGTATCATTGCTAGGACGGTAAATTTGATTTCACTTCTATCGATAAATCGATATTATTGTTCATTTGGAAATTCAAAATTTAGTCTTTCTTTAAATTCAAAAGTTATTGGTACGATTTCATCCGTGTACGACAACCTTTACTTGCTGGATATTGTTGTCTCATTCAATGAAACCTTGTATACAAGTATTCATGGTACAAAATGTAAATTAATTGATATGGATTCGTGAATGTTATGGAACAAGTGATTTGGCCATATCTCTAAATAGAGAATTCAAAGGCTTGTGTCAGATGAAATTCTTGATTCCCTCGATATGATAGATTTTAAAGTTTGCATTGAGTGCATTGAGTGCATTGAGTGCATTAAAGGGAAACAAATAGAGAAAAGGAAATTAGGTGCGAATAGATGTACATATGACTTAAAACTAATTCATACCGATATTTGTGGACCATTCCCCATAGCTTCTTGGAATGGTCAACAATATTTACTATGTTCATAGACGGCTATTCAAGGTATGGATACCTATATTTGATTCATAAGAAGTCTCAAGTTTTGGACGAATTCAAGTCTTTTAAAGCCAAAGTTGAACTCCAACTTGGCAAGAAGATCAAAGTCACAAATATGAGTGCAGGTGGAGTACTATGACGATATGATGTCTCAGGAGAACAACGTCCAAGACCTTTTGATATATTCATAAAGGAATGTGGGATCGTCTCTCAATACACACTGTCAGGTAAGCCTAGCATGAATGGTGTTGCAGAGAGACGAAACCGAACACTTCAGGATATGGTGAGAAGTATGATTAGTCACTCTTCTTTACTTGAATCGCCAAAGCACTTAAGAATGCAATGTGCATTCTTAATAGGGCACCAAGTAAAGCATTAATTAAAACCCTTATGGGTTGTGGACTGGAAAGAAGCCTAGTATTAGGCACTTACATGTTTGGGGTTGTCCAGCTTAAGCACTACCTTATAGGCTAAATGAAAAGAAATTGGACGAAAGAACAGTTAGCTGCTACTTTGTTGGTTAAGTCGAATGCTCTCTGGGCTTTAAGTTTTATAATCCTACTATTAGATCATTTTTTGAGACGGGAAACGCAAGATTCTTTAAGGATGTTGAGTTTGGAGGGGAAGATAACATAAGGAGTTTGTTTTTTTTTTTTAAGAATAAGAGAACAATCAGGATCAAGTTCTCATACCTGATGTTTTTTTTTTCCTAATATTGCTCTTGACAATGCTCAAGTTATTTTACCTAACATTGTTCAAGATGTTGTTATGGTATAAGACAACAATGAAGTTCTTCTGGAACAAGATAACATTGATCAAGTTATTTTACCTGATATTGTTCAAGATGATGCCTCCGCATAAGACAATAAAGAAGTTCTTCCTCAAGAACTTATAGTACAAACTCAACAACCTCAAGAAGTGCCATTAAGGAGATCCATAAGACAAAGGAGAAGGACGATTCCAAATGATTATATCGTAGTTCTTCAAGAACACGAGGTTGATTTGAAACTTAGCAGACGATGATCCAATCAATCTTCAGCAAGCTTTACAAACTTCTAATTCTCACAAGTGGATTGATGCAATGAAGGATGAGATGAAATCCATGGAAGACAACGACATTTAGGATCTACGAATTGCCTAAAGGGATCGTGAACCTTGTCAGTGTAAATGGATATTCAAACCAAGAGGGATTCAAACGGCAATGTCAAAAGATATAAAACTTGCCTAGTTGCTATGGCTCTACTCAAAAGGAAGGCAAAGACTATAAGAAACTTTCTCCAATTTCAATAAAGACTCCTTAGAACCTGGTAATGACACTTCGTGGCTCATTTGATTTGTAGCTACATAAGATGGATGGGAAGACAACGTTTCAATGGTAATACTGACGTGACTATTTTTTATGATACAACTAGAAAACTTTGTATACGATCCAAAGTCAATGGTTTTGTAAATTAAAGAAACTATCTATGGTCTCAAACAAGCTTCCCATGAATGATATCACAAGTTTCACCAGTTACACTCCAACGTTTTAAGGGAAATTTGGTCGAGGATTGTGTATAATATGCAAGTTTAGTGAGAGTAACTTATCTTCTTGATTTTATATGCTGGATGATATTCTACTTAGTTGGTAGCGATATAGGCTTATTGCATGAAACTACGAAATTTCTCTCAAAAAATTTTGAGATGAAAGATCTTGTGAATGCCTCTTTTATATTAAGTATACAAATACTATGAGATCGCTCTCAAGGTATTCTTCGGTTATCATAAAAGAACTATATCGAAAAAGTGTTGAATAGATTTGGCTTGAAGGATTGTTCATTGGGAGATACACCCGTAGCTAAATGAGATAAGTTTAGTCCCACTCAGTGCCCTAAAAATAATCTTGAAATTGAGGAAATGCAAAAGATTCTTTACGCACTACAGGTAGGAGTCCATGTATGTCAACATGTATTGTGTTCGGATATTGTGTTCATAGTCGCATGTTGGGCAAATATATGAGTAACCCTCGAGTTGACCATTGAAAGCAAATGCAACAGTCATGCTAAGACTTAAAGAGAACAACAAATTCTATGCTCACGTATCGAAGATAAGACAATTTAGAGATCATTAGGTATTCTGATTACAATTTTTCTGGTCAAGATAGCAAACTATCCACATCAGGTTATGTTTTAATGCTAGCTAAAGGAGTTATATCTTAGAGGAGTACCAACGATACACTTATATCTTCCTCAACTATGGCAACAGAGTTTATAGCTTGCTATGAGTCCTCCATTCATGGGATATGGCTGCGAAACTTTGTCACTGGGCTACGTGTGGTGAAATAAATTGAAAGACCATTAAAGTTATATTGTGACAATAACTCAGCAGCGTTATATTCTAACAACAACATAAGCTTTTCAAAGTCAAAGCACATTGACATCAAGTTTCATGTTGTTAAAGAAAGAGTTCAAAATGGCAATGGTTCATGTAACACATTGGGACAAATCATGATCGTTGGATTCTCTTATTCAAAGGATTGCCACCAACGCCTTTCACGTTGCTTTGCTAGTATGGGTGTCATATTGTATGAGGATATTCGCTTTAGTGGGAGTTTGTATTTGAAATGCTTTTGTTATAGATATATTTCCGTGATATTTCATTTATAAATATTTTAAGTTTTGTGTTCTATAATCTCAGCTGGGTATCGACACTTGAACTAATTTTTGGTTTGATCACTCTAAAGAATGTTGACCAGTAGGAAATGTGCATGTAGCAGATCACATGTAATTTCCATGCTACACATCCACGTTGCGATCCTTGTCATTTGATCACATCAATACATGTGACCATTGATCGGGTCGAAGGCGATAAATGTGACAAAGGTCAGAATATCCCAAATTATACCTCAAAATTTATACATGTTGAGGGTGTAATACAAGTTAAAAGTTAAAGTTTCAAGAATAATAATGCTAAATATAAAATAAGCAAAACCCTAATTTATCAAGGTCGGAGGTAAATTAGTAATTTACTAATTAAGGACCCAAATGTCATAAGATCATAAGACTATATGCCCAATTATTAGAATATGTAGAAAAGAATGTATAAATGAACGAATAGACTTAAATGCAAAAATGGGTAATAAATCATAAAGTTATTTCCAAACATGGCCTTAGTCATGCGACAAGACCACATTTGGTCTTGCAATTTCAGCAATTAGTCCCATTTGAGCTTGTGGTCAGTTTGAGAGAGAAAGAGGAGAAGAGAAGAAGAAGAAGAAGAAGAAGAAGAAGAGGAAGCAAGAAGAAGAGGAAGAAAAGGAGAAGCCTCAAGGCATGGATACTTGCCTAACTTTGTTCATGTAAGGATTTGTATGGATATTTGATGGAATTGTGTTTAGGTTTGAGTTTTTCTATTTGTTGGTTAGGAATTCTCCCTACTCCAAATAAATGAAGTTGATCGGGTTTATTTTAGTTTTGTGGGTCAGTTTAAGTTGTTGGGTATGGTCAGGGTCCTCAATGGAGGAAAAATTTATATAGAGAAAATGATGGGTTTTAGAGGAGATGTTATCCGTTTTTTTTAAAACCCATGTTTTTGTTTTGACCATAACTTGGCCATCACTCATCCAAATTGAGTGATTCAAAATTCTTAGTAAACTAGACTTCTAAGAGAACAAATCTTCAAACAGTAAAATTCTTGTGAAACCCCTAAGATCCAAATTCTTATGAGGAAGGGTAAACGGTATTTCTGCAGAAAAACCAAAAAATTTTCTAGATCTCGTATGATGAAATGGACTTCATCACGGATTCGCCTCGCTGAAATCTATAGATCACGTCAATTTGCTGAATTCGAGACGCCTAATTTCACGCCGAGCACAAGTAGAGCGCCTGACGACACATGGTGTGATTTGTGGATGCCACATGGCACCCTAAGGGAGTGGCACATGGCAAGAGCCATGTGGTGCACTTGAATGTGGAGCTCATAATTAGCCACATGTGGGATGATGCAATAAATGAATAAAAGAAATAAAAGAAAAAGTAAGGAAAATTAAGGGCCACACAAGTGGCTTAAAGGAAAAGGGGAGGAAGCTCGTCACACCTCGAGCCCGTGTCCAACCCAAATGGCGGATCCAAACCGGTCCGGTGCAAGTAAGACTGCGCGACGGACTCTTTACCGCTTTATCGACGCTATATGTCCAAGTCTTATAATCGTGATCAACATATCATATACAAAAATACAAAATAAAACTACCACCGTAAAGGTGTTTATCGTGTCACATACATACAAATCTCCCGAAGTCCCATTTTTACATATACAAAAACTATACATTTACATTTACCAATCAGAGTGCAGAACCTACAGTGATGAACCCCTACTAGTGTGTCGCCCAAATGTAATGCTGGCATCACTATCTCCTTCTTTCCGTACCTACACCTGATTGAAAACTCAGGCTACGCTTACGCTTGAGCGGGAAACAAATGTATTATGCATATACACATTTATAGTAAGCATATAATAATAACAGATATCAGAATTTTCATGCATTCATATAATGAACTTATACAATTACTATGGTTATAATGTGACTTATGCTTATTCTAATTCCTACAGACTCATATTGGTACTCATAGCAATTTTATGCTTATTCGTGACTTATAGAGTTATGTAATCCTATTCTTATTCAGGAATACCCGTAGGTATTACAGATCAGCACGATATACATTTGTTTTTTTTTCTTGTTCATCATTCGTGTTATGATCATATAACTACGAATACCTGTATCAAGAATAATAAACGAGCAAGACACAAAGACAATAAGTACCAAGATACCGTGATGGGCATCAAGTGTCGTAGCACAGCAGAGTGCCGGGCACCGGGATCAGAACGCGCCCGCCTGGGCAATGCGGCGTCGAGCACTAGCGTGAGTGCCGGGTTAATCGATCGAACGTGCCCGCCCCACATAATGTGGCGTCGTAGCACTAGCAGAGTGCCGGCATTGACTAACGTGCCCGGGCCACGTAATAGAAGTGTCGTATCATTTAATACATGGTCTTAGGCATTCCTACGATTATATGTATTCAGAAACTTCCTATCTTATTATAGGGGCATGAAATTTTGCCCCCATCGAAGCTTCGCCTCGGCGGTGAGGTACGGTACATTTTTCACTTAATTTCTTTCTTATCTTAACCCCTGTTAATCATTTATTGAGTTCAACACTTTTAGATGCGAATTATAGCTTAACTATGCAAAATATAAAAATCGTGGTCAGTAGAACTAGTGGTACCGGTACCATTCATGTTTGGTACCGGCATTTTGACGTTTGGTACCGTACCAAACCGGTTCTGAGAGTGGTATCTGCATCACATCGATGGTACTGGTACCATTTTGCTCTCGCATCTGGTACCAGATTGCCTTCTGCTTATACCAAGATCACCTTGTTCGTACCCATTCGTTACGATTTCGCCCCGTGAATGGCAGAATTCAATCTTTTCACCCACTTTTCTTCCATAATTCTTCATATTCCATCCTTCATAAAAACTAACATGGAATCCCTCCAAACAACTCCACAAACTCTTTTACTCGGGCCAAAGAATCCAAGGATTCATACCAAAGTTCACCAAACTTTACAAAACCATACAAATATGAAGGATTCCATATCTAATTGCTATCAACTAGGGATTTTCAACCCATCTTCCCATAAATCTAGAGTTAGGATGTATTCCTAACAAAACCCTAGAAAGGGAACAAAACTAATATCCAACGAAAACCCTAACAATCCATACCCAAGTAGTTTTTATACAAAATCATACTAAATCCATATAAACTTGTAACTCCGCACTCGTCGACTCTTTTCCTCTTCCCAACCCGTATGAGGTCTCTTGTTTGGAGACAAAAATGAGTTATTTTTGTCTCCCTCCCTTTTTATAGTTAAACTTTCCTTTATTTGCCTTTTAGTCCTCCCTCATTCTAGTATTTCTACTACAATTTATGTTATTTTCACTTTGATCTCTAATCTTAACAACTTATGACTTTTATGCCCCCTTTTGACAAATTACAATTTTGTCCTTATGTCTTGTACAATTTCCGGGTTTCTCAATTTCCATGTTTTGCATTTAATTACGAAAAAAAATTCAATTTATGCCTATAAAATACCCTAAACATGTTGAAAACGACTATGGTATATTTCGGGGTGTTACATTTCTCTTGACCATTCGGTCAATGATAATCCAAAAAGGGAGGAGAAAATGCCAAAAGAGAAGAGAAATGAGAAGAAAGAGAAAATGAGGAGAAGAAATGATAGAGAAAAAGAAAAGAAAAAAAGGAAAGAAAAGAAAGAAAACAAGGAAAAGAAAAGAGTTCATAGGAAGGAAAAGAGAAAAGGAAAGGAAAAGGAAATGAAAGGGGAAAAGGAAAAAGAGAGGATTCAAATACTCGACCTGGGCTGGAAGCTCGACTGGCCCGAGTACTCAAAGTTGGCACACGCAGCCGCGATCTACGGTGGATACACTAAAAGCTCTGGAGTTTCGACAACCCATAAGGTAGAGAATTTTCCTACTCGTTTTACTTCTGTACTCTAAAGGTCAGATAATGGTAATGGGCTATTTATGGGAGGCTATGAGGCCATGTGATTTAGTTCAAAATTTATGATCGGATGGTAGAGGTCTTATGGATTCGTTTTCACGCCTTAGACTCACATGGTTGGGGTTTGAGCCCGAGACTGATGTCTCCGAGTTGGTTGATTGTTTCATGATATAATCATGGTTTATGGATGATTGGAACCAAACTGGTTCAGGTTTGTGAAGGGACCGTGAGGTACCCTGTTGGAAGGGTCCAAGATTGTGACCTTATTGTGTGTTAATAACATGATGTGAAAAGTATCATGTTAGTATATATAGTTGGATGTATTAACATGGGTTGTCAAGACAAATCATGTAAAAATTATAATTATCCATGGTGTATTAATGTTTCATGTAGTACTCATATACATGTAATGATGAAGGAAAATGCATTAACATCATGCATTTCATATGCAATTCGCCGCCATCGCCGAGTCGTACGGGTGCATGGTATCGAAAAGATTCACCCGGTGTCAGTGAATGGGTCGTGATTTCGGAAGATGGGACAAAGTCCAAGGTTGAGACTCATGGAGGTGTAAATTGATCAAAATGATAAATTACATGTTTTGGGCGGAGCAAGTTGTGGTAGATTCCCCCCCCCCCCCCAAGGGTGAAAGACCCAAATGTTATTCAAGGTTAGACATGAATCCCAGCGATGCAAGTTCAGAAAATGTCAGCAGCGGCGGGCGCCCCGCGGTGAAACCCAAAACTGCGGGCCCACAAAAAGAAAAAGAAAATCATGGAAAATGGTAAATTAAAGATTGAAGGGGTCGTTTAATGGTTTGAGTCATCGTTAAATAATCGATGATCGTTTTTTACACTCGCATTCCGCGCGAGGGATCGGTTTGGGACTCAAATTCAGAGTAATGAGGGGTCGATCTCGTATGACAATAAAAATCTCATATAATGCTGCATATATCAGATGAAATGTGATCGATGTTTATGTACGCTATCGCATTTCGCGCAGATTTTAGCTTTTTGAGTAACCCTCAGAGGAAAACTTTCTATCGGGTAACAGCCATCGCGAGGGGAATTATTTTTCAAGTGTGCAGGGGGAGGTAACTGTTTAGGAGCTCAGAACTAGGCCGGATTGTGGCCTTTTTCAATTATTTTGTAATATTTTGGATTGAAAATCCAGTTTTAAATGTATGTAATATTGTATTTGTAAAGGAAACTGAGTTCCGGGATGTTCCAATGTTATGTTAATATTTTTCCTGGATTTTATATTGCCTGAAAAATGAGTATATTAGGATGTAGTGTTTAAAATATTGCATTCGGGGTGAATCGGGTGAGTGCGTGGAAGAAAGGACGGGCTACCGCTTATTCTGCCGGGTCATGACCTAAATGGAGCTGCGACCGCGTGCCCGGGTGCGCCGACACAGGCAGGCCATGCTAGGTGTGCGGTCGAGCGGATGCGCGCATACAAAGACGACAAGATTCTCTTGACTTCGTGCCGCTACATCAAATTTCAGGTCGCAACACGGCCGGGCTGGGGACTGTGTCGTCCGGCTCCAGACATGATTTTCATGTCGGAGGTGGCAAAATACGGTGTCGCGGACACGCGCCTTCAAGGCCGTGGTTACGGAGGTCGTGAGCCACATAGGTGAGCACTGTGTTACGGTATTCGCCCCGGTGTCGCTGATCAAAAGCCCCACTACGGGTCGGCAGGTCGCGACACCTGCTGATGCGTCGCAACACGGTTCAAAGCCATTTGGTGTCGCACACACTTTTTTGGTGTCGCGACATGGTCCGGGCTTCTATGGGTCGCCACCAAGCCCGGGCATGGCGGGGTTCCCGTGTCTTGACATGGGACTAGTGGTCGCGACAAGGCCAGTTGTGGGCGTTGTCGCGACGCAGCATGCCCAACAAGGCGAGACACGGGGCTCCCGGGAGTCGACATGGTGCGCAGCGCGACAACGCACACCGTACATGAGACCCACCGCCACAAGACACCGTGTCAGGCACCGGTTGTCGAACGCTGGGAACACCTGCTCTGGACACCGTTCCTAGATCATCACCCGAAAAAAAGACCACCGGATCGGGGGCGGCTACAAATTCGGGACCCCATCAGATCGTAAATTGTGAAAGGTGTGGTGCCATGTTGCATGACATAGCTAGTTCTGTTTTGGTTATGTTTTGACATTAGAGTGGTCCTGGTTGTTTAGGCCATAATTAGGTCATCACTCATCCAAATTTAGTGATTCAAAATTATGAGTAAACTAGACTTCTAGGAGAACAAATCTCCTTAAAATAGGTGTCTTCAAATTTGGATCCCATTGGACCCATAAAATTTGTCTAAAAGGGAGTTCTGTTGTAAGAAATATTTGATAGTATAAGGAAATACATGAAAATGCAAAGATAAGAGTAAATGATCGTGAAGACGTGATATGATTACCGATAACAATACTTATTCTGGGGATATGAGATATGTACTAAAAATAAAATAAAAATGGATTGTCTACTTAGAACTCGGGTGGGGATAGATGCAGGCATGCCTATTACTGACATAAAAGTCCTGCTACATAACGGGACAGTCAGTCCCATAGGTCATTACGCACCTTCGTCCTTATAGAGGTCATTGTTTCGCATAATGATAACAATAGCCGACTCCTTATAGTCATTGTCTCGGCATTGATAACATCACCTTCGGTCCTTATAGTTTCCCGTGATCCAATTTCTAAGGTATATGTGCATCAAACATAAAAAAATGACAAGAATCGCAATTATTTGAATATGACAAATGACATGATACGAATGATACGGTAAGATAACGTACCGCTAAGTGTGATGACAAGTACACTCAGGATAAGAACAAGAAGCAAAGGAAAATGACACAAATGGTATAAACAATGATAAGAAATGAAACATGATATGATGGGCAAAGTATGAGATATGTATGTTACGTAAAATGATATTTATGAAATATGTACAAGTACGTGTATAAGTATATGATATGTTAGAAGTATATGCATGTAAGTTCTTAAAGTGGTGGATGATCCTTTATTAGGTTTGTTCATGAGTATTATTCACATTAAGCTATGTTTAACATGAGTGTTTCATTTGGTGAGTATTTAAGAAGGAAATAGAAGCTAGGACAATCCACATTAGCAATTTAGGTCAACTTAACACTAGGTGCCCATTGAGGACATTTTTGATCTATTTTGTATATGTCTTTATTTTTGTAAACAATGTAAAATTTGTATATGTTGAACACTCCCATTTATGGAGTTTGAATATATTTTGTAATCCATCATACATAATATTTCAAGTTAAACGCTTAACAAGATACGAATGAATAAGTTTATAAGAACAAGAAAAAAAATTAAAAAAAGACACCCCTTGCTCGACAATCGCTTCGGCCTAAGTTGTCTCAATGGCCACTAGGATCGGATCACTTTTGATACATGTCAGGTGATAAAATTTGAGCTCATATGGTTATTTATTACAATACATAATTATAAAGTTGCACATATAGCCCAAGTAGGAGATTGTTGGATTATTTAATTTAATTATGGGCTCATATGTGATTATTATGTGTTGTAAACTCAAAAGATAAAGTCTAATTTAAGTGATCTTCTTAAGTTTATTTTTTTATAGGCTTTTATGCATCAAGTTCGCAATGTGTTCCTCTTACGTGTAGAGACAAGATATTTTTATTTTGATAATGGGAAAAAATAAAAATATTAATAGAGAAGAGACACTTTTGAAGCGTCACTTCTCTATCATAAAAGGGGTCTTAGTCCCCAAATTCTACGTATGTTCGTTCTTTTGAAATCAGCCATTATCTAAAAAAGAAACAGAGGAGAAACTGAGGAACTTTCTCTTCGAACTACGTTGTGATTTGGAAGATCAAAGCTATTATGATTCAAATTATTCATCTTCAATGGATTTAGGTATGCTTCCTTGAAGAACAGTTTATGATTCTTAATGATTAAGCATGATTGATCCTAGGGTTTTTGATGATGGTTTTCACCGTAAAGATTCAGTTTGGTTTATACATATGAAATAAAGAAAAACATTTATGTCCACAAGCTGGAATAGCGTAGAAACTGGCCAAATTTCAACCTATTTAGCTAGCCCATTCGGGGCTAAGTGGGTTGATTAATCCGACTCATTTATTCGCTTGGGCTGACCAACCCACCAACACACGACGACACGTCAAACGGCTTAAATGTGCCAAACCTAAAAATGCTAAAAAAAAATAATTTTATAAATTCATCATCTTTCAAATAAAAATAAATAATATACAAATATATAATAATAATTAATACATAAAACGATCAATCTAAACAATATAATAATAATAAAACAAACATAAATAACAATGTTAGAACATTGTTATAACCAAAGTACTAAACTAATTAGCTAAATAGTACAAAACAATAAAGTAACAACCTTAATAACATATATGTATAAAACAACCTGCATCAAAACGAAATCTCATACCCTAATCTTCATCCTTATCCTCCTTATATTTAATAATAACATATGATTCCATATTAGAGACAGATATCTTCATTGCATTGATTTATCATCATCTATTAATAATTATTCTAGATTATTAACAATATAAATTTCATTTATGTTTGGAATAAAAAAATATTTTTTCCAAAAATGCATTTCAATCGTATAATAATGAAATATCATATTTGTTTGAAAATTCATCTTACAAAAAAACATATTAGGAAATAAATAATATATATATATATATATATATATATATATATATATATATATATATATATATATATATATATATATTGTTAATTATTTTAAAATAACATTATTTGTTATTAACATTAGTTTAAGTTATAAAATTTTTGATAATTTAGTTATTAAATTAAATTTAATTTATAACTAGTACAACTTTATTTTTATCAACAAAAATGATTGAATAAAATTTAAAGGATGTTTAAAAAATGAAATTGTAAATATTTAAAATAGGATTAATGAGAAATAAAATATCTTTAATATTTAAACTATAATTTATTTAATTCAAATGCATTCTATACCATACAAGATTTTTTAAATATTAAATTATCATATAAATTATATTAAAAAGATATATTTAGAAATTGAAAATAAATTTTTTAAAACATTAATCATATATTACAATAATTATTATTTTAAAACCCCATGCTACAAAAGAGATACTAAATATCAAATTTGACATTTAATCATCAAAATCTCACCACGTTGAAGTTACTTAAAAAATTAAAATAAAAATTTTGAAAGAAATTAGGCTAATCGGGCTAACCTAGGCTAAAACTCATTTCGTTACTGGGCCAAAACGGTCGGCAACGGTCCTGCTTTATTCAGCCTTAAATTTATAACTCAACTCTTAAAATTCGGCTAAAGGGATCAGTACCATCTGGGCCAAATTCCATATCGCTTCGGCCTTTAGCCAAGCCTCATGCATCTATCGCCATCCACACCGGTATTTATTATCATTCACTTTACTAAGCCCTCACGGTTTTGTTTCTTTTGCTTTTTTCTCCAAAAGGCTTCTTACTAATTTGATGTTATTCATGCTTATATACTCATAAGGTTTCCCATTTCTAACCGATTTGGGACATTATGAGACTTTAGGTACGCACACCTAACAATCCTCTCATCGAACAAAGTTCCATTGAGCCTCCTCTAAAACCAGGATTTCCTTCACTGCATTCGAGCACACGTCTTACGTGAAGCACCATCTACCAAGGGGCTCACCACATTATTTTGCTTGCCTTCTACCCATACCTAAGCAGCCAACTACGCCTCATACCACTTGTCGAAAAACCCTCATAGACCTATTCTCATCCACACAGATGACATCGTTTACTTCGACCTAAGCCCATTGCTTAGTTTTTCCCAAAACGCCTCATACAAATCGTAATGCTATTCATGCTTATATACCATAAGCCTTCACATTCCTAACTGATACGTGGGACATCGCGAAACTTTGGATGTGTAATTCAACAATCCAAAATAAAGTTATTTTTCAAGAAAAAAGAAATATTAGATTAACAAATTTAGGATTATTTGATGTATTTAGCCAAATATTTCTTCTTAAAAACCTCCAACAATTCTTAAAAGTGATATTTACTTCTTATCCAAAGTGAATAGGAAAATAGGCACTACGCCATTACCCAATATTTATAAACCCAGAACTCTAACTTTTAACCCATTATTTGTACGTTGAGTTAGGCTTTAGCCTCTCTTTTTTCATCCCTTAATCCATCACTTTTTAAATTCTCCGGTCTCCATGCCCTCCAAAATTCCTTGAATGTGGTTTTAAGACCCGATTTTGATTTTATAAAATAAAAGTTTTGTTATTATTTTATAAAAGGTTGTAAATGTAATTTTAAGTCTTCTTATATTAAATAAAATAATTGTAATCTTTTTTTAATATTAAACACTTTGGCCATAAATCGTATCAAACTCGTTCCTTAATCGAGATTTAAACTCAAACCTATCCATTTCTTACGTTTCGCTCAAGCATTGCCATTTTACTATATGAGCTAAATATCATGGACGTAATTTTTTTTTTCAAAAATTAAAAGAATTGATATTATCTTTTTAAATGTGTGTATTTTGGTACAAATGAATTCAATTTTCCCTACTTCTAGAGAATTTTTTTTTTCTTTTCTCCAAATCATAGATATGGAAATCTATCACATGACATATCACATTATAAAAAGAAGATATTTCATACTAGTGGTGCGTGAGGAAAGTTATTGTCACTTAATGTCTTATGGTTTCACGTTATAAAATGAATGATGGTGAAGTGGTCACTACGAAGCCCAAAATTTGATTGGGTAGACCCAAGCTTAGGCCCAGGCCCATTATTTCACAAATCTGAGGACACTTGCAACAGAAAAGTGGGTTGGCCCATTTAACTTTTTTTTTTTTTTAATTTCTTTTAACAACATTACAACTGTAACCTCGTTCTTCTATGTGCCAACCTTTAACCACTAAGTCATGTCTTATTTACTTGATAGTTAATTTTTAAATATTATTTGTGATCAATAATCTAAGCCAAAATATTACCTTAGAAATTCGAAAAATTATATGGAACTACGAAGGAAATTACTTTTTTGGAAAATTTTGACCAAGAAATTAGGGACTAACACAAATGCATAATTATGTTATAACTCGTGAAGATGGATATATACCCACTAAAATTTTAATATTGTAAATTCGAACCCAAGGCATAGTGCCCCACTGAAATTCAATAATAATTAATTTTTGGATCCGCCTCTAAAACATACCAAATATTTTTCAATAATTTTATGTATTCTCATCTTGTCTTTTTGTCTACTAATTTTTTTTTTTGTATCCTTTTTATTTTTTTGTTCTTATTTGGATTTGACTAATGCTTTAATATGTGATATAGGCTTGTTTTGCTGTTATTTTCACAACATAATTCTTACAGTTGATATCAAATTTGATATACGGTTTTAAAATATTTTTCTCAAGCATTGTTTTCCTTTTCCTTCATTTTCTTTTTTCAACTTCCTATCAATCTTAAATTCTCTACATTAGAAATTTTGCTTGTGTATGAAAAACCAACATGTTGATCAAAGAATTTTAAGGAGATTAAATTTAGTGGTGGAGTTTTTTTTTTTACCTTTTTGTTGAAAGCAAATTTTTTATGATTTATGGGTGAAATTTTAAAATTTTTGACTAAATTGGAAAAGACAAAATATTTGACTGTTTAGCTTTTTTTCTAAAGTTTTTTCATTAAGAAAAACTACAAATATTCAAATACTTAAAAAATCACGACTTTGGCGATTCAATCAAACTCTTATGACATTTCATGCCACTAACAAAATCGTATGTATTTTTAAATTTTTTATTTAAAATTTATTATCTCAAAATTTAGATAAAATTAAAATTGATTTTTTTTTAAAAAACAAAAACTAATTGGATTATGGTAATTAGTGTTTGTTCAAGGAAAGTCTAATTATATTTTTGGATTTTCTAATCATTTGGTTAAAGTAATTGGCTCTATATTGTTCTGGACACTAACTAAATCCTTACAAAAAGGAAAAAATATTTTAGACTGCAGTCCCTGACCTATTAGAGACATTGGAATTCATATTCATTTTTCTAAAAAGGATTTCTTATAGAATAGAATAGGTCAGATTATTTTTCTGGGATTCCATGTATAGAAGTTCCCAAATTAAAGAGATGAAAGTATGTACTCCAAAGTCTAAGAACTAAATATTACTTTAGAAATTAAGACTATTGTATGGAAGATTTTAAAATTGTGGCTGCAATTTGAAAACTATGAAAACTTTTTTAAAGAATAAGCTACTTATCCTTATTTTTTAAAAATAGAAATCACTTTTAAAAACTCTAACAAATACACTCTAAATAACTATGGGGATATAATATATTTTTTTCAGTTAAGAGTATTAAATCTAATTTGCATGCCAAAAGTGCACGTGACTAATCTAGAGAAGGGGTGTAAATTGAGGCTGATGGCATGAAATTCAGCTCAAGGATATCACAGGATCAAAATTTTGGAAAATAATTGCTTTTAGTGAGGTTTGAACACATGATATTTGGTTTAAAACAAAACTATCTTGCCACTATATTCAATATTGAGTTTTGCTTTTGTAATGTCCTTTAAAACTATTATTCATTAATCTTTTAAATAATTTTTTTCACTCATAATCCAAAATATTTACAACAAAACTTATTTTCCTTATTCTATAATAAATTGATGACATTTTTATCTAAGCTTAGGAATATATAATATATGTAATATTAAAAAAAATAATAATAACATAAAGGAGAAGTCCTTAAAGTCTCGTTCAAGAGATAAAAGGGTAAAATAGAATAAACATACGGAAGATGGAAAAAAGGCAACAGGAAGAAAAAATAATAGCATGAAGAAGAAAAATTAAGGATTTTGGTATGTATGCTGATGGGAAATGCATTAGGCAGCACATTAAAGGCTTGGTAAAATCATTTATTTTAAAGTAAAAACGACACATCTTCATAGGGACAATTTGTCTGTCATTAACGACCGTCTTTTAGGCCTAATTTTTTTTTTATTGATATCAATCACAATAATATGTTCATTTTTGGCTTTTCAATTATATGTCATTTTTTATATTTTCAGTTACACCTACCTCAACCATGATAAAATCTCATGTTTAACTTTTCAAGTGCCTTATCATAAATCCATTACAATATGCATTTGTCTTTTTCATTTCCATAATTCTCATATACCCTGGTGGTTATCTGTCTTTGACTTTTCAACTTCAAAAAATCCATACCTAATCATCCTACTCTTTTTTTTTTTTTTTTTGGGCTTACTTTATAATGTTTTTTGGATTAAAAAAAAAATCTTACCTCTTAATATTTTTTATACCTAGGGTTTTCCTAAAGAATTACCCTTATATCCTTATTTACCAAAGAAACTTTTTTTTGTCCTTATAAAAAAAATGCAGGGTGCTACAATAGACTTCACTTCACCCAAAGCATATACGGGTAGTATCAGGGCAAAAGTGTTTCAGTTATGTTTTATTTCTTCTTGATAAAGTGTTTTTTGTATGGACGGAAGGATACAACTCTTCTACTCTTTGGATAATTGTTTCAGGAATTCCCTCCTTCTAAGCTATTTCAAAGGCAACACTTTCTCTATAAATTTCATATATCGATTTTCAGGTTGATTTTGTTTTGCCATCAACATATTTAGATCTCATTGCTTTATAAATAGCATTCTCATTTTTCAATCCCATTGCTTTATAAATAGCATTCGCAGTTTTTAGTCCCAAATTAGGTATATCATGTAAGTCAGTCCACACAACACCCAAACAACCAATTTTTAAATGGCATATGGCATTGACATCTATTTTACATTAGTTAAATTGCAGGTAGGAAATATATTCTCATTCATAATATAATAATAGTGGTGGAATGAAAAGCAAAAATAGAAATAATTCTAGAAAAATTCTAAGGCGTGCAATAACTTGGGATTGAGTTGATCCTTTCATTGTTTAGAAAAATTAGATTTATGTTAGAATTTTTTCGTTCGTAGGTCTCATCAGGACATTTAACAGAAAAATTACATTTATCTATATCAATATCCTATTTATAATTTTTTTTTAATATACGTGACATCCAGGGTGTAATATAACCCATGCATTAATAAAATGCAATAACACAATTTGTTAAGAAAGTATAACAAACTACAAAATTAAAACTCAAATCTGCATGGAAGAACCACTTTAAAAAATAAAAATAATATAAACTAAAATCTTATTAGTTAATTTTTGAGGAAAAAATATAATTACCCACTTTGATGGAAAGTGAAATAAATGAGTTCTCATTCAAAATAGATAAATGTTTTTCTATTTGTCAACAGGTTAAGAAAGAAAAACATAATTTTCTTCTATAATTAATTTTCTATAATTAATTTTCTTCTTCAAGAAATCATTTATGAATCAATGATAAAGCATCTCAAGTATCGCTTTTTATTCAATAATTCGACATGGACTAATTATCAATTATATTATATTTATTCTTAACATATTGTAATTAAGAATGACAACAGGTTTGGATTTGGGGATAGAGCACCCCTAATACATTCTCATCCCCTAATATTTATTTATTTTCCATTCATATCCTAAACTCGAGCTAGGGTGGAGTCCCCACTCCCATCCTCATTTTCAAACGGTTCTTAAAATCACCATGTCCCGATCAAGATAGATGTTTTTAAAGTTCAAATTTGAAAATTAATGCATTATTATTCAAATCTACAAGAAGAGCCATTAGGAATGTCTTACCTTTAATTTGCATCTTTACATGAACTCCATTGATTGTATAGTGACAAATTCAAGCTATAGCACAAGGTCACAAACAACCCCTGACTTCCTCATGAAGTTCAGTGCTCTTGTCCCTTCACTCTCTTTCTATGATATCATTGGTACTCTTGGCCTTGTTGTGTTTGGTTGTTGAGGAATTATTTAAAGAAGATATCTTCAATTTAGATCATTCATTCTCATATCTAAAGAATTAATGAGAAAACTACCTACTCAACTCACTAATGCTACTCATCATGTCTATTTCAGGTGATAAAACGTTCAACGTTTCAAAGCAAAGCAGCAGATAAGGAAGGAGGCCCTGCGCTCAGCCCCAAATGGCGACAGATTATTACATCAGAACTAAAGCTATAGCTTAAAAACCTTCCACCACTGCTTACTACGCTTAGTGTATTTTATTTGGCTTAGTTTATCTGAATATTTGAATCAACAAATATAATCTAGGTGTATGTGTTGAAATTGGAACCATTATACTAGAAACAACTATAAATATATATAGGGTAAAAATGTAAAATTACATCCCAAGCGAGGTGAGGGGAGCTTGGTCATATTAATACAAAACCTAACCCTCCCTTAAAATTATGATTTATTATGAAAAAAACCTCAAACCCTACTCATCTTTGGTTAATATTTTTCCTGTACTATCCTAAACATGGATTAAAAGTGACTCAAATAACTTAAGAAAATTATCATATTCTTAATTATAATAGATTGATTTACTCTTGCAAGAAACAAAATATCATATTCAAATTCAAACTTTAAAGGACATGTTAATACCAAAGACATTTGACTAATTATTATTTTTTGCTAAAATGGCTATCTCATAGAAGAGTCAAGCAATCTATAACTGCTACATTCACTATGGAGGTTGAGGTTTGGTGATATTATGGTCAATGTTCATGGATTATGGCAGCAAAACCTTTTTTCAAGATTTGAAATTGTCAATAGCACTATTATCAAGCCATTGAAAATTTATTGTGATAACCCTACAACAATCTCTTTTATAAAAAAACAAGTATTTGAAAGATACTAAACAAATGAGCAAAATGTGAGGCCGAGAGAAAATTAATTTTAAAAATGAAAATCGTAATTTGGTAAAATCCTAAATTTTTCTAGATCTCGGATGACAAAGCGGACTTCACTTAGTTGGAATCGATCTCGCGAGAAATCTAGTAGCGTCGTTTCGTCGAATTCAGAGACGTTCGAAATTTGTAGTTTTCGATCTTGCTTAGTATCGGTCTTGAGTAAAGCTGACGTGTAGTGTAATGAAGTCGTAGATAACGTATCTTTGCGTGTGCGTGTCGCGAGAGTAGAGAAGATGTTGGAAATGGATGGCGCAGATGGTCTTAGGAGTGTCGAAAATCGAGAAACTTGAGAACATGATGGGTATTAAATGAAATATTAATGAGGAAAGAGGCTAAGATAGCCAATAGTGATCTATCGCACCATGAAAGGGAGACCAAAACGTGAAGGAGGGAGAAAAGATGCAGAAAGTTAGGTTTTTGAGATTTTGATATTTTTAGAGAGAGAGAGAGAGCACCTTCTCTCTAGATTTCCGGTCAATCGGACCGTCGGATTTCTACTGAGCAATAAGGAAAGTCGTTTTACGCGGTGAGGGCAACGCGTGGGTACCGGTTTGAGGAGTTTCGACAAACTCCGTGAGGTGAGGTTTGTCTAACATGAAGTTACAACTGTTTAAGTGTTTTGTCGGATGTTCGGTTGGTTTGAAGCGGCGAGCAGCCGTTTGATCGGTCACGAAAACTGGGGGCGAATTATCAGAATTAGAGCCCGTTTGATGTTGATCTTGTAATGCACAATTTGTTGCATTCTTTAGTTGTGCTTTGTCTTTATCATCATGTGTTAGTTTGTATGAAGTAGGAAATGTGTGAAATTTGGGTTCTAAAGTGAACCGATGATTGGATGATTGGTAGTGGCAACACAGGGGTTTCATTCATGTGAATAGTATTCACAAAATATTTTTGTGAAATAATGTGTTTGGTTAAGTAATTCAAATTGAATTGCTCGTAGTTGTAAATTAGCCCAGGTGAGCTAATTTTTGGTGAAATTGATGATGAATGTGCATAACATGTTTTATGTGCTTTAGTTATATAAATATATGCATGTGTGATATGAATTGTGTTGAAATGGCATAATGCATTTCATATGCACGGGGTAACCTAGGAATTAGGTGTGAGTGCGTGACATGGACCACTACAGCGAACATGGTTGCGAAGAATTTCACGGGGATGAATTTCCGGAAGAATGGGGTTGGGAGACGGTCAATGAGATCATTTCGGATGAGGATCATGAGTTTATTTCGGAAGGTTACCACATAGCGTTCGCCTCGAAGGAGTAATTATCATATTTTCTGGAGCATTTGGTAGTGTATTTTCAATTTCAACAGGTTTTGTTTTGAAAATGATTATTTTTCTCATACATGGCTTAGGCAGTGTGAGTGAGTCGGTGAGGACTCGAGACATGGGGATGACATGTAGACATTCAAGTAGGATCACGCATTTACTTGAGTATGTGTTTACATTGGAGCATTGCATGCACTTAGGTGAAGTAACCCATTTTAGGGTGATTCCACTCTGGGCATTAGCTCACCTGTCGAGGAATTACATTATTCCAGTGGGGGCGTACGAAGAGACGGCTCATCCTAGAGGCGGAAATCTTGAAGAGAAAGGCTGAGTTGTGGCTTTAGTGTTTTAAGTATACATGTATTAGAATAGTTGTAAACTTTTATTATGTGTTGTATAATAGTAAATTTTTTTTAACCTTGAAACTATGGTATATAATGTATGTTTATGAGCATTGCTTTTATGGGCACAAGTGGTCGCTTTTACTCATGTTATGTCTTATGATGTTGATTGGGATAGGTTAGGTACTATAGTAGAGCTCCCGTATTGCAGAGATTCATCGATTTTCGCGACAAGGTCGGGTCACCCGACATTCACGAGTATTCCATGTTGATGGTTGTCAAACTGACCCTAAATGGGGTGTCACATAAAATATTTTAATTGTTAAAGAAAAAATTTATAAACAAAAAGTGTCAAGTGGCTACATCATCAACATTATGGTTATAGATCCACTAAAGAAATGATTACCCACCAAAAATGATGAACATGTCGAAGAATAGACATTATTTAGTATAACTATTGATAATATGTTGAATTTGTATGGTCATAATGCATTTGACACTCTAAATTCATTTAAGTATGATTTATGATTTTTTGCATCAACTTCTTATTCGTTCATATATATGAATAAGTTATATGAATATTAGTAAGATTTTTCTTTAATAAAGACATAATTAAACCATGATTGTTTTCATCGTTATACCCGATGAAAGGCTTGAGTCTTTGTATATTGGACAACGTGTATAACAGGTACAAGGCGAAGGCTTACATAAGCTTAAGCTATACAAATCTTAAGAAGGAAAATATACAATTGCCATATACATATAATCTAACATCACCCCTCAAACTCATGGTGGCTTAAGAGAAACCATATTTTGAGTTTGGTTAAAGCTCAAAAGTTCCCGGAGGAAGGGTTTGGTGAAGATATTTCCGCCAACTAATCCCGAGAGGAAATGGGGATCAAGTGTGAGTGTACCTGGGCGTATGATGACGAATGAAGTGACAATCAATCTCAACATGCGGCACGCTTATGGAAGACATCATTATGAGCAATTTGAATAGCACTTCGATTATCACAATGTTTTTAATGGTGGAAGTAACAATCAACACCAAGATCATGCAAAGAACTAATGCAATCTAAATAAGTTCACCGCAGTAGCTACTTCGCTGGCTCTATATTCTCGTCATGGCCGGAATGAACAACGACGCTTTTGTTTTTGCTTCTCCAAGAGATAAGAGAATCAAATTAAGAAAACAATATCATGTAGGATCAACGAGAAGTTTGATCACCTTCCCAATCAGACCTAAATATGCCCAAGAGTTAATGAAGAATGGGAAGAAAATGAAGACCATCAAATATGGTGCCTTTCGTACATCAAAGAATCCCGAGAACAAAGAAAGATAATGAGGGAGATCTAATAAATCATAAACCTGATTGACTAGCATGAACTGCATAGGAAATATTATCAAAGGTAATGTTGAGAGATAGATTATACTCACAACAAGCTGTCTGTAGAGAGTAGCATCGAGCAATGATTCGCAATCAAAGTGAGAATTGGTTACGGCGCTATACTAATAGTGTGTCAACTATCTTGCCATCAGTGATACTGGCTCGAGAAATCAGATTGGAAGTATACTTGGCCTGAGTAAGATAACCATCCTCTAGAAGAAGAAACTTCAGACTAAGAAAGTACTAAGAGGGTCGAGATCTTTCATTTCCAAATTCGACAACCAAGAAAGTGCTTTAGATCCCTAATAATTCTCAGATATCATCACCGTGAATAATCATATTATCGACAAACAAGAGGAGAATAGTAATACCATAATCAAACCGTCTCAGAAAAATAGTTGTATCAAAAAAACTGTCTGAAAAACCATGTTGAGAGATAGTTGAATCGAACTTTACAAACCATGCTCGGAGTTTCGTTAAGACCATGAGTGCTTCGCATAGCCGACATACTCCCATGAGGGAACCCTGAGGTGAGAATAACCAGGAGGAAGCTTCATATAGACTTCCTGAGAGTTCACCATTAAGAAAAACATTTTTGATATCCATATGAAAGAGCGGCCATTTGCGAGCCGTAGAAATGGAAATAAGAGTCCCGACAGAAGAAAGTCGAGCCATTGGAGCAAAAGTCTTCTCATAATCAATCCCATACTCCTAAGTAAAACCCTTAGCAACAAGGCGAGCTTTGTAGTGATCAACACTGCCATCCGACCGAGTCTTGATCTTATAAACCCATTTACAATTGATAGCAGATTTTCCAAAGGGAAGATCAACCAGATCCCATGTTCCAGTCTTATGTAATGCATCCAACTCTTCTTTCATAGCTTGCTACCATAAAGGTTGGGGAGAAGCCTCACGAAGCTCCGAGGTTCAGAGAAAGGCAAGAGTAGAAAGCAAATGGAAGTCACTAACATGAGAAGGAAGAGAAGCACCCGATGGGAACGACGGCGCATGAGAGCTCGAAGGATCCGTGCCAGGATCCACAAACGGAGCAAGATCGGGCTGGCACATCATGATCCGTGGGGAGGCTCATCGATGTACGAAAGGACATCGGGAATAGAAGGGGGGAAACCCAGATACCAAGGGGGATGCCTCGAGATAGCTGGAGACTCTCGTGAAAAAGGTCAAGGAGAGGATCGATAGAGGAAATAGGTGAAACAGGAACATGAGGTAGTTGGTAAAACATTTCAGGTTCCTAAAAGATCACGAGAAACACCGAGGACGTTTGCTAATGGATCATAACACCTATAACCTTTTGACCAATTCCATACCCAAGAAAACAACACAAACGAGAACGAGACCGAAGTTTGTTTCTTTCATGATCTTGAAGAAGAAACAGCACACATCCAAAGACTCTAAGTGAAACATAGAGGGATAAAGAACTCAAACAACATATCATAAAGAGTTCATCTCCGCTTATGCCATTCGGATTGAGGATTGGGAAAGTGCTAATCATCAGAAGATTGAAATACCAGTTCTCATAATACATCTATCCCATCCATCAATATGAGCTTTGGCAACTCCTTTGATATTGCCAAAGAAGTTTGGGACTTACTTGTTACTTGGTATGCTAGACCGAGTGGTGCTCGCAACTTCAAGCTCGCACGCAAACTTTATCAGATTCGCCAAGAACCAGTGGAGCTTGATTATCATGGTATCACAAATTCGGGCCGAAATTCATTTAGATCAATTAACGTATCTCAACCAGCTTTCCACCTCGCCGACACTAAACTGTATATGTTCTCACTGAACAAGGACGACTGTTGGGCTTTCTAATAGGTTTCGCGATGAGCTCAATGCTTCAAGTCATATTCTACACGAACTTTAACAATAGTCTGACAAGCTATTCATAAGTTAGTTGGATGATGACCGTTTCACATTGATCCCATTTCTACTGCATCTATGGTCTACATCTAGCCTATTGTTCCACAGATCGCTTACTCAGCTCTCTCAGAAGTTCATCTACCTATGTTTCAAAGGCAAGGGAATAATGTTTGTTTAAGAAGCCTCTTCTTATATGTAGTTTCTGTAAGAACAAAGGTCATTTTGTTGAAGCCCGTTACAATCGCACTTATTTTTCGTAACACCACCGCCTTGACTCAATCACCATCAACTGTGAACTCATTCCAAGTCTGGTCCTACCTCATCTCTCTCTATGGTAGGTCAATGGTCAATAGTCAACGGTTAATGGTCAACGGTTAATAATCAACGAGTGCAGGTAACGGGCGCGGGAGTAGGTATGGTCGCGCGGTTGGGCCGACGCCAACCACTATAGGTTAAACATTTTGAAGTTCATATCGCTGATCCATTTAGAACAGCGCTGCAGGAAAATCGAGGACTTCGCAAGACATGATTGTGTGTGGAGTGTTTCATCATTTATTACACCGTCAGATCCTCTCGATAAGATCTACCGAATGACCAGAATCTCGCTTTAGGCTCAGAAGGTAGGAAATAAAGAGTAAACAATGGTGTCTACTAGAAAAGGGAGTTATACTATGGGCGGTAATGCTCTGCACTCAGAGAGCAACGGAAGAGAAAAAAAAAAAAAATTAGAAAACCCGTTCTGATACCATGAAGAAAGACTTGAGTCTTTGTATATTGAAAAGTGTATTATAAGATAAGAAGGCTTATGTTTTAAGTTTATACAAATCTTAAAAAGGTAAATTTACAATTGTCATATACATAAAATCTAACAATACCTTTTTTTTATTTGACATCATTGTCATACCTTATGCTAAATATAAAATTAATATTGTGATATATAGAAGGAACAATGTTGAAATAATGGTATATAAACTAATTATAATTCATATTAGTTATCGCTTCTAATGATAATTTATTATATCATCAATTCAAGAAAGGATTTACTTATCATGTGCATCTATGTTCTTGGCTTTTCAATCATGAAGTTAGATATGATAAAATGGGCAAAGTTGGAGAATGCTAGCATTTTTCTTAGGAAATGACTCATATATCATAATGTTTGATAGTGTTTCTAAACTTTTTAATGGTTAAAATTTTTATCAAGAATTTAAAAGGGTAAAAATACTTCCTAAAATCTCCATCAAACGCACTTTAAATTTTTTTATTAATTTATGATATAATAATAAAATTATTATTAAATTAGTTTTTGAGGAAAAAAGGTAATAATCTATCATGCTATATAAAATGTGTGTGCTTAAATGTGCAAGTGCATGCATCACCTCAAGTAATATAATGAAAGTATGAGTATAGTCCCACGAGGATTAGGTTACTTATTACCGCAATTAGAATAGTCATAATTGTATTCAGATTAACACAAAGATGAAGGGGGAAATGAAACAAATCAACTAAAGAAATCCTAAACTAAAATCTCTAACATGCAAAGACAAATGTAACTATAAGAAAGCCTAGGGTTTTTTTTTTATTTTGTATTCACTGTATTCCCATGGTGAGATTCGAAATGGTCCCAATGATGCCTATATTATATATTAATGGTGGATTTCACATAAGCACATGCTATTCTTTATCAAGCAATAACAATCTACCATCAAAAAGGTTATATCGCATTCTACTCCCAAACTATCATAAACAATGGATGCATTGCCAAATTGAACTAATAAGCCACAAGTAACCCACAACATTCTATTCTATGGTAAAATATGACATTCCATTCACGGTCTAAAACTAATTATTGTTTCTCTCTCTCTCAACCCGCAAACTAGGTCACAAATTATGCTAATGGTGATCAATTATCAACAAGCATGAGAAATTGAATAGAACATTCAAAATATAAGAAAATTCAAACATTAAAGATTACAAATCAAGTTAAACACCATGGTTCATTGTTTAGACTACATCAAAACCCTAGAAAATGAGATTAGCTCATGGAGGGGAGAAATACAACCATAATAAATGAGGAAAAGTATGAAAAGAGGAGAAGAAATAAACTAGATTTGGATTGAAGCTCTTCTTCTCTTCCAATCTTCCTCTCATTCTTCTTCAAGATCTTCTTCCCCAAGAGAGATTTTTCCCTAGGGTGTTTCCACCCAAGGGAACCTCCCTCTTTGCCTCCACGAACTCCCCCCCTTCAAACAAGCCCTAATTTCGTTCTATTTGAAGGCCAAAACCAAGAGAGAGGAGATGGGCTTCAGCAAAAGAAAGCCCCAACATCTACGCTCCAGCGTGGTAGATCTGTGTTGAGGCATGGAGAAAATGAGGAGCTCAACCTGTAGTGCAAGTTGATTCGTGCCACGGTAGGGTGAGCGGAATCAACAAAATTTATATCCTATACTCCTCCTACTGCCGTAGTCAAGCTTCTACCGTAAAAGATAGCCGCCTGTGGTCGAATATTGTGGATGGGTTTTCTTCTGCATAAAATGGGATTTGAGGAATCAAAACCTGTGAATTAAATTTGGATTTGGGGTTTGGTTAAAAACAGGGGGTGTGGTTGGTTGCAAACTGAAAATAAATGAAATAAAGTGTAAAATAGGAACCTTGAAGTATCGACCACCGGGTTTAGGTCCTAGGCTAACCGAGAGGTCCTCGTTCATTTCTCATTGGGAGGATGACATATAGTCATCTCCCGAACCGGATCTCATTTGGCATTAAAACCTAACCCTAATAATTTTCCTTTTGATAAAGCATTTATTTAACATTTATGGTTCCATACATGAAAAATTGTTTTGACTCACTCTACAATGATTCAGAAGGGTAACTAATGAATCTCAAGGATCTAATAATAAGATCCACTCGAACCCTAAAAGATTACCAAATATTGATCAAAAGTGGATGCACATACAGTTGAAACCCCAACCCCTTAACCTACCTCTGGCTCAGAAGAGCAACTAATGGATATTAGTATCTAAAGCCAAGAATACACTAAACCAAAAGCTTGCTAAGTATTGGCCAAAGAAAGACATCAAAGAGCTTCTTAAACCTAGAAATTGCAAATTTGGGAACCAAAATGACAAAACCCGCCGCATGAAAAACAAAGGAACCACCAAAGAATTTAAAGATCTCACCCTCAAAGCAAATTTTACTTCAAGAAGGAGTGGTTTGAGCCACTCATCCTCCAAGTTGTCATCCTCGAGGGTGTTTGCAACCAAGAAAGGGAGAGAAAGAGGAGAGAGAAGAGAGAAAACTGAAAGAAAATGAAAAGTTGCGTATGTACTGAAAGATTAAAGTTAGGGTTGCTGAACTTATATGTGGCTTATACCAACCCAATGTGTGTGTGTGAAAATACAAGAAAGCCTAACATTTTCGCTAATTTTAGGACAAGAGAGAATACACCAAAATCAAGCTCATCAGACATCAAAGCAAAGTGAATTTCGCTAAAGCTCAAAATTTCGGCTGGTCAGTTTAGCGAAATTCTCTAGCTAGCGAAATCACCAAGAGATAAATAAATGCAAAATTACAGTGCTGGGTGATTTCGCGACAGCAAAAATTTCGCTAGCTTAGCGAAATTTATGTGAGAAGTTTAAAATGCAAAATTTCGCTTAGGAAATGCATTTATTTAAAAATCTGGGTCTAGCGAAATTGTCATTTTCGCTAAGATTGCGAATTTTCGCTTGGCGGTCGCGAATTCTCGCGTAATCCCAATAAATTTTCGCAGAATCTTAGCGAATTCTCGATTTGTTTATCTATCATCAGACAAGTTTCCACCCTTCATCGTGACGATTTCCACTCACTTTGCCTTCATTCTTTCTTTATTGTCTGCTTGATGGCTGACAATTGAGTTCAATCTTCATGATTCATCATATGTCTCGATATTGAACTCCCAAAGTACGCAAAAACCTGCAAACAACCAAAATAAACCCTAAAACGATGCTGGGTGATACTGGTGCAGACTTGAACACTTCAATTGGCATAAATGACATGATTAGTGCGCAAAAAGCACTCAAAACCTATCTAATATAGGGTTCAAAATAGCACTTTTTGGGTACTAATCACAAGTAGACTCACGTTGTAGCGCAAGTGGACTCATGCTTAGTCCAAAAAATTGTCCTTTTACGTCTTCTTTACTTCCTGATGCTGTATTTTGCTCATCTGGACTTCAAATCGGGCGATCTTTGTGTTTATGGAAAGCCCTCGAAGTCTAGAATGTGCCCATACAAATGAGGGAGCCATGGAAGGATACTCACACAAAACGAAATGGAACGCATGTTTGTTGCAAGATGTACGATGATCGCTATGTATTTTTCTTTGATTTCGCTGCTTCCTCGCCAATGGTTGGGCCTAATCACAAAATTGATAAAAAAAAGCATTATGACACTTATTTATCTCATAAAACTACTAAATCCTCCGCAAAAACACGGGATAAATTGAGTATATAAGATACTCATCATCCACTTTCCATGTTGCCTACTCAGACATAAATTCTAATAAATGGGTGTACGTAATTGGTCCTCTCTAATTTGCACATAAACAAATGACAGTTTTTCACTTCATCTATAAAAACGTTTAAATGATTAAATTGTAAGATTTTCCTAATGTGGGCTTTATTAATTGAGATCAACTAAATTAGGTTGGTCTAATAAAGGTACCCGATATACGGGGTTCTTAATCGCCTTAATACGGGACTGGTCGGTGTGGGCCGAGTACGCCGCCCCGTGGATGAGGGCCCATGGTCAAAACTCTATAAATAGCGCCAGCCCCTTTAACCCTTCCTCTACCATTTTTGCACATTTTTTGACTTACGTGAAACTCGAGAGAGAGAGAGAATTTTCTCTCAGACAAGTGGCAATCTCATTAGGCGTTGTATTCACTAAGGGGATAAGGAGAAGATCGACCATACAAGTGAATCTTCGCCAATTCCGCATCAAGCACGATGATTCTAAACCGTATGCATTGTCGCGAGTTTTATTTCTAACTATGGTGATTCAAGGCATGGCAATATCATGGCCGACATTTGGTATCAAAGCCTACCGTAGATTAGAATCAGAACTTAAAAAAAACGTTTTTTTTTTTGTTTGTTTTTCCGAGAGGTTTTTGTCTAGTTTCGACATTTTTTATCCGATGAAAGTTGAATATTATTGCATATTTGAATCTACTCGTCAAACGAGAAATCGACGGGCAAGACGCCGTAGGAGGCCGGACGCTTCCTCCACGCTACCGCCACCCACAAGACGCCGCAGAGAGCGACGCTGCGGATCTTTACACGCCACGGGCCGTTTAACCTGGGCTCTGGCCCTGGTGAACCGCTGGATGATGCCGCGATGACGTCATACCGACCCGGCTCGACCCGATCCACCGCCAATTTCGACGCCGTTGATCTCGGGCCCCGACATTTGACCCGATCCGGATGATGTCATATCGACTGACCGATGACGCCATAGCCGACGCCATCCGGATCGGATCCCGACCCGACTGATTCCTCGACCTCGAATCCGACCGGCTCAGGATCCCCGCCTTCCCGCGGCAGGCGCGCGCCAACCGACGCCCCGTTTGACGATCTTGGTATCGACGCCACAGACGATGCTCTACATCGCGGGTATATTTATTTTACATGTTCGTTTTTACAGATGTGAAAATACTTTAAAGAATCCAATGTACATGTAATTTTAGGGGTATATTTTATGTAATTTCTTAAATTTCTATAGTCGGAAATATGTAGGTAGCTCACATTTATATCACCATAAGGACTGTAGAGTGTAATTCATTATCTATGAATGAATTGAAATACCAAAGATAATTAGCATGACATGTAAATAAAAGACATACGCCCTCGTTTAAGTCTGCATTACATATATATATATATATATATATATATATATATATATATATATATATATATATATATATAGTGAATGTGATACAGTTTATATCCCTGTATGAGAAATTTTCAAGATTCAATCTAAGTTAGACCGCCTTGTAAAGTGGCACACTCGACCGGGTTTGAGAAATACGCCTCATATCGCGTGGATGTCTCCTGTTTTATTACATGATCATACTCCCAAAGGAGATGATCTTGTGTTAGTTCATGGAGGGGTACATGTATAGCATGTGCTTGAGAAATGACTGATCTTAGTGATTCATACACCCAAAGGTGGTGATTTCACGAAAGATTAGAATATGTTCTCATGGTCGCTGTCATGTGGAGAGTGTACAACTGCATGTCATATTTTCTGCCCAAAGGTGAATATTGTGTGGATGATGTATGTAATTTTCGTATAAGTATTCACATGATGCTGATTGTATTGTTTGTTTTGTTATCCAAATTTACTTTTTCTCGTAAACGAAACCATAAATTCCATTCGATTGAGGTCCTACCGGATTGAACTTTAAGAAATGGAAAGAGGATTTTCTATTCGAATGGAGCCGCGATGTTCATCGCTTCTTTCAAAAGACAAGCCATAGATATCACTACCACCGCATCGGAATCGAGAAAACACTATGCCAAGCTGTGGGAAAAGAGAAATCGACCCTGTTTATCGACAATGAAGAAATCCATTCAAGAACACTTAAAAAGTGGTTTACCAGCTGACTGTACTGCTAAGGAAATGATGGAAGCCTTAGAGGCTAGAAACCGCACTTCATCCAATGCTGAGGTTGGAACACTTCTTCAAAAGCTCTTCAATATGAGTGCGGCGATGGTTCTCGTCAAGTTAGAGATTACATCCTGGATGGTAAACCTCTGACAACCAGCTGCAGATATTTCCATTCTTTGATGCTTGCATCGTCGTCAAACCTTAAACACCCTTCCATTTGATTTTGGCATTATAAAGACAAATTACAATTCCCCGAAGATGAGACTTGGTCGGTGTGGCTTGATAGCGAGGTGGTGGCGGAGGAAGAGAAACTTAAGAAGAAAGAAATCTGGCCTTATATGTTTACAGTTCCCCACAAAGAAAAATAAGAAGTCCGAATCGTACTCATAAAGGTACTCGCCTTACTGCAGGTCAATCGACAATATGGGTCCAAAGACATCCTTCAAGAGGGATGGTGATCGTTCTTTTGTAAGAAGAGGTCACATAAAGAAGGATTGTGCAAAGTTAAAACTGGTTGTCAGCGTGAAGCTACAGTGTGAGTGCTAGCGCTTGTTTGTGAATCCAGCTATGAAGAAGCACCATCGGTTCTTGGTGGCTCGATAGCGGTGCAACTAATCATGCGTTTACCATACGAGGTTTCATAAGCCGGAGGAAGCCAAGTCGAGATGAATCAAAACTCAACGTGAAACAACGAAAAGGCGATCGTTATGTTTGTTTGTGGAGATGTATCTTTTGATTACAGGCTACAGTTTAGATTAATGTTGAAAGACACTTTTTATGTACCTTCATTTAGACGGAACTTAGTTTCCATTATCGGTAATTTGGACATATTATGACTACTCTTTTGAAATCAAGAACAATGTTATTTCTTTGTTTCTTAATTGAAATAAGGTTGGAGTACTGTTATATGTCCAGCAGTTATGCAGTTGTGTTTATCTCCCGATGACATATCGTCAAACATCGGCTAAAGGTTGTTTCCTAAGAGGCCAATTCTGCAGGAACTTGATGCTTATGCATTGTGGCATAAGCGACAGCCATATCTCTAAGGATAGAGTAGAAGAGGTGATAAAGACTAACATCTGCACCGCTCTTAAAAATGACTTAAGACATGCGTGAAATTTGTTGTAGAGGTAAAATGACCAAGATAAGAAAGAAAACTGCAGTCCGTAATTCTGACTTGTTGGAAGTCATTCACACCGATATAAGTGGACCTTATACGGCAACCTTGTGTAGAAATTTTTATTTCATCACATTTATTGATGACTATTCTCGATATGGTTATTTGTACTTGATTAAAGAAGGTGAGTCTCTTGACAAGTTCAAGATTTTTCGGATTTGAAGTCGGCTTGGTTAGGAGAAAGAAGTCATAAGGTTGTTAGATCTGGCCCGGGTGGAGAGTATTATGGCAAGCATGGCGATCTTTGAATGACTTAAGGGGCCATTCGCGGAAATACTTAGAGGATGCAGGATAGTAGCCTGATTTCTTATCTTGCAGGAGTCCCCAGCCCATGGATTAACCCGGCGCAATCGCACTCTTATGGAAATGGTAAGGAGTATATTGTGGGTAGTGCGGTTTCACGGCAGGGTGAAGGCTTTGAAAGCGACTTTGTACATTACGAGATGTGTACCTACAATTGTTCCATTAACTCCTTTTGAGTTATGGTGGCGTAAATGACTTAAACTCATCTTAGGTTTAGGGATGTCTGCGAAGTGAGAAGTTATATGTCCATAGACATTAAGTAAGTTGGACTCGGAACCACTCGGTGTTACTTTGTATCCTTACGGAACATTCAAGGGATATCGGTTCTATAATCCCAGTAGAGCTGAAATTGTGGAATCGCGAGCAATGAAAGTTTTGGAGTTTGATGTGGCTAGAAGAAAGTAGCGGCTCCACAGGGCTAATGGGGATAATAGTACGGTGGGTAATATCAGTATCTTTATCTCCTCCCATCACAGATCTTGTGGAAACTCCCACACACCATATTGAACTGTTGGGGCTCGGGATCTGTTGTTGAGACTGACTCTATCAGAAGTTCGTCAAGGCTCTCGAATACTTGGGGATGTGGCTATTACTACTCCGAGTAAGGGAGATCCGCTGGAGAGATGATCGGCTATACCCAGGACTACGATCTATATAGGAGAGCAAGACTACGATATCGGTTACGTAATGGCTGATCCAATGACCGTATGCGAGGCTATTTCTTGTCCTCGGTCGGGCGTGGTTGGATGCAATGAAGGATGAAATTCATCCCATGAGGCATAATGGGTTGGAACTTGTTGAATTACACGAAAATCATAGACCCGTTAGTACATGAATAGATTGTATAAGACTAAAAGGGACGCAAGGAAAGATTGAGAAGTTTAAAGCAGGGTAGTAGCCAAAGGTTTCACTCGGAGAAGGAGTAGACTATGAAGCGGCATTTTCTCCGGTCTCTTCTAAAGATTCTTTGGAGTGATCAGCAGCATTAGTTGCTCATTTCGATGGGTTACGAGATGGATGTTAAGCTGTCTTTCTCAATGGAGACCCAATGAAGAAGTGCATGATGCGACCTAAAGGTTTTTTGTGGCAAATGATTCGGAGTGCGGCTTGTATGTGAGGCCCGAAAAAGTCTATTTATGGTCTAAAGCAAGCTTTAGACAATGGTACTTAAAGTTTCATAGCGTTGTTCTTCACATACGGTTTTGTTGAGACAAGTAGATCAATGTATATACTACTTGAGGTCGGTGGGAGGAGTCGTTTCCTTATCTTTCTATGTGGATGATATCACGCTTCTTGGCGGTGACCTTGGTTTCTTGCATGAGACAAAGCGGATGTTATCAAAGAACTTTGATATGAAGGACCTTGGTGAGGCGTCTTTTGTCTTGGGCATTGAGATTCCACGGGAATCGTTCGCGGACTAATGGGTTTATCTCGGGAGGGCATATGTTGATATTATTTTAGAAAGATTCGACATCGACAATGTAAGAAAGCGAGGTGCTCTGTACGTAAGGTGATAAGTTGAGTGCGTCACAATGTCCTCATTACGATATTGAGAAAGCTGAATGAAGGAGTATGTATTATCTTTAGTGCGCCCAGGGTATTATGTATGCTCAGTATGCCTTGGGCGGATATTGCCTTTGCAATAGGACTTCTAGGCAGATATCAGTCAAATCCAGGACACGATCATTGGGTTGCTGCCAAGAAGGTTATGAGGTACTTAAAGCGGACAAAAGACTATATGTTGATTTACAAACATGTTCAGGACCTAGAGCTAGTTAGGTATTCGGACTCAGACTTTGCTGGCTGTCAGGATGAAAAGAAGTCAACAACAGGTTACATCTTCAAATTAGCGGGAGGTGCGTATCTGGAAGAGTGAAACGTAAATTGATAGCATCCTACCATGCGCGGGTTGTAGCGTCTTTTCAGCCATTCTTCGGGCAATTTTGGCTCAGAAGCCTCGGTAAGGAGTTGTGGTATTTGATTTTGTGGATAGGCCCATACGGTTGTATTGCTTGACAATAACTGCGGTGTTATTTATTAACGACAACGAGAGGGTCTCAAAGTCTAGCACATGGAGGTCAATGCGACTATAAAGGAAAAAGTTCGGCCCGGTGACGTTGCGGTGGAGCACATTTCAACGAGATGATATGATTGCGAATCCGCTAACTAAGGCCTTTGCCCTTGTGTGTTTGATCGACATGTATGGGTAGCGTAGAGCAGGGTATCTGGGATCTTGTCAATTAATTAGGAGAATTTGTTTAATTTTATGTTGCTCTCATAAAGTTTGTTTTTGATTTCATTACATTTTTGTAATATTTGAATATGTATCAAATTTTTTTTTTTTGGCATTCAATGAGGCATAGGCATTGGTGAATGCAGATTTATCAAGTTGAGTACGTATAATTGTTAAAAATCTCGAGGCATTGTGTAAACCTTGAGTGCAGGCTATGGGGCATCCTTGGCATTAGCCTTAACAATATGTCTTTATTACGCATAAAATACTGAGTTAGCCATCGAAGATAAGACATATCACGGAGTTCGTGGAACCATGATGAAATTCTCGATGACACACTAGGTTTGTGGCGGCAGGAAGAATTTGGATAACAAAAATGGATGCTGCGTGAAGTATCACTTTCGTGAAATTGTCCATTTAACCACCTTCTTATATTGAATCCATATCGATGAGTTGAAAGCACTCGTGACCATGGGTTTCCTGGCGTGATTACGTGCGATTGCAGAGGTCGGTGTTCGAGGCACATGGGATGGGATTGACTATGAAGGCAATCTCTAGACCAATATGAGGTGCGCACAGCGAGTTACGATTTGATTAATATCGCGCAGTGGGAGAATGTAGATTTTTTAATGTAGAACTTTATTAATTGAGATCAACTAAATGGGTTGGTCTAATAAAGGAATTACGATATATGGGTTCTTAATCGAGTCTGTATGAGACTAGGCCCGGTGTGGGCGAGTACGGCTCGGCCGTGATGAGGAAGGAAGGAGCTGTGTTGAAACTACATAAATGGCGTTCGAGTCACTCCTTAACTTGTGCTCTCTGGGTTTTTGCTTGTGTTTTGACACGTGAGCGGAGAAATTCCTTTATATTCTGAGTGGCAATCTCATTAGGCCAGTGTATTCACGAAGGGGATAAGGGAGAAAGAGATTGAGATCGTATACAAGTGAATCTTAGCCAATTCCATCAAGCCACGATGGATTCAAACCCGGGTATGCATGTTGTGTGTTTTATTTCTAACTATGGTGATTCAAGGCATGGCAATATCATGGCCGACATAAATGAGAAACCCAAAATTCTTTTATAATTTATTTTTCTTTGATCAATCATTCATTCATGAAGGTAAGTTTTTTTTCAATGATAGGTTGTGAAAAACATATTCTTTTACAATATTTGTAGTACAATAATTTATGCAAAAATTAATTGGAGTTTATTTACATGATGAAAAAATAAAAAATTAGTGGCAATTTTCTCTTTCCCTGCTTCTCTCAAACTTCGTACTAGACATCCTAAGTGTTCTAAAATGAAAAGAATGAATGGTCCACCAAGTTTATAAAGATTATAAATAACAAAGTCTGCATAGATCACATTATTCATGGGAAAATAATGGAAGGTGTAAAATTAAGTGACAATCAAGTCCTCCTATTCACTTGCTAAGTATATTATGGAATCATAAGTATAAATTTTCCATTCATGATCATAGAAAAGTTGTGAGAATATCTAATAATTAAATAAAAAGTGTAAAACCCGGGAAAAATTTAATTTTTTTGAAAAATGGTAAAATGGTAATTTCGGTTGAAAACTGGAAATTTTCTAGATCTTGGATGACGAAACAGACTTCACAGTTGAATTCGTTTCGAGAAATCTAGTTACACTGTCGAATTTCGTCGGATTCTGAAACAGTAGGAATTTCATGTTTTTCGAGACACCTGATGTCGGGTGACACATGAGATGACCATGTGGATCCTACTTGGCACCTTGGGAGATGGACACATGACATGATGGCCATGTGGTGTAACAAGTGACACATATCATTTGGATAAGTGGCTCGTATTGAGCCATATGTCAAATAGAGAAATAAAGGGAAAAATCAAAAAGAAAGAAAAAAAGAAAAGAAAAGAAAAGAAAAATGAAGAAAAGTCAAAAAAGGGGAAAAAGTGCTATTTTGACAAGAAAAAAAAAACGGACAGGGAGGGTGAGGGAGGAGAGAAAACGCAAGGAAGAGAGAGAAAGAGAGAGAAAGTAGAGTGAGAAACTCTAGCTTCTTTGTAAGATTTATGGAAATCGGATCGTAGGTTTTCGTCGGAGCATTATGATTATATAGGTTGTATGTTGGGTAGAGCTCCCTAAACAAAGGAGATTATGTCTGTTTTTTGTGAAAATATGGATCCCAATAAATTGAATACAACAGTGTGGTATCGGGTCATCCGAAATCCACAGGAATTCCGTGGATTGACGGGTTGTCGACGAGACCCTCGGATTTGGGGTGTCACAAAAAGTAAGGTGCTTTGAGACATGACTAAGTGGTAAAGGGATATGGGTATATGGGAGGTCTCAGGTTTGAGTTTTTATAAGAATATAGTACTACAACAATGTAATGTAAAGTAAATAGATGTAAAAAAAAATATAAAGTAAGGTTATGTTTGGTTGCTGAAATTTTTGAGGGAAAATGTTGGAAAATAAAAAGAAAAATATAATTGAAATTAAATACTTTATTTTTATTCAATACTTTAAATTATTTTAATTTATCATATATAAATTAAATAATTCTAAAAATGTGAGTTTCTACCTCATTTAATTATGTATAATTTCTTTAAAAAAATTTTTATAAGAGTATCAAACATAAAAATATATTTTATATTTTTTCCTTTTTAAATACTTTTCAGATCGACTCCAAGCACAACTTGGTATTTTCTACATTCTCCATACTTCTGTTCTCAAGGCAAGTACTAAAATATTATAGGTTTTGCAAAATTTGAAATTCCAAATTCAAAGTAATCCACTTAAGCAATCCAGAGGACAAAACAACTGAGATGATGGAGATCTGTATTTTCCCTCTTTTTTCCTCCTTATCCCAAACTTGGAATGTGCCATCTTCCTCCATGAGATTTGGTGTTGACGAATTTATTCCAATAAACAAAATAGCAAACCAAAAAATTAGTTTGAAAGCTACATCTAACCATCAACCAAAAAGGAATGCTACTTATCATCTCCCATTTTTATCCATTTCTACCGACAAAATAATATTTGAAAGGACTTGTGCCCACCCTTGAACAAGTAATAAAGGGTGGATGAGCGTATAGAAGATTAGGCTCGAGTCCCTGTAAGAACACAATACTATAATTCTGGCTCAAGTGATAAAGGGTGGATGAGTGTATAGGAGGTTCTAGGCTCGAGTCCTTATAAGAATATAATACTACAACAATATATAACTATCAAAAAAAAAAAAAAAAAACTCATACCCAAATTTAACACTACAATAGTCACTGTTTTGACTTGGAATTTATCAAATTCCAAATTAAAAGAAAAAAAAGTAGGTGAGACCAATGTTTTAAAAACTAGACAGGATCGGCTAGTCCAATTGTCGTCCGGCCACCAAACCAACCGGCTGAGAACCGATTGAACTGGATGAACCGGGTGGTTCTTAATTAGTGAATCAGAATGGATTGATCAATCACTACAATGTTAAAATGACGTCGTTTTGGTGTATTTTACACTAAATCGATGTTGTTTCATATGGATATATAAGTTTCCATTTTTTTCTCATTTTTTTCCCTCGACTCCCTCCTCATCCTAGCCTCTCTGATTCTCATTTCTCCCTCTCTGCTCCAGCGCAAAACCTCCAACTCCGGCGCCACCCCTCCAACTCTGACGATAGAGAAAGAAATTTCAGTCTTTCAACAAAAGATTCATTCTTTATAGCACCGAGACTTTTTAATTGGTAAAAGCAATAACTTATATTGATTTGATTTTCCATGAAATCATTGTGTTGTATGGCTGCTTGTGATCCTTTTTCTCTGGAAAACACTCATATTTAAGTTATTTAACAAAGTTGGAGATCGACCAACTTCATCAAAATCCCCCTAAAGCCGTATGTTTATGTGTCTTCTCTCTAATTTTTGGTTTGATGTTTGAAAATTTAATAGGTTTAAACTATGATTCTATGAATCCAGTAGGAGGGGAGGGGGAGGGGGACAAGGAGGGCGCTGTGAAGGCATGGTTGCCCCCATTAAAGACAATTAACTCATTAACTACTTGTCCAACGATTTTCTTTGAAGCCACATGAAGGAGAATAAATACTATCCACAAAGGCAAAGGCAGTGTTGGTAAACATTAGCTAGATTACGGTTTGTTTACGGCAAATTAGCCCAATAATAAGTCCACTCTTGTTGGCAATAGGCATAGGTGCAATTGCATCACTTTTAATCTGTTACAAAGCACTGGTTTGTTTATGGTTTTTGGAATTTTTTTTTCTAAAAAATAAGAAAAACAAGTAAAACATAGAGAATATTTAGGCTTGATTGGTTCATGTTTTTGAAAACTTTTCTTAATAACAGTTTTTGAAAACACATAGAACACCATTTTGGTGTTTTCTAAAAATTATTCATTTTCTCTGAATTTGTTGTTTCCTGTGTTCTCCATGTTTTCCGGAACACCAAAAATTGGGAACCAAACATGTTCTCCTTGTTTTTACCTTTTAAAAAACAAAAAACATTTTTTAAAAACTGTAACCAATCAAGCCCTTTGGTTCCTTTTAAAAAAAAATGAAGAACACATAAAACCTTCTGCATCGCTAAATTGAAGAATAAAACGATTTTAGTTATACAAAATGGTGTTATCGCTGTGTTCTAAAGCGTACCAAGACGAGTTTTGAAAAATAGGAACCAAATAGACCAAAAGTTTTTCTTCTCCCTTCAATGTTGCTGTTCCAACTCCACAATTCCCTTACTCTTGACACTCTAGTTGGATCATGGATTTAGCAAGTCGGGAAAATTTCCCACAAATCATTTGGATTTGATCCATTGTTCTCAGAAACACATGCAATGGATGTTGGAGAATTATGAGATATGGAGCTGGGAATTGTCCCCTGATTTTACTCTCTTAGGAAATGGAGATGTCTAGAGCACAATAAATGTACCAATGCATTAAGATGAGAAAAATATCTTCCTTAAATTGCCCTACAATCAGATCGAACCCAGCAAATATTTAAATATAGGTTCTCCTCTGAAATTTCCGAATGGTAGCAGCTTTTAACTTTTATCAAAGAATTACTGAAGATTTCATTTTTTTTCTTTTCCTTCCTCTAGTGTGACTGCTCAAGTTATATGATCGGTTCTGTTTGGTACCAAGATTCCATCTCTTTCACTTGTATATTAAATATTTTATATAGATAAAAATATGGGATTTCTTGCAAAAAACAAAACAGGTTGCACTTGTATTCTCCCCAATGTCCCCATTTCTTGTAAAAAAAGTGATTGGTAATTATGGATGATATTAACAATTCCTTGATAATTATTATGTTATTGTTACTTTATTACTCATATGTAGATGTAGAATAACAAGGTTTTGATAAATATTAAGCAAAATATAACATCTTATATTGTATTAGAAATATGATATCTAGTGATTTTTATTAATAAAACTTTTATAAAATGTGTAACAAATAGAGAATACTGTCAAATTTTATAAAAATATTATTTTTATATTTTTAAAATTTAATAATATATAAATTATCTATTTATGATATCACTTATTCAACCGGTTCGACCAATGAAGCTGTGAACAAATAAATTTTACAGTAATTTTTCGGATTCAAAACCAAGTTTGGTTTTAAAACATTAGATTTTTTAATTTCAAATCAAAGCACTTCCTCCTTAGAATTGTTTATTTCAATTTGTTAAAACTAGTTATAAAAAATTATCCTTTATTATACAAAAGTTCAATTCCATTTAAATACTAAAAAAAATCTAATATTATATTTAATTAATTAAATATAACATCAGATGAGGATACAATATTATATCTTATTTTATATTTAGCTTTTTAGAATTTATTTTATCTTGTGTTCTAGAGCATAAAATATGTTAATATTTAAGTTAAGATATAAAATATATATTCTTCGTGCATCATTAATTTATTTTTTCATCATTTTTTTGTTAAAGTTTATTAAAAATCAAATTATAATTAAAAGTAAATTAAAAATTTACAACATGCACTGTAAAATAAGAGATAATTTGTATATTTTAATTAGTCAATATTAAAATATAACACTGAAGTACATTTAGAAATATCGAATGTAGAGATAAATATGCATATTAGTCAAAAAAGAAGAATATATATGCATTTTTTTTATTTGTTTACATCTACAAATACTATATCTTATAAAAAAATGATATCCCTACCATGTAATTGTGGCCAAAATTTAGTTAAGACTATTATTGATAAGATGAACTGTATTCTAATGGTATATGATCTTACAAATCCAAGGGGCATTTTGTCCACTTAACTTGGAGAGAAAATTGTTTATATTTTGTATAAGGGCACATTATAGTATTACTATGTTCTTACAAGTATTCGAGCATAAAATCTCTTGTTTCATATCCTATCCTTTAATACTTGAGTTAGGTCTCAAGGACCGTATAAGAAGTGAGTCTTGACGTATTTTATTCTTACAAGGATTCGAGTTTGGAACCTTTTGTTCATCCATTTCACCTATTATTTATCCACTTTGAATCGTACTTACTCGAGGACCCGTATAAGGGGGTGATGGTTGAAGTGGGCCATGAAGGTAATGGGAGTTGTGTTAATAGAGTAGGGATTTATAGAAGTTTATTTACAAGCAACAAAAATGGTTTGGGTAAAGCCACAAATTGAGGATTGACATCAACTTGTTGATTTAAAGTTTTCGGGCCCACTAACATGCAACCTTTTATTTCTATGTTAAACCCATGCCCATGCCCAAATTTTCAACTATGAATTTTGAATTATTAGGTACAAGTAATAAATATCTGAAATGAATCTTATTAATTATGAGAGAATAAATTCTTTTTTTCACAGTACAATAATCTTAATGTTCCATTTTTTTACACAAAGAAAAGAAAGGAAATTTTTTATTTTTCTTAAAAATAAAGGAATGGCAAATCCACAAAATTTGTTTCTTTCTAGTTAATATTTTTTGATAAAAAAGTTCTAATAGAGGAGCTTTTTCATGGTATAATTTGAGATGAGTTTAAACCATTAGAAAACTGTTTTCCTCATTTTGATTTATTATTAGTTGAGGTAAGGCCCAGCCATTGAATACCAACACCCAATTCCAACACTTTCAACTTGAAATGTGAAATCCACATCATAGAAAACAACATCAATTTCTACTTGCTATTAAAAAATGTTTAAGTCTCCTACTCGTCAACATTTAGATCCAAATTGGGATTTCATTTCTTATAAGACATCACATATATTTCCACTTTAAAGAGACATTTTATGAATAGTGAAAAGCCAGCGAAAAAGGGTGGATTATATTTCATAAGTAGTAGTAGGGGTATTCATAAATATCTATATGAATCGGTGAAGAGTAAACAAGGAGTCACATTAAGTGGATGAGAGAACACATGAGATTTATAAAGTATGAAGAATCTCAATTAGTGTAAGGGCTTTTGGAAGAAGTAAAGAAACAAACCATTAGGGCTAAGACATAGGAAATAACAATATCATATCAGTATATAAGGAAAGGCCCATAAAGATTTTCTAACTAACTAATACTAACTACTTTATATATATATATATATATATATATATATATATATATATATATATATATATATATATGTGTGTGTGTCAGGGGGATGGGGGTGGGTGGGGTTAGGCTAAAAGTTTGTTACTCATATGTGAGCAGGTTTCTGGCCCCAGTAGATTTAATTTACACATTTCTTGAGATCTGAGTTTTTCTCGGGCAAGCGCAGGATGTTCGTGTAGATTAAAATTTTGTTTAAGAAAACTCAGATCTTAAAAAATAAAATTGAATCACGATCTCACTTTAAGATTTGCATATGCGGCTTTACAATATATATATATATATAAGTTTTTAATAGGTAAATTTTTTTTCTCTCTCATTTTTTGTCTTCATTGAGATTCGAACTTTGAACTCTCCATTTGCCCATCACAACCCTTGTCCATTGAGCCATGCCTTAGTGGCAAGTGCCATATAAGGAAATTTATTCAAGCTATAATTCAATTGAAGGGCTTGGCTTTGTTTTGGAACTAGAAAAATCTCTTAGAAAAGAAAAAATATGAAAAATAATTTTCTTATCATTTGGTTTCTCCTTAAGAAAATATAAAACAAAATCAAATATAGTAAAAATTACAATAAAATTTTATATTTTCATAAGATTCTTAATCATTATATAATAAAAGAGCAGGATAAAATAAGTTTGAATAAATGTACTTAGGCCAGATTTATTGCATTAAACCTTTTTCCTCAAATTTTCTTTCCTTTCACTTTTCCTCTATATTCTTTTCTGTCTTTAATATTATTTTCAGTTTCCAAAAGCCAAGTACTAAACTACTTGAAAGCTGTGGAGAATGCCGGAAGGCAGATCTACTAAGATTAGGGGGTGGAACATGATAACATTCTGCATCTAGTTTTATTTGTTTAATCAATGCTTTTCAGATGAATTATATAACCCGGATTCTGGATTGGCACTTGTATCATCTTAACTTTATTTCTTAATTAACTTTATTTTTAAAGTCCCTTTCACTTGCTAAATATTACATGCCGGAGGAATTTCTTCTTGTCTAAGTGATGCATTGCACAAAGATATCTTTTACCCCTAGTTTGTAGCATCTTATTCCCTTGGCACGGTGCTTCCAAAGGTTTCCTTTGCCCTTTTCTTCTTTTTTTATGAATTCTGGACATTATAACTATATGCAGACATAATTTTTTCCATTTTACTCTTTGTGCCTTAATTATAGTGGAATCACATTCTTTTCCTTTTGTATGTTTTGATCCATTAGTGCAAAAAGTCACTTTACTTCCTTTAACATGCATCAAATTTTGGTGACCTTATTGTAGCTAATTAGGTTTCTGTTTATTTAAATCATTTTGTCATTGCCCTTTTTATTTAAAAATTAAATAAAAGTAGGGTTTGATGGGTATTGCAAAATTCTCACACCCATCTTGTTGCTTTATTTTATTTTTACCTTTGAGTTATATTCTATTTTAATATTTGTTTTTAAATTTTTAATGTATTAATTATATATATCATAAAAATAAATATTATAATATTTTATAAGAAAATATATTTTAATTATTATATATTAGAAAAAAAATCCCAAACCAGTCTTGAGTTTGAAAATCCTAAACCTAATAAGAACTGATTATCTTAAAGCGAGCAGGATGGGACGAGAGGAGAGAGGCCAAAGTATGCCGTTCCCTCATTCATCTTTATTTAAAATGTTAACTTTAAGAATTACCTAAAATGTTTAACACAAAATTTTAGGTAAATTTGAGCTAGTAAAATATTGTTGTTAAGAATTACCTCATCCATCTTTGACCCAAAATGTTAACTTTAAGTCCATTTGTGCTTTTGACTTTGATACCCTATTTATAAACTTATTCATAATACCACTTGTCAAGGATTCAAACCTTGCTAAAAAAAATCATGAAGTCCTTTAATATTTTTGTGCAAATAGAATCTTTTTTGACAATGCATAGAGATTGATTTTATATTATATTATATGAGGTATATTTAACTCAATTGGAGTTTATTGGAATAATTGCCGGTTATCCTCTATTACAAATACTAGTATATAATACATTTCTTTCATTCGAATGTGAGATTGAGTTAGCATTTTAAGTTTATTTTCATATTAAATCCAAATCCTATAAGTTTGGGTTTTTAGGAAAGTTGATCATTTAACATGGTATTAAAACCTACTTGTCAAGAGATATAAGGTTGGGCAATTCCTTCAATGAATCTATTTGGTTTGAAAGTCATAGTGCACTGATTCTTCAGTGCACGAGGTATGAGCAGCCATGTGAGGGAGGCCATTTCTTGACTTTAGAATTGGTTTCACTTCTTACAGGATTTCCTTCTTATTTTCAGTTTCTTCTATAAAAACCAAAGCCATCACATCTAAACCAACTTTAATTTCCTTCTCCAACTTAGATTTTGACAACAAAGAACCCTTCACCTCAAGTTTGGTTTCTAAAGCCATTATTGGTTTCATAGGTGCTAAGATAATTTTATGGCCATCCTTGTAGAATGTGTGGGTGTTTTTGAAGCTGAGGCGAGGTTTGTTTAAAATTTTATCAAAATTTCGATAAAAATTCAAAATATTGATTTTTTTTTTCATTGTTAGGTAGGATAATTATTTTTATTTAAAAATTAATTTTTTTTCAAAATTTGGATTGTTAAGTGTGCATCCAAAGTCCCATATCGATTAGGAATGAAAATGATTATGAGTTGACAAGCATGAACAACATCCAATCAATACGTAGCCTTTTAGGGAGAAGCCCAAAAATAAAACCATAAGCAGGGATAAAAATATCCGATATATCAGATATCAGTAATGTTCAACACGATATCGACAACCGATAATCGTTTGAGGGAAAAATCGATAATATCGGCGATATATCATTGATATATCTGTTTTGGACCAATATATCGTTAAAATATTGGGTATGTGGTACATGCGCGCGTTAGTTTAATTTTTTAGTAAAATATTGGAGATATATCGGGATATATAGGGATATATCGAGGATATATCGACGATATATCGGGATATATAGGAGATATATCCAAATTGTCAGATTTGAAATACTGACTTGATCCAACGGTTATGGATTGATCCCAACAGTTTAAAAAAGATTTAACGGTCAGATTTGCACAAAAAATAAATCCAACGGTTATAATTAAATTACAAAGATTTTTTTACCATCCAATGGCTATTTTGACCAAAAAAAAATGCAGCAAATACCTCTCAAATCATTTCATTTGATCCACCAAATTCTTTACATATCAATCTTCATTTAACTCTATTTTTTTCTCTTTGTGATAGTTTATATAATACTTTCATATTTTAAATTAGTTAATTTAGTAATAATATATTAATAAATTAACATTTCATTAATAATATATTAATAAATGTTAGTTAATATTTGAAACGAACATGTTGATGAACCTCGAATTTCCTATCCATCGAAAAGTTGTGGATACAAGTCAAGACATTTATGCATGGTATATTCGATCCTATAATCAATAATATCGAGACAGCGTGTCTTGACGCCAGTATTATCTTTGCTTCGAGATTGGGATCCACCATCAAATTTTGCAATGGAGCCACATGAATCTTTGTTTAGTTTCAAAAGCTTATTGTAATGTAATTTCAATGTATATATTTGATTATTAATGTCATTTTTACACTTTTAAAAGTATTTCCATGAATTTCAAAGTTTTTTTTTATTAATTTCCGATATATCGATATTCATGTAAAAATATTCACCAATATATCCATAAAATCCAAGTACCGATATATCCGTCGAAACCGATATTTCCATCCTTGACCATAAGGGCCTCAGGCTTAAAATGGACAATATCATACTGATGTGGAGGGAAGGATCTATGAGGTTTCCCAACAAATGGTATCAGAGTCGGGTTTAGGATTAACCGTGTGGGTGGATGTCGTACAAAAAATGGTTTGTTGAGCCTCTGACAGGTGGTGCTTCACATAAGGGGTGTACCCAAATACTTTGAAAGACAAAGAAAATCTTAGTATGAGGGGCTTGATGGAACTTTGTTTGATGGAAGGATTGTTGGGTGTATACCTAAAATCTTACATTAGTTAGGAATAAGAAGGATTATGAGTTGATAATCATGGATAAACATCCCATTTGTATGAGGCCTTTGGGGGGTGAAGCCTAAAAACAAAACCCATGAGACTCTTAGTGATTTATTTTTGCCCAATGTTGAATAATTTTTAAGCTTAATGCTAAATAGTTTTTAAGAGCATTAATTATTAAGATGTTTGTTTTTTAACATTTGGTAGTGAGTAAGGATAGCAACAGGGTGAGTTATTTCGGGTTCCCGCCCCATCCCGCCCTTAATGGGACGGGTTCGGTTTAACTATAATATAGTTTTTAGCGAGTTCAAGTATTATTTATTCTTTGCCAGCCTCCTTTTGATGTTTATTTTTTTATTATTTTATTTTATACTTTAATATAAATAACAATAATAATAAAATGTTTTTTAATAAATAATTTATAAAAATTCATAATATTTTATTTTTGTAAATATATTAATTTTAATATAATAAAAATAAAAATAAAACAAATATAAAAAATTTATAAATTAAAAATAAAAACAAAAATTAAATGTAAACGGGGGCGAACTTGGGAATTTTCTCATCCTCGCCAACTGTAGAGCTCCACGTTTAATTTTTTAAGTAAAGGACAAGTTTTAGAATTGAAAAATTCACTTGGTGCAGTCGGAGACGGGGATCACTGTCAAGAATAGGAATTCACAATGCAGTAGTGAGTGTTGCTAGTCTTCCTTCTTGTTGGGCAATAGTGGAGTTTTCTTGTCTTGTCTTGGTGGAAGTTGACTTTTTTTTAATAAAAAAAGCCAAATATTTAAAAACAATAGTTGAATGCTAAAAGTTATTTAGCTTTCAACAAAAAGTAAAAAAAAAAAAAATAGCCCCTTTGTCCCAAAGTGGACAATATCATACCAATGTGAAGGAAGAGGTCCATGAAGTTCCCCAATGAAGATGATTTTTTTGTGGTATTTTATTTTTTTAAAATAACTTTTAAAAATTATTTATCTTAATAAATTTTTATTTTTTATTTTTATAAATACACTGTTTCAAAATGATATGCAAAATATTTTATTATAATGAAATAAAGTCAAATTAATCTCAGACAAATAGATATTAAATTAAACTATCTTTTTTAATACACTAACATGTTAAAAGATGGTGATTTTTAATGTATAAAAAACAAATTTCATACTCAATAAAAAATAAAATATTACAACAAATAAACAGCTAAATACTTAATACTATAAAATATTATTTAGAATAAAAGTTCTATTCAATATTCATTAAAACCAAATGTCACCTAAGTATCTCAAAAGCTACTTAATCATTTCAAAACTACTTCAAGAACATCTAGGTACTTAACTGTGACGCCCCAAAACCCGGGGGTCCGTTGACTACCCGTCAACCCGCGGAATACAAGTGGAGGTCGGGTTACCGACGCCACTTTAGAAAGCGGCGATCTCGGCACTTTATACGGGGAGCTCTACCCGATTAAAATACATAAAACTTGTCCCAAGCGATCCAGTATATTCAATATATCAGAGATCAAGTCACATGAGTAATGTCGGCCACTTGGGCCCTAGCGATACCATAATACATACTAACTATGAATTCAACTATATCATAATAGTTCTGAGAGTTCAAATGTTTTACTCTTATACAACATATATTAAGAATTAGGAAAATTCTAGCTACATGCTGGAAATATCGTCAAGCCAAAGCCACAATCAAACTTGTAATCCACGGTCTACAGGATGAGCCTTCTCCTCGTCGCTCCTGTACTGTGAAAGGGGATCCAGCGACGGGGGTGAGCTAAAGCTCGATGGGAGATTCGCCCTAAGTGGGCTACTCAGTAAGTGCGATTACGATGATGAGAAATGAAGCAGCGTTCAGCCAGATGCATGATCACTGCTTGAGATGTGCGCGACCCATTTCCCGGATCAGAAGTCATACGGGCTCTCTCACACTCGCCTAAGCCTTGTATGAGAATTATTTTATTGGTGGGCAACCTCAGGTGAATATATATCAATTGGACGCTCAGAGCGATTGATATATATGAATTGTTGTGAGACTACCCTCAGATGAATAAATATCTAAGTGGGTAGCTCAGATGGTTGATATGTTATTTAGTTTAATGGACTACCCTCCGATAAATAAATATCAGGCGGGCGCTCAGACGGTTTGATATATTATTTAGTTTTGGACTACCCTCCGATAATTGACATTTTAGACTACCCTCCGAACCTTGTTTCTCTAGACTCATCTCATGCACTCATTCTATATTCCTAGGATGTTCGATTTTATATGGAATCTGTCTTATGCCGGTTCGGTCCAGTGTCGCATGCAAATATATATACATGAATATATTTACGCAAAACTTTAAATCACACATCAGGTAGCTCACTTGGGGAGCAATGATCATACGCGACCGTTTAATTTCGAAATCACTTTCGACGACCGCGTATTTTCACGAAAATATATATTTTTAGAACACTATTGGGGAATAGTGAAACCTCGTTTACTATTCAGGAGGAAAATCTAAAAACACCCGGTTCACTTAGTGAACCCGCAGTCGAAGCCATTCGGTCCAAAGCATGCCAAGCAAACATTTTGCTTTTAATTAAACAAACCACACCCAGCGGCCATGAAAGCGACTCACGGGCACTTTGCCGAGCTCAAGAAAACCTTGCATCAATTAGGTCCCATATTTGGTTAAGTCCATGCAACCCATTCAGGCCTTTATCATCTCAAGCATGCATTTAATGCAAATTCCACACAAACGGCAGCCGATTACGGCGATCTTTGTGTAAAAAATCCCAGAAAATTCCCACAATTCGGTCCATGTTTGGGACGTCAGCAAACCTCGCGGCCTCAAACTAGCGAAACATCAACACTTAAATAGGAATAAAATCCAAGTAGGAGAAATCTGCGCCGAGGAGTTTGAATAAGCTCCTTAAATCGAAGTCTGCGCGTGCTTTGTTCGCGTCGTCGTTTTCATACCGGCGAAGTCGTAATGGTCGATCGCGTATTTACAGAGAAGTGGAACTCTCTCTCTAAAAAAATTTGAAAAACCCTAAAGCCAGCTGCTGCTCTCCCAGTTCTGCTCCCTTTTTGCCGACGGAGCGACCTTTGTTCATTTTTGGCCTTTGTGACTTAAATCAATTTCAATAATACCCATTATGTCCTTCTTTCACCAGTTTGATATTAAATTTGCTCGGCCGTGCATTTTCGTCCATTTCTCTACTCTCATACCATTTATGGCGCGAGTACATGTTATATCATGACTTTATTGCGCCGAAAATCGCTTTACGGCGCAGCGCGTGCCGCACCGAAAAGCGTCGCGGAACTCGGCATCTCGGAAAGGTATGAAATTTTACGTGCTAACTAGATTTCGCGAGACAATTCCAACGGTACAATCCGTTTCGTCATCCGAGATCTAGAGAATTAATTACAGATTTTTAACCGTAATTACACTTTTGTAATTAAAATTACGATTTTGCCCTTATTCGAAGTGGAATTTCGGGTCTTACATTCTCCCACTCGCCCAAAGGAATTTAGGTCGAAATTCAGGACAATCATATCACTCACAACCGCGTAACCCTACACAACCCCTTGCTTGATGTGTAACGTACTTTCTGGTCACAAATTCTGACAAGTAATGGGTACATCAACTCAATCCATGCCATGCATGACATCCATTACCAGGCCCTTACCCGGCCCAACCAGCACGATGCAATTTCCAAGGGTATCCAAACCTCGAGTCACCCACGGGCTCTATCACTCGTCTGGCGGTCACGTGATAACGGCGGTGTGTTTTCATCTCGATCACATAACTCTTGACACGCCGAACTCTTGCATTCTGTGAAATTCAGGGATAAGTCTCTTCGCCACCCCAACCGAGTTCTCACCTGAGGGTTTCTGAGGCTGTGCTTTTGCTCTTTGTGGTGTTGAATGACCTCTAGGTGCACACAGATCTCGATCAGTGTTACCGTGCACCTTGACGGTAAATGTCAGCACTATGACAACTTGATCCGGTTCCACCATGAGCGGGGTCTCTGAGATCTCTCCTCATAAAATCCGAGCTATCCAGGTCAGCTCTCCCCTACCACCCTGAGGGAAGAACATCTATACTTGGCTTCTCTAAAGGCCTTAACCTCTAGCCCAAATCCAATGCGTTAATGAGGTATGACCTTCGGCTAAGTCTCAGTGCGGCAACCCGATGGTTGTCATCTCACCCATGTCAACGACGATCAACAGCAATAGGTCTACCTCATAAAGTCCACACGCATCCGTTGCGCAACTCGACTGTCCTACGACTTCCGATACGCTCTGGCCCCTACGGCGCATGCGTATTCTTGGAAGTGCTTGTATGGCACCCGAAACTGGCTTCTAGTTCCTCGACCCGTACTAGGGTGTGGAGAAGACATTGCCTATCATGTTCTGGGCACAACTAGGGTTGCATTGTCCCAAAGTCTTGGGATACTTGTCTACTGGGAAATCCCATCGCTCATGCTTTTCAATCCACGGCCCCAGTCCACGAAACTAGTGTGAAGCGAGAAGTCTTACACTTCTTACGAGCATAGGAGAAAGCTACAATCACTCCCTCTTGCTACCAACACCCATATCCAGTGTTCCAAGTATCCTCGATCTCTCCTCCTATGGTCGGGCGCTGACCATGGAGTCCATGTCTAGTGAAGAATCCTACAATCTGCCCAAATGGACAACCCCATTATTCTCATGTCTCGTAATACCAGTAATCCGAGCTACGTATCTGAAGATTGACATTCGATTCTCTCTCAGCATCTTGCCTCGACCTTCTCTAGGTCGACTAGCCCTCTGATGCGGAGCACCCGTGTCCCTAAATCTCACCTCGATGCTTGAACTTCGTACTTGCGAACTTCGCATGGCGATGGTCTCTTAGCAATTTGTAAACAATCCTCAAGTGATACTCATGCTCCCACTCTGGCCCAGGAGTAGATCAAAATGTTATCCGAAGACTACGACAAAATGATCTAGATAGGGTTAGAACACCCTGCTTGTGAATCATGAATTGCACTAAGCGCGTCGGTAATCGAGAGGGCATCAGCTGTAAACTCGTAGTGCCCATAGCATCCTAAGCGGCGTCTTGGATATCTTGTCTCCACAACATGGCTGATGATGACGGTGAAGGTCTATCTTGGAATAGACTTCGCTCATCTCAGCGATCGAACAAATCGTTAATCCTCGGCAGCGGTTCTGATTCTTGTTCGTAACCCTATTCAGTATCGATAATCAATGCACGGGTTGGAAGGGTCTTCCTGCCTCTTCTTCCCGCCCAGCTAGGCAAGAAGCTCCCCATGGTGAAGTGCTCGATCTAATAAACCATTGTCAGTAGCTCCTGTATGGCTAGACTGCGGGGTTCCATAGCTCAGTAGGTGCCATCATGCGTAGTCATAGAGATGGGTGAATATATACCGGGGTGTAACTTCGATACAGAAGTCTACATCCTATGCGGGGTAGTCCAGTTAGCTCATCTGGAAAACATCCACATTCGCAAACTACTCGGGGGTAGATCTAGAGTCGGTCTCACCTCGTCCTCCTAGGAGTAAAGGCTCACTAGCTAACCCAGCTAAGCGTCCTGACACTTGGACGTATACTATACGGGGGAAAAAACAATATGTTTGTCCCCCACGAGGTCCATCGATCTTGGATTTACCTTTACGTGGCGGTAACTCTCCGTACTCGCGATCGATGCAATACGTAAAGCATCGGCCCGGTCCATCCCAGGGATTGACATCGAACTCGACATGTCGAAATCCTCGGTCCATTGTGAGTATAGTCCTGAGATCCTCAACTTCGCAACCTCGACATATCCATCACTTATTCTAGCCTAACCCCTGAGGAGAACTCGCGTCTACTTGGCTCCTCTAAGGTCTCTGGGGTCCTTGCCCATTCCCTCATATTTGAGAGAAAGCATGTTGTTCATAAAGCTAGAGCCTTGGCTAGTCTGATACGGTGTGCGTCGGAGGTAGCCGCAGCCTCTAACACCTTCAGTCTGCATGGACCAATGGTGGAGTCCACCGTAATCTTCCCCACGTGAATGTCGGGAAGTGATGTTACTAAACCTCTGCGGGGTTACTAGGATCTTCTTTGTCTACATTTATACCCGACTGTGCTATAGCATTCATTCAATACTCTGACCTCGGCAAGGTGTGCGATCAAACCCTTTGGTTGTGCTTGACCAGTGCCGGGTGGACGCCCTCTGGCGTCCTCGCCCTCTACCTTATCTACATGTGCCAAATGGTTACACGATTCTTGTAATTTTCATTTCAGTCTAACTAGTAATGCAGATGCTGATTACTAATAGACTTGACAACCATGAACCGACCCGTTCATTTTCTAAGTGGCGCTAACTTCCAACCACTCAATTCATTTCTTTCAATAAGGTTCTAAACTTTCTTGTTCATTACGAGTACCCAATCCCTAAGGTCACAACCATAACAGCAGTATTTACCCTTTCCTATCTGCAGTTCACCATGCATATAATTTCCTACTGTAACTCTGCGCAAATTACGATTTCAATTGGTAGTTAAATCCAATCTGAGTGTCTACAGGCATAACCCACGGCCGAGACACTAATCATACACATAACTCAGTGTATACGCAATCAATTTCGCGTTTAAAATATTGTTTTCAACAAAATTTTATTTTCAAAAATTTTATTTTTGAAAATTTATTTTTCGAGAATTTTATCAAAATTTATTTGATTTTATTTGAATTTAATTATTAATTTTTTTCGAAAAATTTTATTTTATAATGAGCAGTGTTCATTCTTGACTCGGGGAAAAAATCACGGTGAAAACGGTTTTGAAAATCAAAATTGGGTGCACCAGAACCTGATCTTAGCGGCCAGGCGCCCGAGGCCCGCGCCCGAGCGCCCGGGCGCGCTGCCGCGGCCATTTTGCCGCTGCGGCGCGAGTCGGCGCTTCTTTGCGCTCACGCATGCGCCTTTGCTGCCCAGCGCTGCGCCCGGCTGTTGCGCTCCGTAGCGCGCACCGCCGCAGCTACCGCTCCGCCTGCGCCTTACTGGCGCGGCGCCCGGCTTCTTCTGCCGCTTCTACCTTCGCTGTACCAGCCCCTGGCATTGCCTCGCCTATCGTATCGTGGCCCCAGCCGGCCGTGTAGGTGGCGGCGTGGCTACACGCTTGACCCGACCGTATCAGCGAGGCACGGTGCCATACTTGGTGCCCCCAGCCATTTGTCGCAATACAAGTATGATCTGCATAATACAATCTCTGATACTATTTATCACGAGTAGCTATTTCCAAATTTTATGCTCAAATTTTTTTTTTTTTTTTCATTTTTTCATTATAAATGATTTTTTTTTTAATTTCCAGAAATTGGAAAAATCTCTAAAAATCACTAAAATCATTTTTTTTTCATACTCTTTAATACTCAAATAAATTTATAAAAAAATTTATTTAACCCCATTCTTAAATTTACCCCATAAAACCTTAGAAAATTATTTTCTCACTTCTTAACCAAATAAATTTGTAAGAATTTATTTTCCTTTACTCCGATTTTCAGAAAAAATTTTCTCAACTCAAATAAATTTATAAAAATTTATTTTCTTCCAATTTCTTCAATTTTACCACTTGTAAAATCATAGAAATTTATTTTCTTCAATTCTCATCAAATAAATTTATAAAAATTTATTTCCTCATATTTCTTCAGCAGAAAATTATTTTCATCTTTGATAAGGCAAATAAATTTATAAAATTTATTCTTTTCATCTTCTTTTTCCAGTTTTGTACCTTTGTACCCTCAAAATATTTTCTAACTATTTTCTAACACATCCATGTGCTAATCACCAAGCACACACAAGAATCTCAACACATGAAGCATGGCATGTAACACCATTCATCAACATTCACATGTTCACACAATAATTCACCAATTAATTCACAAAATCACACAAAACGCATACACACGTGCACGTAGTGTCCTAGTTTTATCCGTGATTCTAGGTAATCTCATACCTAAACTCAACATCAAACCACACCTAGTAGTGGTGTTTTTACATTCCATGGCCTAAGCCCAAATTTTCTATCTATAGGTTTCCATGTACCTATACTCCACATCAAACCACTGTGGTGGTGATGGATACCCAAACAGAGCTCCTAGGTACTCGTTTACCTTAGCTCTAATCTGCATTTGTAGCGCCCGAAACCGAGGGTCGGGTTGTTCTGCGTCGGCCGCTGAATACAAGTGGAGGTCGGGTTGCAGGGCGCCACTTTAGAAAATCGGGCGGAGTCTCCTTTATACGGAAGCTCCTACCCAGGTAAAATCACATACGTAAAACTGTTGGCAGGTCAATATATTCAATATATATCGAGAGATCAAGTCACATAAGTAATAAGCCACTTGGGCTAGCGATACCCATAATACACATACTAACTATCGAGATTCGACTATATACCTAATAATTTACAAGAGTTCAAATGTTTTTTACTCTTATACAACATATATTAAGTGGAGAAAGAATTCTAATACATGTAGATATCGTCAAGCCAAAGCCACAATCAGGCTTTTCTTCTAATCCACGGTCTCTAGGATGAGCCTTCTCCTCGTACACTCCCTGTACCTGTGAAAAGGGGGATCCCACGACGGGGTGAGCTAAAAAGCTCGGTAGAGATTAGCCACAAAGTGGGCTACTCTCACCATCTAAGTGCGGGTGCAATGTTCCCAAAAATAAACGTTAATGATCGCAGTCCTACTTGAATGTCTGCATGACCAACTCGGATCCGAGTCCTCAGAGCTCTCTCACTCGCCCTAAGCCTTGTATGAAATTATTATTTTATTAATTAGGCGGCCTCAGATGAATATATATATCAATTGGTAGCTCCGACCCCGGTTGATATATATGGTGTTGTGGACTACCCTCCGATGAATAAATATCAAGCCCGGGCGCTCCGTGGTTGATATGTTATTTAGTTTAATGGACTACCCTCCGATAAATAAATATCAACTGGGCTCGGCCCAGTTTGATATCCTTATTATTTAGTTTGGACTACCCTCCGATAATTGACATTTTAGACTACCCTCCGAACCTTGTTTCTCTAGACTCATCTCATGCACTCATTCCTATATTCCTAGGATCATTTCGGTCATATGGAATAAATGCTATCGCAGGTTCGATTCAGTCTAAATCACATGCAAATATATATACATGAATATATTTACATAAAACTTTAAAATCACACATCAAAAATTAGCTGCGGGGTAATGATCGTCTGAGTAATTTAATTTAAATCACTCGGCCCGGCAACGTATTTGCAAAAATATATATTTTTAGAGCCTGCTAGGAATAGTGAAACCCTGGTTACTATTCTGGGAGAAAATCACAAAACAGGTTCACTTAGTGAACGCAATCCTGACCATTCGACCCAAAGCATACCAAGCAAACATTTAACACACAAATTAAACAAACCACACCCAAACAGCCATGAAAGCAGCTACGGCTGCACCTTGGCTCAAAGAAAAACCTTGCATCAATTCGGTCCCATATTTGGGACCGATCATACGGCCCATTCCCGACCTTTATCATCTCAAGCATGCATTTAATGCCAATTCCCACCTAATGGCCCACTTCAGTTACGAGCGGATCACGATGACCCAAAATCCCGAAAGGAACCACAATTCGGTCCCATGTTTTTGGGACCGATCAAGCAACCTCACGACCTCAAGCTAGCAGAAACATCGAAAAAACACTTAAAATAGGAATAAAATCCAAGTAGGGGGAAATCTACCTCAGGAGGTTTGAATAAACTCACTAAAATCAGAATCCACGCGTAGCACAATTCAGCGTCGTCGTTTTCCCTTCTCGCGAAGTCCATAGCGGTCACGATCGCGTATTTCTAGAAAGTGGCTCTCTCTCTCTAAAAAAATTTGAAAAACCTAAACCCATTTCTTCTTTCTCAGGTCTGCTCAACTGCGCCCATTTACAAGGAAGCGACAACGTTTATTTTTGGCCTTTGTGACTTAAATCAATTTAATAATACCCATTATGTCAGAATTCTTTATAAGATTTGATGTCGGCACTATCTAAACCGTCCATTTCAACATCATTTCTCTGCTACATCTGCATTTATGGCACATGAGTACATGTTATATGTGACTTTCGTCGCATCGAAAATCGCTTTATGGCACCCGAAACGCGATGCCTCCTCAGAAAATTATGAAATTTTACGTGCTAACTAGATTTCGCGAGACGATTCCAACGGTACAATCCGTTTCGTCATCCGAGATCTAGAGAAATTAGTACGGATTTTAACCGTAGTACACTTTTGTAATTAAAATTACGATTTTGCCTTTATTCCAGAAATTGGAATTTCTCGGGTCTTCATTAACTCTCTAAGTATTTTAGAGATAATTAAAAGCAAAACATACAGAAATGAGTAAAATGGTAGATCTAGGCAAAATTTTAATTGATAATGAGTAAATTTGTAATTTATAGATTGATATCAATTTCAAATGTTTCAAGTTATATAAAATCCAAAAACACATTATTTAATGATTTTTTTTTGGCATTAATATTTAGGAAATTTCGTTAGTAGTTGTGATCTTTGGTTACACCAGCGCTTCTAAGCTCTTTTAGTTTATCCGGATACTACAATAGGGCATCATTAATAGATTTTGATTTGATAACATCATACACATATTTCCTTTTCATGGCTAAAAAACCCACTGTATATGTTCTAAGATGTCTTCTATTATTATTTGTTCTTCTTTGCAAGTGGGTTTTTAGTTTGACTAAATAATAATAAAAAGACAACATAATAGTGGGTTCAAATTTTAAATGATGAACTAGAGTTTATTTATTATTATTATTTTTTAACTTAAGAATCATTGGATACCACCCAAGGTAAGTTGGTTTCCAATGAATTTGTCTTCCTTATTTTGGAAAGAAAGCAATCTTTTATAAAGTATGGTTAAAAAACATTACCACTGCCACCACACAGAATTGGTGCTTTTATCCATTTTTACGTTTAAAGTTTCCCTTTTCTAAAAAAAAAAAAAAAGAGTTCCCTTTTCTGAAAATAACCATTTTCTTGATAATTTATTTAATCTCGAAATACTCTCTTCCTTATTCTTTTCTTTGGACTTCTATTTGTGGAAAATATAAGATTCCATGCTAATAATATTATTGTCCAAATCTAGAAGGTGGATTCTGTAATAAAAAATTTTACTGGTTCAATGAAAATCCGAACAAATAATACTAAGAGTTTATTCACTGCAATGACGGACCTAGCTAATGCCCAAGAGCGCATATGACTCGGAAATTTTTTTGGTAAAAAATTTCTCTCTTGAAGACAAGTAGACTCAAACTCTCACCTTAATTATTCCCTCATGAATTTGTAAGATTTAATACCACTAATTTCTTCCAAGTTTGTGGAATAAGCGCCATTCAGCTAAATTTTGGGCTCCGCTCACTTGTGATTTTGTAGAAATACTTTGGAAATATTCTCTTTAAAGAGTTTTTAGGATAATTATGTGTAAAATGTTTCTTGCAAAACACTTAAGTATTATTTGTATGAAAAAAGAGTGCTCTTAAAATTTTTATGAAAGCACTAATATTTTTACAAAAATACATTTTTCGTTTAAAACTACTTTCCTAAAATCACTATCAAACGGGTTCTAATATTTTTTTAAGAGAAAAATAATTTCATTCATTCAAACTAACAATACAGAAACATAGAATTAAAATTACTAAAAACCATAAAAATGAAACAACATATAAGTTAATAGCATTAACATGATTCAAAGCCTATACATTTGATAAAACTATTATGACTATAATATATATCACTACAATTCTACAACATATTGATGATCATTGATTTGATTTCTTATCCTGATTGTATATACTTTGCTTATCTGAATCTTTCAAACACAAATAAACACTGCATCAAAACAACGAAACTTAAACGTCTTACTAAGATGATAAAACCACCTGTCGCATCAAGACGACAACAACCACACGCGCACGAAGACAAGCATAATCACACGTGTATCAAGGCGACGACTAAATCATGTAAAAATAAATAAAAACCTAAATCTGTGTGAAATAATCACTTTATTGAGAAAGAAAATTATGAAAAGAAGTGTAGATTGGTGGTTTCAGGGCAAGAATAACCAAAAAATCACTTCTCATTGTTAAAAAGAAAATAGGCTAGTAGATAAAAAGTTAATAGAAAAGGATGCTAGGTTTTATATTCTTATATTTTTAAATGGGTTCTTGTAAAACCCGTGAAAAATTTAAATTTAATTTTTTCAGAAAAAATGGCAAAACGGTAATTTGTCGAAATAATCCCAGAAGAAAAGTTGAGATTTTTCTAGATCTCGGATGATGAAACGGATTGCACAATTAGAATCGTCTTTCAAAATATAGCACTAATGAATTTGTATTAAGATGCAGAGCGCATCGAATTTCACGTTTTTTGAAAAAATTGTAGAACCTGGCTGCAGGCTGACCATGTGGCACTAGGTGGTAGGAGCACTTAAGCTGCCATGTAGCGGGTTGCCAAAGCACATAGAGGAAACCTTCTTGTTGGTTGCATAGGAGCGGAGTAGGGAATTGACTCACCCCCCCATTGATTCAAACAAAAATAGCAGTATGTAATAAAATATAATAATATATGAAGAGAAAGGGAGAAAAGCCAAGCTTGAGAAAAGGTGGGAGAGGAGGTGCGTGGAAGTGCAGCAAGAAGGAAAGGGAAAGGAAGGAGAGAAAAGAAAGGAAAGAAAGAAAAAGGAAGGGAGAAGAAGAAAAGAGAAAGGAAAGAAGGAAGAAGGAAAGGAGGGCTTCCGGAGACCAACGTCGCGGGGAAGCGAGCCCAGGACGTGAAAGGACTCGGAATTGCTCTACGAGAGGTAGGTTTCCTCATATTCCAGTTATTTTACGCCTAGGGGCCACGTAATGCCCTAACGGTTTCGTCTAATTTCAGGGCACATTTAAGATGTGTGTGGTTTGGTTGTTGTTGTGTGATGGTCAAAGACCGGTTTCACGAGGTTTCAGGACTGTCCGAGACCGAACACTGTGTTCTATGAGGGCAAAATCTTGAGCAAAATGGCAAACGGGGGTGTGCCCAAATTTCCTCACACCCTTGCGAATTGGCCGCATCAACTTCGGACGGGACCCGCCGCTTTCAGTATTAACTCCGATTCACGTTCCTTTGGAGCTCTGAGCTTCGTTGAGTCTAGAATTTAATGAGATGAAGTACTCAGCCAAACCATTGGCTGAACATTGGGCTGGGTCATGGACAGTTGAGGAATGGTCCGTTCTGGTTTCCGGAACTTTTGTTTTCGAAACCGATTTGTATCTGAAATGCTTGGGGCTGCGTATGGCCTGAGCAGAGAATTACGTGTTGGATGTTTTATGTGGTATTGATAAAAGGCCGGACTTTACGGACAGTCGGATTATTTCGGAGCCAAGCATGTGGCGTTATGGTCGGGAATGATAATGTGTGTTATTGTTGTAAATTGAATAACGTGCTGAATGTGTGTGAAATTATGTGATATAATAATGTGACAAAAAAATGGAAATGATTATATGTATTAAATATAATTTATCCATGACATGACATGTAGTGTAATAGATATGTTGCATGTGACACATAAGCGTACAATGTAGGCATGAAATGGCATGCAACATTTGCATTGCATTATGAAGACGGGACATCCACGTTTGGTCGGGTGTGAGTGCATGGATTTGGGAGTTACGACACTTTGTGTTTGGCATTGACCGTAGTAAATCACATTGTGTTTAATGTTCGATGTATCTGTGAGGACATGGATTGTCGACCTTTGTGTTAGTGTTCGATAACCTTCATTGAAGACATGGTTAATCGATACTGTGTTTGGTGTTCGATGGTGAGCTCATTAAAATGGGACAATGTCCAAATTGAGTCTCACGGTTGCATGGCATGAAAAGTACGTGTGTAAATGGGTTAAGCAAGTAGGGGATAGGCAGCCGGGTGAAAAACACAGTATAGTTTTAGACATGGCTTAGTCGGTGAAAGCCACGTGGCTAAATGTTGTATAGGGTGTGGCGTCCTGTGGTGAGAACCCGAAAATCCGTGGCCCACAAATGCATAACACCACGATCTTGGGTAAGGAAATAAGTAGACGTGTTGGGAACCATCGATGTATGCAAGAATTACAAAACAAAAGCGCTTTGTTTTGGAAAAGGAGTTAGAGGCGGGGACCTTATGATTTTTCACACTTGGCATATGCAGGTGTGAGGGAGTCGGTGAGGACTCAGGATTTGAGTCATGAGGGGCATACTGCATTCATGACATGTAGACATTAAGGTACAATAGAGTATAGGTACGTGAATGCGTGTGATTGAGATTGTATGTATTGGCATTGCATGTTACTCTTAGGTAGGGAGTAGCCTTGGTAGAAGATATATCTGCGGGTTTGCTAATGGCTTGTCGATGGGGACCAACTACGCTTCCAGTACACAAAGAAAACAAACGCTCTTTTTGAAGTGGTAGTACGAAGAGGCCGGGTTGTAGCCTTGAGAAGTATTTTTTGTAAAATATATTAGAACAATCTAGTTTTAATATATTTTGGCATGTAAAAGTGTAAAGGAGTTTTACATCAATCTCTTGTAAAATATTATAGAAATTTATATATTTGTAAGAAAAATATACAGAAAGACGACCATGAATATTCAGCGGGTTGACTAGTTGTCAGCCAGACACCAGTTTTGGAGTATCATAAGTATGGTATCTGGTATCACAGACCCTGAGTTTGGCGTCCGCAGGTTCTAATATTACTATACAATAAATACGAATAAATGAGGATATAGTATAAATAATGAGACTTATTAAAGTGTGTCTGAAAGTAGTTTTAGAAAAGCATTTATAAACTTTTAAGTGCTTCCTCAAATCATTTCAGTTTAATTCTAATATACAATAAATACGAATAAATAAGGATAAATTATAAATAATGGGACTTATTAAAGTTTGTTTGAAAGTAGTTTTAAAAAGCATTTATAACTTTGTAAGTGCTTCCTGATTAAATCATATCAAATGAACGCTTATATATCATTTTAGAAAATGGTTTTAGTTTTATTTTATTTTAAAAAATAAATATTTAGTGATATTTAGGAAACATTTTTCATTGTTTAGAAAAAAGGAAACATTTTTCATAGATATGAAAAAATCATTTATAATATAAGAAATTGTGGAATTATTCTAAAAACACTTTTAGAGAAAGAAACACTTTCACTGGAAATACTTGGACGATAAATATTCCTAAACACATTGCATTATTGAGTTCAATTTGCAAGATTATAGGAAGTGCTATAAAAAGGTTTCTTTAATTAAATAAGTATTAGGAAAAAATTTTATAATACTTTTAAAAATCTAAAAAAAAATTAATGTTAGAAATCATTTATTGTATTAAAAAAAAAAAACATTTTAACGTATTTATAGTAATGATTTTAAGAAGTGTTTTTAACTTTAAAACATACTTTTCAAAAGAAAATTAAGTATGTAATAAAATCTAATAATGTCTTTAAAACTCTAAAAACTCACTTTTAATGTTAAAATTTATGACAAAAACACTAAGCACAATTTGTTTTTTTTTTACTTAATGCTAAATGAAACTTTTATTTATTTGAGTGCCGAATAAGGCTTAATAATATTAAATATTAAATTATTTGTTTTATAAATATTGTATTTCCATTAAATGTTAAGTTTTTTTTTAAAAAAAATAGAAAATTTTACTTAATCAAACTAGAAGTACATTCAATTGAAACACATATCCAAATTCGCTAAAAACACTAACGGATGATGCAACATCTAAGTTGATAACATAATGACAAGGCTCTAAGCCTACACATTTGAAAATTTTATGGTGACTAGAATACATATGATTTCAATTCTGTAGCATACTAAAGAACTTGACTTGATTAGATGTCTTTGTTTGATCGATTATACTATGCCGGTCGAAACTCCCACACACTAGAAACCCTATTGAAACAAAGAACATGTTGCACCAAAGACGACCAAACAAAATTGTCATACAAAGCCGACACAAACACGACGTAACAAAAGCAACGACGAAAACAAGAAAAAGAAAAAATAAACACTAGATTTGTAAGGAAATACCACTTAAATGAGAGAGAAAATAGGAAAAAATAGATGTGGATGGGTGATTTTAAGCCAAGAATGACCAAAAATCACCCCTCATTCTTTTCAGAATTAACTAAAACAAAACTAGATTGCAATTGGATGAGAAGCAAAGCGAAGAAATGGAAGCGAGAGGTTGGATTTGTCCGCGGGGCCCTACTTTCGTTCACGCCCATTTTGCACCGGCTCGTGCGCGGCGATCTCACATAGACACTTTCGCGGGACCCGGCTTCCCACCATGCCATAACTTCGGCTGCCTCTATGCTAGTTTCGCCTTGCGAGCTCATCGGGGAGGCGAGCTCCGACTCCGACCCGGTTTATTGCAAGGTAGGCTGACACCCTTCTTCATGAGTCAAGTCACGACTGACCGCTCCCCAAACTTAACGGTCGACATGGCAGAAGTGGAAAAAGAATCATCCACGATCCGCGCGCGCGCACCTACGGAGCACTCCGCATCATTTCTCTCAAACCCATCAACATGCTTGATCTTCATTACGCTCTTTTGCTACGATCATGAACGCATACATAATAAGTCTGTGACATTCTCCCCCACCCAATATCTTGCACGTCTTAAGGACCCGCACTGCAATCGCCTTGAAGGCGCTACTCCCCTGAAACCGTTTATCTACTAAGGTCGGGTGCTCTTCAATACCCCGGACGAAAGGGACGTCCATCTTTGAGCAATGCCATCACCAACCATGGAAGGAGCCCCCACTCAACTTCCACCTCGAAAGCACCACCTCACTCAACTTTCACCCATTGGAGGCGACCACCCTTTGCTGAGCTCTAGACAGTGAAACGACACAAATACGGTCGGGAGGGAACACCCGTGCTCACGTAGGTCCCCATCATTGCGGCTTGACCACCATGGCTTCGCCGATTCGTACCATCTTTAGGAGAGAAATAGACTTTCAACTGTTAAGATTGTGAAGGCAACACTGTGTGGCAACTTCTGTCGCTCTAGCCACCACTTGTCAGGCCTACTGGAGTGTAACTCAGCAGTGCCGATTTGTGTGATGGTCTCACACTTAGACACTTTCATGGAACAGCCTAGTCTTGCTTAAACCACGGTCTACCATAAAAAAATAATACTTGAAATTTATTGACTTTCAAAAGACTGGAAAATCAATTGGAGTTAAATGAGTATACAAGACAAAACTCAATGAACATAATTAAGAAATTGACTTAAGTATAAGAGCACGACTTGTTGCAGGGATACACTTTGGCAACATACAGTTGACCTATTCAAAAGTTTTTACGCATGTTGCCCGCTTAGATAATATTCGACTTGTTCTTGTTATTGTGGCTCAAAAGGCATGGCCCTTGTACCAATTAGACATTAAATCAGTGTTTCTTCATGGAGATCTTAATGAGGAAGTAGACGTTGCAGAACCACCTGGTTATGAGATCAAAGGGGCTAAACATAAAGTGTATCAACTTTGAAAGGCATTTTACGAATTAAAGCAAGCTCCTTGGGCTTGGTACAGTCAAATCGAAGCTTATTTCATGAGAGAAGGCATCAAGAAGTGTCCTTATGAACCTACTTTATTTCTCAAGCACTCCTCTACCGGTAAGATCTTGATCGTGTGTCTCCATGTGGATGATCTTATATTTACTGGGAATGATGAATCTTTGTTCACTTCTTTTAAACACTCTGATGCAAGAATTTGAAATGAGTGATTTGGGAAAGATGAGGTATTTTCTTGGGTTAGAAATCTTGTAACAAGACAATGGAATTTTTCCTTGTCAACAAAAATACGCTTGTGATATTCTAGAGAGATTTCAAATGGTTGATTGCAATTCACGATTACTTTTAATCCGCATTGAACCACTAGGAACAAAGTTGATGAAAGATCCATGGAGAGCAAGTGGATGATGCCTCCTTCTGACAACTAGTGACGATAGTTTGATGTCTTTAACCTCCACTAAGGTGAATTTGATCCTTAAATTTAATTTTATAAACAATCCTACTACACTTCATCTCCAAGCGCTAAGCGTGTGTTAAGGCATGTTAAAAGGCACTCTTGCATTTGGTGTGTGTTAATGCAAGGAAGAGAACCACGAAGCTTATTGGGATTTTCGATAGTGATGTCTGCTTGGGAAGTCTTGAAAGATTTCAAAAACCTTCGACTTTGTATTTTTATTTAGTTAAAGTGTTGTGTCTTGGTTCTCTCCCGAGCAGCTTTGTTGTCACACTATCCACTGCGAAGCAAAATTTGTCCCTAAAGCTTCCTTGCGCTTGTCAATCTATATGATTACTGAATTATTAGAGCGGCTTAATCAATCTCAAAGTGACTATTGTAATTTATTACGACAATGGCTCAACGTCGGCTTTATACATTCTATTAGTATGTAGTTGACGAGACATCAATGTTCGGTTCCATTTTCTTAGAGATCTTACACAAGATGGGACAATCAAATTGGATTATTGTCGAACTAAAGACCAGCTTGAAGATATTATGACTAAGCCATTAAAGTTAGATACTTTTGAAAAGTTGTGAGCACTTATGGGAGTTTTTCAAAATCTAGGCATTAATTGCTATGATATTAGTTTAAGGGAGGGAATGTTGAGGTAGACTTAGTCTTTCTTCTGTTAAAGTTATGGTAGACTTACTCTTTTCTTTAGTTATTGCCGAGTTTGGGCCTAAGTTATCATGGGGATTAATCCATGAACAATCTGATTATCTACCAACTATGCTGGTTGATTTTCAACATTTTTACAATTACAATTCATGTCATTTACTAATTGAAAGGGACTTGAAATCTTACTTATTCAACAGATTGGCAGAAAAGGTTTTGAGACAGTTTTACTTGACCCATTGTTAGAGCAACTCCACGGTCAGTAGAAGCAGGGAGCAAAAGCCATATTTGGATCACTTTTGGCAAAAAATCGGCTCGGCGGTGGAGCAAAGGCTGGAGCAAAATTTTGGCTATGAGCGTTGATCGACCAAGTTTGGGTAATATAGGCGATCCACTTTGTTTATAGTGATTTGAAGACCGTGCTCACCTCATGTTGTAGCCATTGGAAGGCGAAACCGAAACAGAGCAGTGACCCAAAAGCCCGAACCAAAAAGCAAAGAAATTCACCAAGCTCGCGATTCACGATCAAATATTCCACCATGGCCAGGATTCAAACAAAGAGCAAATCATTTTGAGCCAGCGGTTACAAGTCGTGATAGCAAAAAATGACATTTACCATACATGATATTGCGAGTTTGAGGGAGAAAAGCAGGCTATATCGACCCGAACAAGAAGGGAAGAACTGTGAGGACATCCAACCTCACCGGTGTTACGTCGCGATGGATTACGAGCCAAAGTCCGTCTCGTTCCGTGATTGCGCATTCCATCCAAATCCGTCCACGGCGCGTGTATCTGGTCATGTGAGGCCTTGATCCTATCTAGAGGGTAATTGAGGCGACAATCAATCAAAGTTACACTATTGTAATTTATTGCGACAATGGCTCAACAATCAAGCTTTCTCACAATCCTATTATGCATGTGTTCGAAACTTGAGACACATCAATATTTAGTTCCATTTCTTAGAGATCTTACACAAGATGGGACAATCTAAATTGGATTATTGTCGAACTAAGGGCCCAGCTGAAGATATTATGACAGCTAGTAATTAAAGTTAAAATCACTTTTGAGTTATTGAGCGCTTATGGGGAGTTTTCAAAATCCAGGCATTAATGCTATGATGTTAGTTTAAGGGAGGAAGTGTTGGTGAGCTTAAGTGGCTCCTTATATTAAAAGTTGTGGTAGACTTACTCTTTTCTTTAGTTATTGCCTAGTTTGGCAGTGTTTAAGTTGTGTGGGATTAATCGTGGGAGTGATCTGGGATTAACCATCACCTTCTTTGGTTAGATTTTTCAACATTTTTCAATTACAATTCACTGTCATTTACTAATTGAAAGGATTGAAATCTTACCTTATTCTTTGAATTCGTAGAAAGGTTTTTTGAGCAGAGAAGTTTTTTGCCCATTAAATTGTTGAGAATAACTCCTGGTGTTTGGCAGAACAAAGCTATATTTGGATGCTTTTGGCAAAAAATCGACTCCGGCCAAATGGAGCAAAAGGCAGAACAAAAAATTTGGCTATGAATAGTGATCGACGAATTTGGAGTAATATAGGCGATCAGCGTTCATAGAAATGGAAATTTTGTGAAAACTCATTGCTACCCTCATGTTATAGCCATTGGAAACTTAAGAAACAGGCGCCGTATTTAAAAAAGCGAACCAAAAAGCAAAAAATTACAAAATAACGATTCCCTGATCAAATATTCACACTTTCGACGAGCAGGGATTAAACTAAAAGCGAACCATTTGAACTCCCCACGGATACAAAAATCTCAATAAATAGCAAAAAAAAACCCAACATTTCATACATCAATATTGCAGATTTGAGGGAAAACGAGCTGTACCGACGAACAAGAAGGGAAGAACTCAGCAGGACATCCAACCTCTCGTCGTCGTCGCCGTCGCCGTTCGCCGGCCAAAGTCCGCCGTTCCCGCGGTCGCATTTCCATCCAAATCCACCGCCAGGCGCGCCGTAATCTCGGGTCGTGTGGTGCGCCCGATCATGGGGTTCACGTCTTCCTTTCCACACCACACACCCCAACCTGGTTTTGGTTTTGATTGCTTTTCTAAACTGAAAAAATAATCAACTTTTAAATCCATATTTTTATAATCACTTTTAAAATCAGGAACAAAAAAAATAAACATTTGCTTGTGCTCAGTTAAATTATTTTATTGCTTTCACCAAATATTTTATTAACTCTGATTATTTTCCAAAATGGCGTGAAATATGACAAATGTTAATATCATTAAAACTATAAATATTATTTTACGTGAATAATTTGATACAGGCAAAAATAAATATTTTACTTGAATTATAAGTGCAGAAATTTATCTGTTTTTATATTATAGTGTGGTTGAAATCAGTGAAGTCTTTTTCATCTTTTCAAGAGCTATAAGTTTATTTTTTAAGTAATTCATCTTTATGGCAAAAAAAAAAGTTCAACTATTGAAATTATTAATTCAAAATATTTATATTTATTGTTTTTATTGATTCATTAAATATTGTATTATTTTTTAAAATTGGATCTTTATCTTTATTTTTAAATTTAATTCAAAATATTTTTGATTATCTTTGGAAATGGTTTTTCATAGGTGTGTGGTTTGTTATAAATGAATGAAGGGTATATGATGTAATTATTAAGGAAGAAAGGAGTAAAATTGGAATAAATTTAGGATAGATGGAACTTTAGATGCTCATTTGTTGGAATCTTTGGCCAAAGCTTTTATAAAATCTCAAAAAGCCTTTTGGAGCGAAAAATGGCTTTGGATTCTTTTTTTTTTTCTTCAGCTAGGAATCTTTCTTTAGGGAGTCTTTTAAAATGTAAGCTTGCTATTGAAAAGCGTAATAGGCTGCGTGGGTAAGCAGCTCTTCAAGTTCCACCCTCTTACATCTTACTCTATACCAAAAAAAGGCTTTTCTCCTTTGAATAATAAAAAGGTAAGCTTTTGAAGCCATAGATTGCTGGTTTTTCTACATTGAATGAAACCTGATAATTCGTGTTTGTTTTTCTTTAAAGCCCCAATCCGCTTTGCTTTTAGGCTCTACCCCAAAGGCCTTGTACGAATTAAGATATTGTAAATCTTTGTTATTTCTAAGTTATGTGGGACTTTGGATGCACAATTAACAAAATGTACTACTGTAATTGAGTTTTTACTCAAGAAAAATACTTTAAATGAGAACAATACCAAATACTCTTACAAATATATATGTGATATTATGAGTTAATAATGTTTTTGAAAATTTATAAATTGATGCTATGAATCAACTCTTTTTTTAAATCTACTTATTTGAATAGTGAATCTCAACTTTAAAGACAAAGGTTACTAATATTATATATAATTGAAGTGATACATAAAATTAAAAACCAATATTATTTTAATTAAGTATACAAATAATATCATGAATTTATCTTTTTAAATGATGTGATATATGAGACTCGAACCCCAACGGGCCTTCACTATCTTACTTATACTGTTTTAATGATGAATATTTTATCCAGCGAGGCTAAGCGTGATGGGTTGATGTGATGTATGAAGCCAAATCCAAACAATCCACATTAATATGGCGGCATAAGCTTACAATGTTATCACCTTTAACGCTTAGGCATGGCTTTATCTTTTAATCACTCATCTTCACTTAAAGCGAGGAGATGTGATTTGAGACTTCGCCCTAAGGTATTTCATCTCTGCAGGCTTAACTTATCGATATCTTTTAATAAAGTAGTTATTTATAGATACGAAAATTATTTTGTTTTAAATGATTTCGTAGTCTTTACTGTTATGGCGTTTTATGTATTCTTCTTCGTGCGGCATGATTTGTTTTTGTCGTCTTGATGTGGCGTTTCTTTTGTTGGTGGGTGATTTAGATGAGCAAAACATATTCGATCAAACAAATAATCAAAAAAATCATATTTGAAGTCATATGTATTATAGTCAATATTATTAAATTTATAGGCTTTAAGCCAATTTATTTTGTTATTAATTTGGACATTGTTTCATCTTCTATGATTTTTAGCAATTTGGTATCTTTGTTTATATCGATGTATTGATAATTTGAATCAATAAAATTAATTTTTAAAAAACCCATAAACATATGATTTTTTATATATGATTGATAAAAAAATGACAATTTGTTATCCAAAATCATACTCATTCTAATTAAATAAAACTTCCCCATCCAATGAGAATGACATTTGGACCACATGCGTATGAATAAACGAAGTTTGCACAAATGGATCAAGAGTGGGGCACTCTCTTCTTGTTTCTATTTCTCTTTTTTTTTTTTTTCTTGGGATGAATTCATTCGAGTGCTTTTGGATAATGTGATAAAATCATAAATTTTGGACAATATTTTGTGAGTACTTTAAAAAAAAAAAACAAACAAACAAATAGGGTTCAAATGGTAATATCAAGGGAGGGGATAAGAGGTGAATTTATTTTGTTTTTAGGGGTATAGTGAAAATTTTAACTAAAGTTATTGAACACGTAATTATGTTATTAATTGGTGACCATGGACATTAAAGGTTCAATGATCAGGAAACTCTTGTTATTATATTTGAAAAATTGATTGGGAATCATAATTATCTCTTTTATGTGGATTCAATTGAATCATCTTAATTAGGGCCTATGGCACCGATGAAAGGTTTCTTTTTTGTCTTTTTTTTTTTTTTTTTTTTTTAATATGTTTGTATTTATCCATTCAATCTATATATGAGGTCAAGAATGCTACAAGTTGGAAAAAAAAAGTCTTGATTACTGATTTGCCACAAGTCACCGTTTTTTTTTTATAAATTAAAATAACAATGTGATATGCAAGAAGTCAATATTTCTTTTATATTCAAATCGAATATGAACCGAATAAAATATTAGATCATGGATCAATATTGACTTATAATATGATTAATTATTTAATTAAATTAAATAGATGGATCAAATTGAATGAACCTTTACTCTTCAATAAAAGCAAATTTAACATTTTTTATTGAAGTAATTTATCCAAAAATATTTTGAAGAGATTCTTATCAAATGTTTCTCTCAACAACAATAAGTGGGGTTTTTTTTTTTTTATTATAGGTGATTTTATATTTTTTTCAAAGTGTTTTAAATTTTATCACATATTTAATTTTTAAGAACATTTGTATCCAAAAATGTTTCAAAAATCATTATTGTCAAACTTGAATTATTTTAGTTTGACTTTTAAAATATTTTATAATTGGATAAATTTTAATTATAGAATAATATTTATTAAATAAATTAACATTTTGCCAATATTACTTTTGAAGAATAGATCAAAATGCATAAAGTATAAGAATAGAATTGTTCCAGCATCGCCCGAAGCCTGGCTTCGGTGTCAGCGGGTTTGAATCGTAAAGTGGATGCAATTTGTGGATTGAGGTACATTTTATTTGTTGTGCTGGATTTTGGGTGATTTCGATCACGATGTCGTCTTGATTTCATGGTATTTTGATGGTGTGCGATTGATTGGTGGCGCCGGGCCGGGTGCAGTTCGTAATTTTGGGATTGATTGTGCTGTTTTGGTAGTCTGTTATGACCAACTTGAATGCATTCTTCTTTTTTGGTTTTCCAGCTTGTTCATCAATGCATTAAGTTTGACTTCTATACTTGATCGCACCATGTTCAATTCTATCACCCTTCCTTCCCGGTCTTTGCTTTGCTCCACGAAGTTTCGGATGGAGTTACGTAGTTGCTTTTCTTCAGATCTCAATCAAGCGTTTTGCCTCTTCAACCTCTTCCTCACTAATTTCAAGCTATCTATTTTATGTTTGACCTTTAATTTTCCAATTAATTTGTAGGTGGATCATGCCAGTCAATATACTTGTGAATTTTGAATTGGTTATGAAAGAAAAAGTTTGAGGGAAGAAAGGGTTCAAGGGCGGTATTTGCGTTTAAAGGAGATTGAGCGACGAGGCTAGGAAAAGTTAAGCTAGCACATAGAGCGAGGAGTATGGGCCGTGGCTAAAGAATTCTATGCCAATTTGGGTGAGCAAAAGAACCTGATGTGCTATGTTAGAGGGAGATGGATCCCTTTTGGGGAAAGGGCAAGACATTTGCTCGACTTGTCGCAGCTCGGGAGTTCACAGAAGCTGGAAACAAGGGATGATGACAATGCTCGAATACATGGCTAAGTTCCTTTGAATTGGCCGTCAGCGTAATTATATATGAGCTGCTCACCAGTACGCCCGATATAGCATGACCCCAGATCCACATGGGACGATGAATAATAAGAGATCTAGGAATTGAATCTTATAAGCAAAATACTAAGAACATCATAAATAAATGTAAAAATAAATAAAAATAATTAAGCTGCCCTTAAAATGAATAATTTAATTACAAAGTCAATTAAGAATAAATATGTAAAAGGAATTTGAACGTGACGTGGCACGAGTGTAACAAAGATGAATACATAAATAAAAGGAGACCATCATCACTAAAAAAAAAAAATTATATTTGACTTTGGTATTAAGCTTCATTATCCTTTTACTAAAATCATCCAATGCCGTCCCACAACATTTAGTGGCTACAATCAATTTATCCAAATAGGGCTTTAGATGATGTAAATCACATTTTTGGTGCCAACCGGCAGGGGCAATCTAGTAAAAATTTCATGGCGGCGGTCCACGTGTCAAAACATGCAGTGGTAGATGATTGTTGGGGGTGACAGCGAGAAAGAAGAAAAGGAGAATCCCACAAAGCGGTGTACCAAGTACCGACGCAACATGTTATATTTGCTCTGTCGAACAAATCGGCGGCTATGATGAGGACACGTGTCTGATTCTCTATCAAGAAGTCGAAAACGACAGGCACCGTGATTTGGTGCGTCACCGCCGGTGCCATGGTTTTTTGATACATCCTTTCCCATTCCTCTATAGGTAGGGAGCCATGAACCAAAATAACCTGAAAGTAAACCCTATAAAGAGAGGCTGGGACCACTTACCCATTTCCTTTCTTCTTGTTTTTTTTTTATTCTGCATTGTTCCCTTTCTAGAACTTTCCTTTTTTCCGTTGTTTGGGGCCTTATAGGCTGAGTTGCGCCATGTAAAAGGCATTGCAGATAATAAACTCATTTTTCCATTTTCTCTCTCTTCTCCCCCTTTGTCTTTGTTTTTCCGTTCTCTTTTCCTTTTTTGTCTTTTTTTTTCTTTTTCTTTTTCTTTTTCTTTTATAAATTAATTATCCTTTCTCTACTCTCCACATGCGCCCACTTGAGCTTTGCTAATTACCCTAATACCCTCCCATAAGTTGCAAGACATATGATTATTTTCAAGAAGCTATTTTTATCTATCTCGATAAACGAATATTGTAAAGTGAAATGAAGAATTGATTTGCATTCTTGAAATGCGTTTTCTTATAAAGTAATTGTTATTTGTTAAAAAGAAGTAATGATGGAAAAGCTATCTAAACTACCCACATGCCTGGATTCTTTACTACTTTGGTAAAACAAGTAAAAAAAATCGAAGAATTAACTCATCTATTCTTCCTCGATTTAGCTTGATCGATCACGACACCCTAGCCACTTTTCTTCTTCTTTCTCTAGTCGGGGTTGTTTGAATCATATCTCCTTCTTCTCTTTGGATCGCGGCGGCGTTATTACAGTTTCGCCGTTCATAAATCGACTACTTTGAAGCATTTGCGGGTAGGTATTAAAATCCTAACATCTTCTTCATCTTTTTCTAAACACACATTTATTTAGTTTGTATGGGAGGAAGAAAGCACACCCATGACTAACACTTTTTTATGAGATTTGTAAGGCACTTTGTATCACTAAAACTTTTTCCAAAACCCTATCATCTTCTTCTTTTTCTTTATTTCAACACTCATTGTTTGATTTCTATGAAGACGAAGAAAGAAACATTTTACATTACTATGACAATGCTATTGATTTATGTAGACTTCACATTTTTTTTTCCATTTTTCTTAGTAATGAGTCGAGCATTTGTTTAAATCGAGTTAATAGCATCCGCGAAGCCGATTAATTGGTATGAATCGGTTAGGTGATATTTGGTATCACTTGTTGCATTGGTACTACCATAACATATTGAGGATATTACCATAACACACTGAGGGTACTACATGGTACTACCATGATGGGATTAATCCCAACTTGAGCTCCCATCTCCCATTAATAACATATATGTCTTCTTTCATTTGATCCAATTGAATGTCAAATGTGTCTGGGTCTGGCTCTTCTTCAACTTGTAGTGAAGTTGAAGTAAAGTGCTACAACCAAATTGATTCAAATCCGAGGATGGTTAGAAGTGGTTCCAACTTAGGGAAGAAGTTTTATGGGTGCTCATTATGGTTTGTAAGTGGGCAAAAATAAACATGGGTAACTAATATAGGATGTCTTTCAATTGCTTCTATGATTTTGTTTCTCTTTTTTCCAAAGACTACAAACTGTGGTTTTTTTAGATGGGTAGAAGATGTTGGGAAAACCAATGTCAGTCAGTGGGAAAAATTGGAAGGGAAGCTATTAGAGAAAGAGAGTTATAGCTCAGTTGGAAGCAAAGAACAAAATCTTGGAAGAAAAAAAATTAAGAAGTTAAAAATGAAAGGAGACATACTATAGAAGGCCATGCAAGACACAAGAAATGAGTTATGTCAGTTATGTGGTGCTATCTACAAGTATGCAAGAGGGGAGAAGTATGCTCTAATTGCATTTGTTATGTCATGGCTTATTTTTGTCATTGTTGTAATGGTTAGAAATTAGGTAATTGTTGGTGGCATTACAATACTAAAATTCATGTGGATTATAGTTACATTATCTTTAATAACTTTTGCTGTTTGATATGAATGATTCATAATATTATAATACATTTAACTTTATAATCATAATTTTTAATTCCTTCATTTTTTAATAAGTTAAGCAAATTGTATGAATCAGTTAGATCACATGGGGGTACTACCTAGTACTACCTTAATGAAAAATGAGCATATGATATAAATCGGATTAGGTCACATGTTCCATTGGTACTACCATAACATATTGTGGTTACTACCATAACATTATGGGATGGCATACTTGTTACTACCATAATGAAAAATGGGCAATTGGTATGAATTAGTTAGGTCACATGCATTGATACAACCATAGCATCTTGGGGTCTTCTGTGTATATTGTGACTACATTTGTATTGTCTTTCCATGTTATAAGTGGTATTCATAGTAACATCTTTGTTAGTGCTGCGTAACACCTTTGAAATTACATGGTACCACCATAACCTTTGAATGTCACATCAAGAACACTAGTAAACATATACAGGTGAAGTTTTGGATGTCACATAATATTTGTATATCCATAATCTAAACTTAACAACATCAGTTTGCAACCTTCCGAAATTTGCTTCCATTCTATATTGTCTTTATTCATGATCAAGGTACAAACTGTTCTTATCCTATGGTATTTCTTTTGCGTCTGAAATGAAAAGAAAAAGGAATTAACATAACAACAAATAACCAACAATTATATCATGAATATAAGTGCTTGATATTCGATGAAATGCTTTTGAAATAGCATGAGTGAAAATCGTCTCATTTATCTCAAAATATTTTATGACATACTTCACAATCATATCTATAAACACTCCAAGAGTTCAATATGTTTAAGATTAAATAAGAACAAATTTTGTAGTGATGGATGAGAGGTGGATATTTTACCCATTATTTTGTTTGGGTACATCGGGGCAAACGTGATCAAATTGAGTAAAATCCACATTAAATTTCAGCCCTAAGCTTTCACACCACGCCATAAAGCAATTGTTAGTTCTAGTGAATCCTCGGGTACGCTATTCCGACGGCCAAATGATGTAGATGATAATATCTCAACACATTCGGACTCAATGTTTATGATGTGGAGCTACCAATGTTTGTCATCACATACAGGTAGATATAATTACAACATTATTCAAATCATCATTAGTATACCAATTGTAACCTAATAACAGATATACTAAAAATAACACATGGAAAGTGGATGATTGTTTATACCTTAACACACTTTTGTAGATCAATTCCAACAAATTCCGGGTCCATAAAGATTTTGGTCATATCCTTTATTTCACTCCTTTTGGCCTTTGTGTCTAATTTGGTCAGTGAAAACTATAACAAAAGGTTAAGAAGTGAAGACTATTATTGCATAAGACTTGAACTTATCCAAGACAATGAATATAATCAACCAAGCATTATTATACCGCAAAATGTGGATCAAAATATTGTGTCATGCGGCTAATCCCTCGGTTTTCATTTAGCGCACCGCATACCATGCCAATTACATGTGGTGTCAATACACATGCCATTTAAAAAAATCATAAACTCAATTTGCTGAAATACATATATTTATAACAAGAGTCACAGTACCACACTATTATTTTTATTTTCTTATTAAAACTTTTCATCTCCCTATGTTGCTTGTGGAACCCAAACATGGAGACCAATATCTCATTGTAAATATATATATATATATATATATATATATATATATATATATATATATATATATATATATATATATATACTATATATATATATATATATATATTGTTCATGAAAAAACCCGAAATAAGTTTAAAAACAATTACAACATACAATATATGACCCAAAATACCTCTCATCGCCATCTAGATCAAGTGCATAGTCAGCTACTATTTTTTGTGGCTTTGAAATTCTCTCGAATCACTTAGCTCATCCTTCAACAAATGGAAACTTATATTTATAGGTCCTCTTGAAAAGTTTTTTTGTTGTTGTTTGTCATCATCTTCACCCTTGGCTTTATTTTTGGAGAGGAAGTCATGTCAGCAACATGTGTGGATGTGGATGCCAACACAATGACATCTAGCCATATGATGTGTTGAACCATCTATCACACTATTATCCACATTCACCCCTTGATATGGTGATGTAGGGGAGTCATTGGAGGTCGATGGTGTCACTGCATCTTTTGCTCTTTTTCCTTAGGTGTCTACTAGTTTTCATACGTTGTAATGTCTCAACGTGTCGCAAGTTTGCTTTAGCCACCCTGACCACCCCTTTAGGATTCAGACACATTCTCTCTAAAATGGCCTAATGGAAAATACAAGTCACGGTCATTAGATACTTAACATACACTTCATGATTTTAACAAAGTCATGGTTAGAAAAGCTTACCTCACTATTAGTTTTAGTACTGTGGCAGCTGTCCAAAATCTAAATCACCTGTTTCATCCTCTTCCACATGAGGTGCTTGACTTGGTACTACCCTCCTTTATTGTGAATAATCACATCAACATACAAAGAAACTATAACAAAAAATATAAAAGGAAAAACTTGTATATTCATAACAGATATAATCCTAACCTTATAATCCATAATAACTAAAGCTATTTAATTTTTGGCTTTAATCATTGTTTCTTTGGCAAAGTCGTATAACTTTGAGCACCATGGGACCCATGCTTCAACATTTACAGCAGGTAGGTACGTTTGTTCATGTAGAAGATATGAGTGATAGTGGTTAACTCATTAAACAAATTGGAAATTCTAATCACAGAGATTAATAGATAAATGAGATAAGGAATCAACTTCCTACTGTACCTATAAGAATAACAAACATCCCTACACATATCTCCTGTTTGTTGCTTTGAATTCCTGTATGCCATCTTCCAGATAGCCAAGCATGAGTTTTCCCAATTTCTTGTATTTGGAGACATCAATGTCATACTGAAATTCATGAATCATCTACATTCCCTATGATTTACTATTAGGTTCCAAAATAATGGCACACGGGAATATGGGGAAAATTCTAGTAAATTCATCACCAACAGGTAATGAATCCAACTAGGATTCCAAATGTCATATGCTATATATCCGACCCTTCGCGACCCACCTTGGGTGAAAGGGCATATCGAGGCCGCAACATGGGATTCCCATGGCAGCCTCGACATTCACTAATGTGACATCTACAACAACTAAGTTTGTCATTATGATACGATGGTATGGAACATCATATGCAAAGATTAACCATTACCATAACTCATATCGAATCTCCTTTGTTGCTAATTATAGTAACCCACCAAAGCCCATGACTTTAATAGCTTCTACCTTAGAAACTAGCAATCATCTCTGGCTTGCTAAGAACAACATCACAGAAACATCTAGACTTGGGTAGAGCCGCCTACATTGAAAACCACAATAAGGGTCAATATAATGTCACTCAGTAAATCAATAATATGAATATAATAGTAATGTAAAATTTAATCACCTTTGTTCGATCTTCTAAGACATGTTGCTTTCTTTTTTTTGCCATCTTCTCCTTAACATACACAAAGAATAACAATAATCACTATGTAATGGTATACTATTTCTAAATATGTAGCTAACCAACCAATCTCCTACCTCATTACAGTTATAAACATATAGTAGATGTTTGGTAGGGTACTATAATTATTGTATTTTCAAATAAGTTATGATTATATTAGGTAGTACAGCCAGTATGTTCTAGTAGTACCCCCAATATGTTCTGGTAGTACCCCCAGTATGTTAAGGTAGTACCCCCACCATACTACTATTTCTAAATATGTAGTTAACCAACCAATCTCCGCCTTATTACAACTATAAACGTATAGTAGATGTTTGGTGGGGGTACTATAATTATGAAATTTTTAAATAAGTTATGGTTGTACCAGATAGTACTCCCAGTATGTTCTGGTAGTATCCCTAGTATGTTATGGTAATACCACCACTATGTAATGGTACTACCATTTCTAAATATGTAGCTAACCAACCAATCTTCTGCCTCATTACAGTTATAAACGTATAGTATGTTTGGTAGAGATACTATAATTATTGTATTTTCAAATAAGTTATGGTTGTACCAAGTAGTACCCAGTATGTTCTGGTAGTACCCCCAGTATGTTATGGTAATACCATCACTATTTCTAAATATGTAGCTAATCAATCAATCTCTTGCCTCATTACAACTATAAATATATAGTAGATGTTTGGTGAGGGTACTATAATTATGATATTTTCAAATAAGTTATGGTTGTATCTGGTAGTACCCCCAGTATGTTTTGGTAGTACCCCCACTATGTAATGATACTACTATTTCTAAATATGTAGCTAACCAACCATTCTCCTGTCTCTTTACAACTATAAGCAAATGTATAGTCGAGATCAAAATACTCGGTAAGCATGGAATGCTCGGTAATTGGATTTTACGAATCTATTGGAAATATCGGTGGATATTTTTACAAAAATATCGGTTCCACTAAAATTATTTGTTTAATTGGATAATGTTTTTTTAATTACTAAATTAAATATGTAATTTAATATTATTCTTAAATTAATGAGTTTTAATTTTAATTTATACATTTATAAAATTATTTATATAGATAATGAAATGATTCATATCTTAATTAAGGTAGATTAAAATCAAATGTATTCGATAACTATTAAAATTAAATATGTTATATTTAATAAATTATTAAGATATTACATAATGTTAAAATTTTAGGCTATTTGTTCCGTTATTATTACAAATATTAAGTAGATAATGAGAAGCTTCAAAATGTGTATATTATAATATTAAAATTTTAAATGGAGATATTATTTTATTTCTTTTTCCCTATCAAATTCATTTTGATTTTTTAAAATATTTAAATTTATTGATTTTAAGAATTTAAATTTTTGAAAAGGTGAAAGGATTTTATGGAAAAAAGAAAAATTAAGTGATAATGTTAAAAACAAAAATGTAAAAAAAAAAAATGTAAAATAATAAAATATAGTCATAAATAATAAGAGAATATAAAAAGCATTTGCACTATATATATCAAGTGCAAAGGTTGTATAGTGGATGGAGTGTGCGAACATTCCTTGTTTTGGGCGGATTCCAAACCCCCCAAACACAAGCTTTAAAATTTTGTAGATTTAAAACATTGAAGGCTTAATAAGTGGCTGAAATATCGATCAAAATCGGAAAAATCGCTGAAATATCGGCAAAAATAAGATATATCGCTGAAATTTCAACGAAATCAGCGATAAATGGCCAATATTTCTTCATAAATGTTGTGACAATACTATAATATGCCAGATAACATAATCATCTAATTAAGATTACAACATAAGTAATTGTCCTAAACATAAATGTTGTGACAATACTACAATATGCTAGATAACAAAATCATCTAATTAAGATTACAACATAAGTAACTATCCTCAAGTAGAAAGAGATATGCAAAGTAAACATTAATCAAGCAAGAGGATTTTTGCATGTTTTTATTATGCAGCGGGGATACAATATGACATTATTACACGGTGCGTTTATCCTGAAATTGAGACTCTATACATTTTTTCCTTGGTCTTCCAAGAGGCCGTTTGAACATGGAGGATTTATAGAAAAATATTCATTCCCTAGGACATCTCGAACAACACCATCGACATCGAATTTTGACATGTCATGAGTCTCTATACCTCGAAAAAAGCCCAAGTGTATCAAATATGAAGGGATTCAAATGCGAAATCTTCTTTGCCTGTGGATACAAAAAAAAGCGGAATCACACCATTTGGACCAACTTAGTCATCAAAAGGGAGGATCAAAACCAAGGGCCAAGAGTTCAAGCATCATATACCTTTGAAGATCGCTCTTGGAAGATCTTCCCCAGCTTGACCAAAATGAACCACGTCCTTGGTTGGAGTCTCTACTTGATATCCACATGAAGACTAGACCCAAGAACCTCCAAGGAGAAGGTTGAAAAGCTTAGGCTACGATTAAGCCAAGGGTTGGTTTTTCAATGAAAGGGGAGGAAGAAGAATGGATTTGATGCTCTCAAATCTCCTTTCTTCTTGGTTGTTCTTCTCAAGAACAAGAGAGAACTCAACTCTCTAGATTTAGAGATTAAGGTTTCATTTATCACACCTAGGGTTAGGGTTTCTCCCATAACCACATATTTATAGGATAAACCTACACTATGAAAAGACTAAATAGCCCTCACTCAAGAAGGAATATGCTATGTGCATCTCCATACATGGTAGCATGATTTCTTATGGGCCTTAAGTCCATGAGCAAGCTTTTGCCTATCCCATTCTCTAAATGAGTCCTATTAATCTTGGGATTCCACTAAGCCAAAAGCGGTCTAATGCCTAAAGTTAAGTCCCTCATCATTGGATCACATCCAAGTCTGTTTTTTATCAAGTCCTTCATCTTACAAGTGTGGCGCTAGCGAACATAGTGCACCTTCCATTGATGTGGAGGGCCCATTCTGTCAAGTGAGGGTTGTCACAATGTTGAGAACTTCAAACCTAATTAACTTATATAAGCCTAATAATATATATATATATATATATATATATATATATATAACTATATCTTATATATATATATATATATATATATACTGCTATATATATATATATATATATATATATATATATCCAGTTATAATTTGTGAGGGATCTTGGACTTATCAAATTTGTAAAAGTTTAAGCTCATATTCTTACAAAGTATTGCGAAGCCCCACTATAGGATTTATGTATAATTATTATTTACATGCCATACAAAATATGATATGTACAATAAATCTCCAAAATTCAAGATCTACCTTGATATGTCCTTCTGGTGTGCTGGCCTTGGCGGATGTGAGAGGTCTTTAGCGGTTGCTTTAGCTCCAGAACTTACACAAACAAAACACTCGTGCTAAGCTTATAGCTTAGTAGGGACCATATAACATGGACGACCACTAATAATGATCGTCATAAACCTCGATCATATATATGAGACATATAGTTGATAATACATCATTCATTTGTCATAACATATAAATAAGTATAACAGTACAAAGCCGCCAGCCAATTCGAGTATATTAATCCTTTTCATGCTCTTGTTTTTATTACTCACCAACACATATATCTCGAAGCACTTGTTATTCATTATTATTTATATATTTTTGTTTTGATAACCAAAACCTTATGCTGCATCTTCAATGGAAATGGATAATGGGAAAGCGAGCGATAAGTACCGTAGGTACATCACTAGCCATAGAGACAATGATAACGGAGGCGGAGTACATGACCTAAATGGGGCCCAAGTAATGACCCAAACGGGGCCTATAGGCAAGCTGTAGCATTAGAGATCCCTATAGGCATGCCTATCTATCTACCGGACATAGCGGTGTTAATTATTTATGTTTCAGTTAGTCATACCAATATTCTTAACGCGATTCCATTCTTAAATTCAATTATTATGATCATGCGATAATCAGCGCCTATACGATTAAATTCAAGTCACATATGTGATCATGAAATATTCATTGACATATAACATTTATACGCATCATGTTCTTTCACATATTTATCATGATCGTTTTAATGGACTTGCACTAATTCATGTAACATTAAAGCATTAATTCACATCAGGCATCGTCTAAGAAGGTTGTGAGAATGCACGGTATAAATAATTACACGCACGAGCGATACGAGACAAGTCTCAAGTCCATTTTCAACTACAATTTTAACCCTGTAAACGAGATTGTTTATAGACAAAGTGATCATCTAATCAAATATTCTCCTATGTCTTAAGTTTCATATAGCTCACAAATTGGGTTGTTTGGACTTTTCAATTGGGAGATATGGTCTTAACATCTAGACTGTTCCGAGACAAGTTTCAAGGATAGAATTGTTCCTTTACTTTGACGAATTTCTGGTAACAATGGGGAGGCTATACTTCCTTCATGAAAATTGTTCTCCCAGTGTCCCAGTTTGTACATAGAAATTTGAATCACACTATTTGAATCAACAAAACTTGGGTTATGATTCAAACAAGAAATACTAGGTTGGAAATTTGTTCGATCACGAGGTTTTAGGAGACGAGTGTTCCCTTGCACGGCAATTTCTAATGGGGACTAAATTTGGCTATACTTCTTCATGAAAGTTGTTATCCCAAATGTCTAGTTTATGCAATTTAAATTACACTAATTGAATCAACAAAACTCAAGTTATGATTCAAACAAGCAGATACTTAATTCGAGGGACTATTTAGGAACGACTTCAAATTTCAGGGATCTTAGGATAGGAATTAGATCTATGTCTCTTCTATACAAATATAGCCATGTGTGTTAACTTTCCTTCCAAATAGGAATCATTCAGTTTGGAGGTCGGTGGGTCAAGTTATGGCCAAAACAAGAACATAGGGTCTAAGGAAATTTTGACATAATCTTCCCATAAAACCCTACTTACCTTTTTCACGCAAATTGTTTCTCATTAGAGGTCACAACCAAATCAAAACTCCTTTACTGAAATAAGGTTAGGATCCCCGAACCTTGAGTCTGCCTGCCAACACCTTCTAAAGCTCCTAACCTCTTCCTCTTCTTTAATTCTCTAACTACTTCCTTCTCCTTGATATCTTCTTCAGAATTTATGAAATTAAAACCTTGGATTAGCTTTGAGAGAGAAAGATGGCCAAAATGGAAACCCCTAAGTTCTGCTCTCCTAAGCGTGGCCTAAGCTCTCCCAAATGATAAATCCCTTCTCTCGGAAATACCATTTGTTTTTAATAGAGGTGGCTAACAATTATCCACTTTTTCATTTTAGTTCTTTATCATTATTTCATTTTACCAAATCAACTTATCATATTTCTACTTTAACATACATTTTTGTCTTATGTCCTTTGGGTCCTTAATTTTCAAATTACCATTTAACCATTTTTCATAATTAGCACTTAAATTTTCGAAAAATACAAATTTAACTGATTTTATACCCTAAACATGTCATAAAACTACTAGGGTATAATTTGGGGTATTACAACTCCCCCCCACCCCCCTCTTAAAAGAATTTTGTCCTCAAAATTAATACCTGAATTGAAGAGTTGCGGGTACTGTGCCCTCATTGTGGATTTCGGTTCCTAAGTTGCTTCTTCCATTCCATGGTGTTGCCAAAGCACCTTTACCAGAGGAACTTGTTTGTTCCACAATTGTTTCACTTCACGATCTAGAATAGCCTTTGGCTCTTCATCAAAAGTGAAGTTTGATTGCACTTGTACATCTTTTACTGGTAATATGTGCAATTCATCTGAACGGTATCTCCGCAACATTGAGCCATGAAACACATTATGTAGTTTGGCCAACTCTGGAGGGAGATCCAAACAATTAGCAACTGGTCCAATTCTTTCTAAAATCTCATAAGGGCCAATGAATCTTGGACTCAGTTTCTCTTTCTTTCCAAATTTGAGTATCTTCCTCCACAAGGATACTTTCAAGAAAACTTTATCTCCTACTTCGTTCTTTTCAGATCCATATAAGACTTTTGTTTATCACTAGCAGCTTTTTACCTTTGTTGAATGATCCTAACTTTTTCTTCTGTCTCTTTTATTATGTCAGGACCAATGACCTTATGCCTGCTTAGTTCATCTTGATACATGAGTTCTACATTTCTTTGCTATACAAGGCTTCCATAAGGGGTCATACCAATACTTGTCTCGATAACCTGTTATAGCAAATTTCGTATGGAAATATACCTATCCCAACTTTCGGGAAAATCTAGCACACAACCCCGAAGCATGTCCTCTAATACTTGAATCACTCTTTCATATTATCCATCTATTTATGGATGAAAGGTTGTACCAAAATTCAGTCGAGTACCCAAGGCTGACTGTAATTCTTTTCAAAACCTTGAAGTAAACCATGGATCGCTGTTAGACACTATTGACAAAGGAATTCCATGCAATCGAAACAACTTATCTCTCATACACCGCTTAAACGATCCATGGAATAATCTTAGGCGACTAGTAAGAAGTACAGACTTGTAAGTCTCACAACGATTACCCAACCGATGAAGTTTCTTTTTGTGAGGGAAACCAAACACAAAATCCATAGTAATGTTGTCCCACTTCCATTATGGAATTGGGATGGGATTTAACAGGCCGGACGGTACTTGATATTCAACTTTTACTTGCTGACATGCCAGACATTTAGATACATACTCTACTATATCCCTTTTCATCCCTCACCACCAATAGTACTGTTTCAAATCCTGGTACACCTTGTTACCTCCAAGATGCATGGTAAATATAGTATTGTGGCTTTCATACATCAACTTCTTTTTCAATTCCTTAACATTAAATACACATAATTTGTTCTTGTAAAATAAACCTCCATCTTCTCCCCTTGAATAGTTAGTCTTGCCTATGTCTTTGACTAATTATACTTTTTGTTGTAACTCGACATCATTTTTTTAACCATCAATTATCATCTATTTCAAGACATGTTGAGCTTTTAATTGAGCTAATAAAACTTCATCTGGTTCTATTCTCCATCTACTATGTCACAGTTGATAAAGATGACATCACCTTTCGCTTAAGGCATCATTCACCATATTAGCTTTTCTCGGGTGGTAATCCACTATGCATCCATAGTCTTTGAAAACAATTTAACCACCGTCATGTTCTCAAATTAAGCTCCTGTGAGACCACAAGTATTTCAGACTTTTATGATCTGTATATATTCTACATCTTTCACCATATAACAGGTTGTCATATTTCAAAGCGAACACTATCACGCTAGCTTTAATCATGTGTGGACACTCTTGTTCATGCGCTTCAACTATCTTAGTGTGCTATGCCACTACTTTGCCATCTTGTATCAATACACATCCTAGTCCATTCCTGGAAGCATCACTATACATGGTGTACTCTTTACCCGGAGTAGGTTGAGTCAACACGAGTGCTTCAATGAACATTTTCTTCAGTTGCTCAAAACTGGTTTGGCATCTATTAGTCCATTCAAATTTCACTCCTTTTTGGAGTAATTTGGTGACTAGGGAAGCTATGACAGAAAATCCCTTTACAAATTGTCGATAAAATCCAGTTAAACCCAAGAAACTTTTTACTTCTATTACATTTCGGGGTTGTTTCCAATTTACAATAGCTTCAACTTTAGCAGGATCAACTCTAATGCCTTATGCAGAAACAATATGGCCTAGGAATGAAACTTCTAAGCCAAAATCTCACTTGCTTAACTTAGCATACAACTGTTTCTCTTTCAAAGTTCGCAAAACTATTTGTAAATGTTGTTCCTGTTCCGGTTCATTCTTGGAATACTCCAGGATATAATCTATGAACACTACCACAAACTGGTCCAAATAAGGTCGGAACACTCGATTCATCAAATCCATAAATGTTGTCAGTGCATTAGTCAACCCAAATGGCATTACAATTCATAATGACCATATCGAGTTCTAAATACTGTTTTCGGCACATCCTCATCTTTTACTTGAAGTTGATAATATCAAAATCAGAGGTCTACTTTAGAAAAGACACCAACTCCCTTCAACTTATAAAAAAGATCTTAAATTCTCGACAATGGGCATTTGTTTTTCACTGTCACATTATTTATTTGTCTATAATCAATGCACATTCGTAGGGTGCCATTTTTCTTTTTAACAAACATAATAGGTGCACCCTAGGGAGAAACATTGGGTCGAATAAATCCCTTGTCCAGGAGCTTCTATAGTTGAATTTTTAACTCATTTAATTCCGTTGGAGCCATCCTATAAGGTGCCCTGGAGATAGAAGCCATCCCTGGTAAAATTTCAATAAACAAATATACTTCCCTTTCAGGTGGAAGACTCGATAGCTCTTCGGGAAAAACATCCAAAAATTCTTTTACCACCTAAATATTTTCTAGTTTTACTTGTCACTGTTTAGAGTCAAGCACCACTGCCAAAAAGGCCCCACATCCTAGTCTAAGAATCGACGGCCGTATAGTTGAGATTACATTAGACAAGAAATAAATCTGATACCTTGTACTATCACCGGTCAACTGCTCTTATTATTTTAGTATCAATGGATTTTTATCACAATCAATTATACTGATGTTTAGAGACAACCAATCTATCCCCAATATCAAATCATACTACAAAAAGGCAAAGCACCGTCCGTAGGAGAACTTTTCTATCATGAATCACTATTAGGCAATTCTTATATACTCGATTAACATTAACACTATGCCCCAGGGGACTGGTCACATGCATGTTATATTCCAATTGCTCTACTGATGACATTTTATCAAACAAATGTCCGGTGCAAACATAGGAATGAGTAGAACCAGGATCTATTAAAGCATATATCTCCATATCATAAAGAGAGAAAATACCAGCTATAACTTTTGGAGCATCCAGATCTTCACGAGCCTTCATAACATAGGCTCATGCTGAGCTTGTAGAAATAAGGCGATCTACTGTCTCTGGTACAGTACTTCCTCGCCCCCTTTGTTGTCTCAAAACACCTCGACCTCCACCTTGATCACAAGTCGTTGGAGGTGCATTTGATCCTCCCTTGCCACTGCCTTGAGGATTCCTAAATTCTCTAGATTCTCTTGGACAATTTTCCAAGAGATGGTTTGGGCTTCCAAGACCACATCCTTCAATCAACCCGTAAATACCCGAATGTCGTTATGGCAATGAGGGCATTCCAGATCAGACTCATTCGCCTGAAGTGCCTCTACCGAACTAGGTGCTACCGTAGCCCTTGTCTTTCCCCCTAGCAGCTAGAGCTATACACTAATTTAGCTTGAGACTCTCTAATCTTTACCCGAGGAAGAGCCTCCTGTAAAACCCTTTCTCTTCTCTTATGATTTCTTTCCCAATTACCATTTCAAACTTTTCCACCTTCATAGCTACTTACACCAATTGATTGAAATTCACCTACTATAGAGAAGTAACAGGTGCTAGATACCTCTTTATGGATTCATTTAAACCATCCTCAAACTATCTACACCGGAATGCTTCAATAAGGAATACTTCTGACACATATTTACTGAGGTGGCTAAACTCCTTTTCATATTCAACTACTAATAAATTTCTCTGCTTCAAATTCAAGAATTGCTTCCACTTAACCTCTTTATACATATCAATAACATACTTTGCCCAAAATTCTTGGACAAAGAAATCCCAAGGCATTGGGTTTGGAAGTCATGGACGCTTAGGACAAGCTTCCATCAATCATAGGCCCCACTTTGCAGAAGTGAGACCGCACATGAAACCCTCTGCTCAAGAGGACATCTCACTTCATCTAAAACCCTATGTAGCTTCTTTAGCCAAAACTTAGCCCTTTCAGATTCTTCTAAACTTGTTCCATGAAATTCTTCAACTCCATGTCTTCTTACCATATCAATTGTAGCTTTGGGGCCTGTCAATAGTTTTGAAACCAGAGCCATATCATGTGAAATCTTAAAGCTCGCTGGTTCTGTGAGGAATATCACAACTACTTCTAACCGATTCGTATGATTTAAAGGCCGACATGGACCTTGTTCTCAGGATTGACACTTTCACGCCTAACAGTGTCTCGGGATTGGTCCATCCTATTCGAAACAATGGTTACATCCTCATTAGGCCAACATATTGCTATACACACGCATTTCTAACTTATGAGCTATCCATAATCACCTAAACCTAGGCTCTGATACCACCTAATTATGATGCCCCCAACCGGAACACAGTGCACCTTCCACCGATGTGGAGGGCCCACTCTGTTAGGTGAAGGTTGTCACAATGCTGAGAATTTCAAACTTGATTAACTTATATAATCCTGACAATAATTTTTTTTTTTATCTAGATTATAATTTATAGAAATCTCAAACTTATCAGAATTGTAAAAGTTTAAACTCATATTCTTTACAAATATTGCAAAGCCCCACCATAGGATTTATGTAAAATTATTATTTACATGCCATACAAAATATGATATGTATAATATTTCTCCAAAATTCAAGATCTACCTTGATAAATCCTGGTACTCGTGTGTCGGTCTCAAGTGCATGTAAGATGTCTTAGTGGTCACTTTTCCCAAAACCTACTACAATGCATTAAAATACCCGTGCTGTTTCTATAGCTTAGTGGGGACCATATAACATGGACGACCACTAATAAAGATCGTCATAAACCTCAATCATATAATATGGACATATAGTTGACAGTACATCATTCATTTGTCATAGCATAACAAATAAGTATAACAGTACAAAGCCATAATAATTTAGTATATTAATCATTTTCATGCTCTTGTTATTCATTACTCATAACACATATATCTCAGAAGCACTTGCATGCACTTGTTATTCATTATTATTTATATATATTTTTGTTTTTATAACTGAAACCTTATGCCTGCATCTTCATGGAAATGGATAATGGGAAACAGAACAATAAGTACCCGTAGGTACATCACTATGCAAGACAGTGATAACAGAGCAGAGTATGACCCAAATGGGGCCCAAGTAATGACCTGTCGGGTCTCTACAAAACGATAAGCATAAAGATTAAAGATCCCTATGTGCATGCCTGATCTATCCACACCCGAACATAAGTGCATATCCAGCTTATTTATGTTTCCAGATTAGTCATTCCGATTCTTAACATAAATTCCATTCTTAAAATCAATAATTATGATCACAAAGAATCATACATACGTGAATTCAAGTCACATAGGTGATCATGAAATATTCATTGACATATAACATTTATACTCATCACGTTCTTTCACATATTTATCATGATCATTTTAATGGACTTGCACTAATTCATGTAATATTAATGCATTAATTCACATCAGTCATCATCTAAGAAGGTTAGGCAAATGCCTACATTATAAACCAATTCTGCCTTAACAGTATGAGGCAAGTCCCAATACTATAATTTTAACTCCCAGAACGAGGGATTGTTTTTAGACAAATACTCATTCAATCAAATATTTCCCTATGTCTTAAGTTTCCTATAGCTGTTTTTAGACAAAGTGATCATCTAATCAAATATTTCCCTATGTCTTAAGTTTCCTATAGCTCACAAATTAGGTCGTTTGGAATTTCTAATTAGAGATATGGTCTTAACATCCGGACTAGGTTCGGTGATGTGTTCCAGGATGTAATTGTTCCCATTTTGATGAATTTCGTAACAATGGGGACTAAATTTGGCTATACTTCCTTCATGAAAGTTGTTTCCTATATGTCTAGTTTGTATGGCAAATTTGAATCACACTATTTGAATCAACAAAACTCTGCTTATAAGTCAAACAACCACTACTCCAGCTTATGGGACTGCTTTAAGCCTAACTTCAAACTCAATATCAGGGATCTTAGGGCAGAAATTAGATCTATGTCTTTTCTATAAAAATGTAGCCATGGGTGTTAAATTTCCTTATAACAGGAATCATTAAGTTTGGAGGTCGATGGGCAAAGTTATGGCCAAAACAAGAACATAGGGTCTGAGGAAAATTTGACAGAATCTTCCCATAAAACCCTACTTACCTTGTTCACACAAATTGTTCCTCATTAAAGGTCACAACCAAATCAAAATATACACACAAACAAGGTTAGGATCCTAAACCTTAGGTCTACTTGCCAACATGTCGTTTCCAACATCTCCTCTTCTTTCTTCCTCCTTCCTTCTCCTTGAGATATTTTTCAAGAATTTCTTAAATTTAAACCTTTTATTAAGCTTTGAGAGGAGAAAGATGGATGAAATGGAGAGCCCTAACCAGTTCTCCTTCTCTCCCAAAACTGTATCCCTAACTCTCCCCAAATGATAAATCCCCTTCTCTCAAATACCATTTGTTCTTTTAATGAAATTTCGCTAACATTATCCCCTTTTTCATTTTAGTCCTTTATCATTATTTTTTTTGCAAATCAATCCTATCATATTTCTACTTTAACATAAAACCTTTTGTCTTATGTTCTCAGGGTCCTAATTTCAAATTACTACTTACTCTTTTTCACACTTAGCAATTTAAATTTTCAAAAATACAAATTTAACATATTTTATACCCTAAACATGTCATAAAACTAGTTTAAGGTATAATTTATGGAGTTATACTAAGTGTGTGACCTATTCGGTTATGTTTCGCTAATTAGATTCAACCATTGAATCAAGCAAGTCATGAGCCACGTCTAGCAACACATCATGACCCCCAATTGACTGGAGAGTCAGTTGTTTGATTGCTAACCCTTCCATAAACAATTATCGTGCAATTGGTCTTTTCACCAAACTATACCCCACCTTATCTGGGAAAGCATGGACACGTGTAGCTACTAGATCAAGAAAACGCATCTAGCCCCTAAGTGGATATTAGATCTTGTCCCTAGATTCATTACTCTTCAGTCATGCAACTGAAGACGCTCTTCATAGCATTTCCACTATGGCTAGAGATTCCCGAGTAATGATCCTGACAAGAGGCCACAAGTATACTCTCCCTCTATTAGGAGTGGTGAACTTGCTGGGCCACTTCAATTACTGAACACCTTAAGCTATACCTGACTATCACCTAAAGAGCAACCTCCAAGAGGCAACACAAATCGAGGTCAAAGTATAGAATCAACATCCAAGATATCCTTGAGCACCTCAAGTCTAAGGATACATGCACCATTGCTATGATGAGACAATCATCTACATTTAAATAGTATGATTGTCTCATAGCAGGTCTCCAATGTACTTAGCTACTTAATAGGCTCAAAATGTGCTATATAAAATGTGTGTGCCTATATGCGCAAGTGCACGTGCCGCCTCAAGTAATATAATGTGAAAAGTAAGAGTATCGTTTCCATGGGGATTAGGTTACTAAGTATTGAAATTAGAATAGTCCTACCTTTATTTGGATAAATACAAAGGTGAAGTTGAAATGGAAAACAAACTAGACCAAAGAAATCCTAAATTAAAGTCTCTAACATGCTAAGGGAAATTGTAATTACAAGAAAGCCTAAGGTTTTGATTTCATCTAACAAATTCCTATGGTGAGATTCGAAATTGTCCCAATGATGCCTAAATTAAATATTAATGGTTTGTTTCACCTAAACACATGTTATTCTTTCTCAAGCACAATCTACTCCTTGAAAATGTCTCTGCCCGCACTTCTACTCCTCGCAAACATCAAAACCAAGGATTGCATTAAGCATTAGAAACCCACAAAGCCACATGTAACCCACAAATATCTCTATTCTATGGAGAAACATGACATTCCATTCATGGTCTAACCTAATTATTGTTTCTCAACCTCAAGTTAGGTCACAAATCATGTTACTTAGATCAATCATCAACAAGCATGAGAAATTGAATAGAACATTCAATACATAAGAAAATCCAAGCATCAAAGATTACAAATCAAGCTAAACACCATGATTAATGGTTTAGACTACATCAAAACCCTAGAAAATGAGATTAGCTCATGGTGGGGAGAAATACAACCATAGAAAATGAATAAAAGCAAGAAAAGAGGAGAAGACTGTAGATGAAACCCATTTCTTCTCTTCAATTCTTCTTCTTCTTCTCCTTCAAGGCAAAACTACTTCCTCCAAGAGAGATTTGCTTCGACAAAGCTTTACCCAAAGGGATCTTCTTCCTTGCCTCCAAGAGCTCCTCCTGAACTCGTCAAACTCCCTCCCTCCGAATCCTCCCAAATACCCTAATTTCTTTAATGGCCAACCCCAAGAGAGCAAATGGACGGGCTTCACACTGGGGGCCCCGATAATCCAAGTCGTAGGGGTGGGAACGACCGCCACGGCGTGGAGGAATGGGAGCACCAACCCCCCTTGTAGCTATCCACGTGCAGTGAAAACCCATGCTACAATGTGAAAAAATCACGCTACAGCATGAAACCTCACGCTACAGTGTGAAAACTCACGCTATAGCGTGAGAAATATCATCAGCTTGCTCTATTTTTCCTCCTCTGCTTCTCGATGCCATAACTTTCTTGTTCGGACTCCAAACTAAGAAATCTTAGTGTCTATGGAAATCTTAGAGAGTGTAGAATATGGATATGTATAGAGAGAATACTTTAGAGTTGATGGTAAATACTGAATCTACAAAGTGTGCCAACTGGTCAGATTTTGAGCATTCTTCCTCATTCCTTCTACTTCCAAAAGCCAAAACTTGATCAATTGAAGTCTAAATTAAGTGAATAAGGACTCTTTGGAAATCTTGGGAAGTCTAATATATATCCATACAAAGATTAGAGCCATGGGAGGTCATCCTGCAGCTAAAAAAACCAAAATATAGTAGCTACTGTTGAATGCTTGAATTTATAATTCTTGACCTCTTGCTCATTTCCACTCAATGGTTGACCTAATTTACAAAATTGAGAAAATAAAACATTATGACACTTATTTATCACATAAAACTACTAAAACCTACAAAGCATGGGGATAAAATGAGTATTTAAGATACTCATCACTACTCTTAGCAAGCATCCACATGTCAATCAATCAATTCATGACTGCAATTTATAAGATCCAGCACCGCTGATCCTAAATCAAGGAGTATGACATGTGCTAGTTCGTCTTCAGATTAACAATGTCCAACCCTCGCGAACTTATGATTTAGGGATAATTTAGATACTAAATTACAATTGCACATGATAGGAATCTTATTATCATGCTCCTCATCGGTAGATTTCCTTCATGCTATGTTATGTATCATGAACTTATTAACCGATTGAAAGATCTAAATCAATTCAACGCATCGAATATCCAATTAATGAAGATGCCTTTGCAAGTAATAAAGACGTGATAAAAGTGCTAAAGGTGATTGTCTTTAGAGCACTTCTCTAAAAATATTGGGTTGGCAACTTGAATTGATCATCAACAAAATCAGCCACATTTTGTCTATTAAATCCTATCATTGCACATGCATGCTCGCAAGGTATGCCCAACAAGTGCAAGTGTGCTCTTGATGTCAACATTCAGGATTGAAGTACCAATAAATACACCAAAGATAGACTCATTGAATGGGCTGACTATGTAAACCTAACCTTTAGCAATATTAATTTTCACTTTCTGATCTATTTTCGGCCATATAGATCCCTTCCATTGATTGGATTCAGCTTTATGCTTAACAAGCATAGCACCCAACTTAGTCATGTGCTCCATTAAGAAGCTACAAATAGAGTGATGTCGTTCATCTCTTAACCAGGCATTAAATGACTCTACAAGGTTTGTTGTCATTTTGTCCCATCGTTTCTTCGGGAATTTTGACATGGCCCAATACTGAGGTTCATTTTGCTCAATCTAGGTTACTAACGAATCATTATAGTACATTCATAATTCATTCGAGTGAGCATTGTAATTAGTCTTCCAATCAAGCATAGGTATTCTATCGAGTCATTGTAATGCATTTTCCTTCCCCTTGTCTCTTTATGTTGTATTTATTAAAAAGCAATTGCGCTCAAGTGAAGTGAGCAACACAGTATGGTCTCTCTCCTCAAAAGCTCGTACACTACGTAGAAAACCCAAGTGTCTATACAATAAAATGATCACAATTTCTTTATCCTCAATAAGATCTCTTAAGTTTCAGGTTGAACCAATCTAACTCGTAATTCTCGGAACTCATCACACCATACGCTATCAAGAACATGTTGTCATTACCATCATAAGATGTTGAGGGCACCACAGTATGGCCCACTCATGTGGGATGATTCAATAGTAATGATTGGCCGAAATCCCCTCAAAAACCCTATAGTAGACACTTTATGGGCAATAAAGAGTTGTTAAAAATGACCATCACTAGAGTGTGTCAACTCTACAACTAATCCCGAATTACATTTTTTTATTCGCACACACATATAAGGCAACATTTTATAGAAATTCTTCGGTTGTCCATATATTATTTCCTTAGTCTTCTCCTTAATATGGCAAGCTTGTACATAAGTCAAACGACATCCCATGTTCTTGAACAAAGTCTTTACAAATTTGTCGTGGCATGTATTCAGTGTAGATAGAATGACATCATCAATAACCTTCGAGTCTCTAAGCATCTAACTAATGGTTGAGAAGAAACTAAATCATCAATAATATGCCTATACTCATTTACTGAACGTGTGCACTTGTACAACATACGACGCACCCACAGCACGACAAGTTATAATCCAAGGGCAATCATTTACCGTGTATTTAACAATCATGTGTTTAAAGTAGTTTCTCTTGGAATAGTACTAAAATCTCCCTGCTATAAACATTAGGTACACAGCATCACAAAATGTACCTGCATTTGGGAACGTTTTCCCACTAGCCATAATTTCATTTTCGAATCGTCTTGAATTATGTTGAACCACTTCTGCCCCATGAGACTCAACAAATTGTAAGGCATTTGCTAAAACGCCCATAGACAAACTCAGATTCAACGGTACATTTCTTTGGACGTGTCTAGAATTGGAAGCAACAATAGGTTGGAGGATCTCTGTTAACAAGACATACGCAAAATTAATGAGTCCATGTTTCTGCAAATATTATGTGAAGTTGTATTATAATCACATGTTTAACTAAACTTAATATACCTTGGAGGTTGTGGGATGACCACAACCAAGACATGGGTATTCGAACTCATGTACACAGAACAATAATTGTCATTGAATTTAAACATTTCCCTCATTTCTGCATTGTCTTCTAATAGTACCAACATTGATGGATCAAATTTACATGTATAGTACATTTTCAATGCAGGTGATTCAACCTTCAACCTATCACAAACTATTGAAACAAATTCAGCATATGGAATATGCAAGTTCATGATTTTTGTGATGACTCGGTCACCCTTGTATTCAATTGACCCATTGGACTTAACCATTTCCCCACTGTAGCATACATAAACAAACAACTCGTTCTTCATCTTCGTCTAATCTATAGATTTAGTTTCACACAATTTCAATAACATAATTCATTAGTTACACAGTTAACACAATCCTTTATGTTCGTTATGGTGGTACCAATAGTCTATTATAGTTGTCTCAATGCAACGAAGAATACAACCAAAGTGGTTATGACAAAGTTTTATTATAGTAGTACTGGGTAGTACACCCAATTTATTATGGTAGTACTCTAGTAATGCTATGCTAAACACTTATCCGACTAATCCATACGACTGCTCGACCGGATTAGGGTACTACTTCAAAAATTGAAATACGATGCTAGTAAACTGTCTAATTCATTCCAATTGAATGACTCTAACCTTAATGGATTAAAAACTTAGATACAAATATAGTGTTTTAAGGAACTGTATGTAATGGTAGTAACAAATTGACTTCAAGGAAGCTAACTCATTAACTGCTTTGACCAATGTTTCATTATGGTTGTACCGGGTAGTACCCCCAGTATATTATGATAGTCTCAGTAGTACCACCAGGATGTAATGGATCCAAATAATATTTAGAACCACATTAAGGGGTACCTCATGCTTTTTACGGGCCTACATGCCATAAAGGTATTACCTAAATCACGTGGTACGATTCTTGCTCAAGCTATATCCGTTAAAATATTGACCATTTTAGGTAGGACTCACAACTTGGTAGAACCTCCATCCATTGTATTTACCTATTTGATCAAAATATGAGTGGAATTACTAATAAAGGTAACACCTTATTTACAAAAACCAAAAAAAGAAGAGCGTCGAAAATGTCAAAACAAAGTTATATTTACAAAAACAAACAAAGAACAATCGAAAATGCCAAAATGAAGCTATATTTACAAAAAGCGAAGAAAGAACTGACCGAAAATGCAAAACTAAGCTATATTTACAAGAAGAAGAACAACGAAAATGGCGAGCAAGAAGCTATAATAAAAAAATCTAACCTGAAACTCACGGTCGAATCAGGAATAACCTGAATGCTGAAAAAATGTTAGTAATGGCGGTACTTCCTTGCTTCATATTACTTAAAGAGTGGAAAACATGAGCGAACGAATCGTTGTTTCCATTTATTATTAATATGAGGGAGATGTAGATAGAAAAAAAAGAATTTACATTTTGAGGGGAGTAATGGGTTGTCAAACAGTTAGAAGATAGGAGGGGAAGATGAAGAGTCGAGGGGAGAGGAGGGGAGGGGAGGGGAGAAGATACTAAAATGTTTTCAACGTAGGATAGTTGGGCATAGGGGTAGCTTTTTTACAAGCATCACTTTTGTTACCAAATAACAATTACTTTTGGGCAACATGTACTAACTAATGCAAATTGAATTCTCCCCTTTCAATTTTCTTAATATTTTCTTTTGATGTAGACAAACATAGATTCCCTTTTCTAATATTGTGTAAAGTTTCATCCTTTCTTCCTGAAATTTTTAAACAGGGTATACTATCTTGAAATTAAAGTGTAATATAAAAGCTAAAATTTTAAATATTCTTTTGCCTATAAAAAAAATAATAAAAAATGTGAATTCTAAATTATCTAATTTTTAAAGAACCTTAAATAAATAAAAAGGATATTAAAACAATTTATTGATTTTAAATTTTTTTTTCTCCACCTATTTGATATTCCCTTTTAAATCGAGGATTTTACCATATTATAGATTTCTTGAGAAACTATGAGCGGTTACAAATTTTCAAAACAGTTCTTTTTTCCTAAAAATAAGTGGAACACGGTTTCTTTTTCCAAAAAAAAAAGTGGAACAGCATTTGGTTCTTCTTTTTTGGAAAACAAAGGAAACACAAAACTGGGAAATCAATGAGTGAATTTAAGAAATTTCCTAATGAGTGTTTTTATTAGTTTGTTTGTTTATATTTTTTTTAAAACTGTTTTTGTTTTAAAATATAAGAAGAACAAAAAAACCACTTTTTTTTAAATTCTGAAAAACACAGGAAAACATTAAATCTAAAAAACAAAATGGAGTTATCCAAATTTTCAAAAATTGCTCTCAAAATCAAATTTGAAAGCAGGAACAAATAGCCCAATATTTGGAGTTTAGAGAACTCTTATGTTGAAACTAAAAAATGATTTTTAAATAAAAAAATGATCGAGTAATAGTCATCAAAAAGGTGTTATGTTTTATATTAAATAGTATATTTTTTTTTATTTTTATTTTATTTTTATAACAAAATTAAAGTAAAAAATCAATATTTTGTATAGAACACTAGTCTTTTTATGTTTAAAAAAATCTATAATAAATCATAAAAAGTAAAAAAATTGTTTAAATTCAATATCTAAAATCAACCTTTGTTTTAAAATAAATAAATTTATTGATTCAAGATTAGCAATACAATCGATATAAACACATAATAAAAAATGTTAAAAACTTTAGAAGATGCAACATCAAAGTTGTACTTAAAAATAATCGACATAAAACCTATCGTACAATAATAAAAAAAAAATGCTTAGAATACCTAAGATTCCATATTTGCAACATACCTGTGGCTTGTTGGAAAAAATGGGTTTGAGAACACAAATAATTTATACATGCTGAAATTACAAAATTACATTGGGTCCCACAAAAGCTTTTGAGTGGATCTATGGGAATGTGTTCTCCTTCATGAGGAGATAGAAGATTATATATTAGGGTTTAACCAAAACCATTAAGGAGTTAATTAGAGATTGCCTCCAAACATCACCCCTTGAAAACGGCAACTAAAGGTTTAAGCTTGTGGAAAAGCTTATGTCCCACATCGGATGGGAACAAAACTTTTAAAGGGTATAAATACACACACCTTGTAGTTGGGTTTGGGCCCGAAGGGGCACCCCAGTTTTGTGGAAGGGGGAGGACCTAGCTCATGCTTGGTTCACCACACGCGCGCACGCCGCCGGCGGGCCGGGTTTGGAGCTAGCTTAAACTCACCTTTTGGCATCAAAACGCTACCGAAACAAACATGACCCTTCCAACCGAACAGTCACAAGCAGGTCTATATAAAGGCCACACTTTCTCTCATTCGAGATACATTGAAATATTCATTCATTCATTTCATTTCATACGTTTGAGAGAAATGTTAGGATTACTAACCTTGTGATTAGGGTTCGACAAACCAAACAAAGGAAGTGCTTTCTTCTGTTGGGAGATCATTTCATCCTGGGAGATATTCTCAAAGCACCATTGAGAGGGTAATACTTGTCTTAAAGAGATTGTGTCCAACACAAGACTTGATCTGCAAACAGGTTCTTTTCTGGTTTTCCTGGAAACGTGTTAATTGCATCTCCACATATTGCTTAAGATTCTGTAAAACTGTTTTCCATTAAACGTGTTTTATGCTCATCTCGTTCTGTTCTATTCGGCATTGTTTTTTATAGTACTGATTTCTAACACGAACATGATTTGATATGATGACTACATCCGTCGAACTTTGTCATCGAGTACAACTACGTCACAGCAAGTCGGCAAACCGTGTCGCCAATGGGACGGTGACAAAGCAGTACCTTGGTCGGCGAGCAAAATCGCGAAAAAAAAAAAACAAAGGCAAACCCAGGTCGATGTGAAAGAAACAACTTTGTAGGAAAGAAAACCTAGATCTTGGGAATAAAACGATGGAATGGGTGATTTCAGGCTAAGAATAGCCAAAAAATCACCCATCATCTCTAACTAATAAGGGCTTGAAAGAGAGAACAAATGGAGGGATGGCCATGGTTTCTAGACATAAACGTGATGGGAATCTACATTTCTAGAATCAACACTTAAATAAAACTGTAAGCCTCATTTTTCTCTCACTTTTTCTCTGATGGTCTCTTTTCTTTCAAGTAAAGAGAGATGATTTTTTTACCATTCTTGGCTTGAAATCATCATCTACACATATTTCCTTCATTTTCTTCCTTAATAAAGTGGTTATTCCATAATATATAGGTTTTCATTTGGTTTTTCATGTTTTAGTCGTTGTCTTAGTGTGGCATGTGGTTGTCGTCATCTTAGTGCAACGTTTGTTTGTCATTATTGTAGTCTTGGCGTTTGTTGTATAAGAGGTGATTCGAGCAGGCAAAGTATTATATCCGGAATCCCAGCAGCAATAAATTAATTCAATAGTTGTTAATATACTACAAAATTAGAATCATAGGTATTATTGTCACAATAATATCAAAGTATAGGCTCAACTACCAATTATATAGGCTTTGAGTCGATTCATTTATGTTGTGAGCACGGATGTTCTTCATCGCCACATAGTTTTAAGCGATTTTGATTTTATGTTTATATCGATGTATTGTTGGATTTGAATCAATAAAATTATTTTTTCTTCCAAAAAAAAAAATTCAACACTTTAAACCGAAATGATCATCTGTTCGAGCATCCATACCGCCCTTGAAAGTTTACTCGACTATTAATGCCCTATAAAATTAGTCAGAGTGTACACAAGTTGACCTAGCAAGCACGATTATAAAAATTACAAATTATTTAAAAAAGTTAAAAATACAAAAACCCTTTTGTAAGTGAACATGGATTAAAAGCTCAAATACATTTATACTATCACCATTTTGGAATAAATTATTATCAATGAGATTTGACTCAGTAGTTAAAGGTTAGGTAGGGTAAAGGGAAGAATCAAATTTGAGTCTTCATAAAAATAGGTTAGGCTTATGAGAATAGAGAATATTCTGATGTGTAATGTGAAGTTCATAGTGTTGGAAAAACAATAAAAAAATTAATGAAATTTGATGAGTATACTTTATACTCATTTTATCCCTATGTTTTGTTTATATTTTTAGTATTTTTATTATATAAATAAGTGATATAATGCTCTAAATGTTCAATTTGTGATTAGGTCAACCTAAGCCAATATGAAGCAAAACAAAGAAATTAAACCCAATCAGCAAACTATAATCACGGCGTGTGTGTTTTGATGTTTTAAGGCGTAATGATCTGATGGCTATATTGATATGGATGGATAGAATACTTCTCATGCTTTCCAAAAGAGACCTTATTCACTGTTTGACTTGATTGATAAGTTATGACTCTTGGTAGTTAAAGGAAGAAGAAAAGAAAAGTCAAAAGTGATCAATTGGAGCATTTTGTACATTCAGTCTTTATAATCATTTCTAAAGTGTTTTTCCTGGCAATATCTAGATTTTGTACTTCAAGATCTTTCCAATAGTATCAAGAACACCCAAATGTCGAAGTTAAATGGGCAGCAAAGTTATGGCCTTCTGAGTTGGTGCAGCAGGGAGTTGCGACCAGCGTCGCGACTTTGAGAACCAACATCGCGATGTTGCAAAGAGTGCAAAAACAAAGCATCCCGACGCTGCGATGTTTCCAAATGACGTCACGACGTTCGGGGTTGGTTTTTGGTGGATTTTCATCCCATTTTGAGCTCATAATTGAGGTTTTAAAGCTCAACGAAACGGAAGGGGGCCCAGTTTGTGGCTTGATTTTGGAGCTTTTGAAGGTGGAGAAGCCTCTTAGAGGTGGAAACACTAGGGCACACATCTTTGAGAAGGGGAAAAGCTTGAAGAATAAGGAGATTGAAGAAAAGGAGATGACGCTTTCACTCAAAATAGTTTATTCTCATCCTCTTGCTTTGTTTCTCATTTTTTTAATGCTTTTCTTTCACTTAAAGATGTTCTAGATTTATTTTTAGGTTTTTATTGTAGCCTTGCTACTTTCGAATGGATTAATGGTTAATTACGTTTTCATTCATTATATGGATTGATTTTATCTTGACTTGCTCTATCTCTGTATTTTATTTACATGGTAGTGTTTGGTCAACATTTGCGTGTTTTTGTTAGGAGTCTGAGATCAAGATATGAATAGAGCAACACTTAGTCAATCGGCGAATAGAAATATCCCGGTTCCAAGTGTGGCATTAAGGGTTTAAACATTTAAGCATTTCAGAGTCCAGGGTTGAGACAGAGATGCAATACACCCGATTGCGAGATAAGCAAATATATCTCGAGAGATAATATCTTTTGTAAGGCGCGTCGACCGTCGGCGTAAATCGAATTAATATCTGCAGAGATAAATAATCTGTTGATTAAATCAAAAATCAAATTGTGGCAAGTGAAGACAAAATCCTAGTTTTCATAATTAATTGATTTAGCAAATAACATAGGATTAGTTTTTCTTTTGTGTCGGAATTCATTCACGATTTTAAGTCAGATAATATTTAAAGTGCAAAAGTCGATACTCGGCCTGAAGTGCTCCTTATTGGAGCGACGCGGTAGCGAATTTATCTTATGTAAACTCGACCGTATACTTTGCGGTGTACGGGCATCTGACCTACATTAATTTACATCTATGCAGGCTCGTCAATTCGTTCAAAATGAATGAATGACATTCATTCTAAGAATGAATGGTCTATAAAATGAGCTTCTCCCTTTCAAAGAAAAAATCCATTTTTCTTTTCCCAATTCTTTATGTGATTAGAAGGTTGGATGTCTAAGTGTTGTTGGTACGGTGATAGGTTCAAACATAATTTCAGTTCGTCAAAGTATCATCAAGGTACTATTTGTACGTTATTTTCTCTTAAGGAAGCTTGAGACATCAATGATAGTCTCAGGAACTTTCTGGAAGGCGACCGAATGTTTTAAAAAATATCGTGATTTCTCATGAGACTCGACATCCTCCATCTTATTTTTCCCTACAAACCTTATTTGTCATATAATTTTCTTTTCTTTTTTTATAATTTTTCATTTCCCTTGTTATTTTATTTCCGTGTATTTGCAAACAAGTTTGTAACACATAGAAGTTAAAAAACTTGGTATAAATTATTGCGAAAGAGAGAGTGAGAAAATATTTAAAAGAAAAGGGTGAAAGAAGGGGCGCAGCGCGTGAGAAGGGGAGAAAGGTGGACCGAGGACTAGGCATTTCAATTTCGAAACCAACATATCAGTGGTGAGTTGCTTTCCGCTGATTTGTACATCTTTTTTTCTATGACCAGGATTGTTTTATAATCTCCCTCCCTATTCTCGTTTATTTATTTAATTTATTTTTAATTACGTGACACATTTTAACATCTCTCATTTTTTCCTAATCTGAGTCCTACGTCCTAACCACCTTAATAGTAATATTAAATATATGAGAACATTATGATTATATAGAACTTTGGTCGGTCGTTTATGTTATTAATGGGATGTTCTTTATCCTCTATAGTTTTTAGCGATTTTGATTCTATGTTTATATCGATGTATGGTTAGTTTGAATCAATAAAATTATTTTTTCTTCCAAAAAAAAAAATCAACACTTTAAACCGAAATGATCATCTGTTCAAGTATTTGTACCGCCCTTGAAAGTTTACTCGACTATTAATGCCCTATAAGATTAGTCAGAGTGTGCACAAGTTGACCTCAACAGGCACGATTATAAAAATTACAAATTATTTAAAAAAGTTAAAAAAACAAAAACCCTTTTGTAAGTGATCATGGATTAAAAGCTCAAATATATTTATACTATCACCATTTTGGAAATAAATTATTATCAACTTATGCTACAAGAATTAGCGTTAGGTAGGGTAAAGGAAGAATCAAGTTTGAGTCTTCATGAAAATAGGTTCGAGTTTTTATGAGTAATATAATAATACATTATCAGAATGTGAAGTGCACAAAGGTCAGGAAAAAACAATAAAAATTTAGACGAATTTGATGAGATATTTTAGTACTCATTTATCCCTACGTTTTATATTTTTAGTCCTTTTATTATATAAATAAGCGATCTAACGCCTAAATGTTCAATTTATGACAGTCAACCATGAGCCAATATGAAGAAAAACAAAGAAATAAAGCCTAAAATCAAGAAATTACAAATGTAGCAAATCATCAGGTTTTGATGTTTTAAGCTAAGAATGATCCCCAATGACTATATTATTGATAATGGATGGACAGAGACCTCTGTGCTTTCCAAAAGAGGACTTATTCATCTATTTCACTAAACGACTAAGCGGCGACTCTTAGTAATCAAGTAGTTAAGAGAAGAGAACTCAAAGTGACCAGTTTGGAGCATTTGTGCATTCAGTCTTTATAATCATTTCTAAAGTTTTTTTTGGCCATATCTAGATTATGCACTTCAAGATTTTTCCAATCTGGCACGTTAACACCCAAATCAAAGCCGTATAACAAAAGCATTTCCACGGGGTTGGCGAAGAACAAGGGAGCGCAGCGCTAACGTCAAGACGCTGAGAGAACCAACATCGCTGACGCCAGGCAGAGTGGGTAGAATGAGGACATCCCTATCGCCGCGACGCTGGGCTATACGACGCCGTGACGACGAGGCTGGTTTTTGGTGGGATTTTCAGCCCATTTTGAGCTTCATAATTAGGGTTTTAAAGTCAAACCCGAAACGGAAGGGAACTAATTGTGACAGATTTTTTGAGCTTTTTTTGGCGGAGAAGTCCTCTCTTAGGGTGGAAACACCCTAGGGCACACATCTTGAAGGGGAAAAGCTTGAAGAAAAAGGAGATTGAAGAAAAGAGATGACGCTTTCACTCAAAATCGTTTATTCTCATCCTCTTTTTTTGTTTCTCTTTTTTTTTTTTTTTATGATTTTCTTTCACTTAGAGATGTTCTATATTTATTTCAGTTTTTGCTTCAGCCTTGCTACTTTCAATGGATTAATGGTTAATTATGTTTTCATTCATTATATGACTGATTTTATCTCGATTTGCTCTATCTCTCGTATTTACTACAGGTAGTGTTTGGCCAACATTTGCGTGTTTTTGTTAGGAGTCTGAGATCAAGAGATGAATAGAGCAACACTTAGTCAATCGAATTTAACAGAGATATCTCTGCTCAAGTGTGTGGACAATGAGTCAAACATTTAAGCCATTTCGTAGCCTGGGTACAAAACAGATGCAATACAACCGGGATCGGGCGATAGGCAAATATATCTCGAGAGATAATATCTTGTAGGTATGATCAACCCGTCAACGTAAATCAATTAATATACTTAATGAATAATTTATTTAGGTTAAAATCCATCAAGTGTGGCAGGTGAAGACAAAACCTCAAGCTATAATTAATTGATTTAGCAAATAAATATATAGGATTAGTTTTTCTTTTTACAATCTAATTCATTACGGTTTTAGGTCCGCATAATATTTAAAGCGCAAAGTCGCATCAAAGACAATTCTCCTTATGGAACGACATTGATCTCAGCCATTATACTATCGCAAACTCGACGTATATACTTAGCGCACGCATACATTTTTACATTAATTTACACACATCTATCTGGAGCCCGTCAAAATTCATTCCAAATGAATGAATAACATTCATTATGTTGGAAAAATGGGTTTGAGCACATTAATTAGCTATCTTTGAGCTAAAATTACAATGGGTCCCATTAAACCTTTCTGGTCCACGCTTTAATGTGTTCTTCCATGAGCAGATGAAGATTACAGACAATGTTTAAACCATTATGATAATTAGAAATCGCTTCCAAACATCACCCCTTGAAAATTCGTGAATCCAAAGTTCGCGAAGATTACGGAAAGCCAGAACCCACATCTGGATGTAATGAAGACTTTTAGCGTATAAATACACCCAATCTAGCTGCTTAGTGCCCCGCAAGACCCCGCCATACGGAGGACCTAGCTCATGCTCGTCTACCACACGCGACGCCGGTCACTCGCCCCCCAACCAAGCCGGCTCGGGTTCTGAGCTAGCTTAAACGCACCTCATCAAAACGCCGCTGCTTTTACGTAGTTCCTGCCTTATAATGCACTAAACTCGTCATGAGCATGTCTATATAAAGGCCACACTTTCTCTCATTTGAGAATATATTCATTCATTCATTTCATTTCATACGTTTGAGAGAGAGACTGAGTTCTGCAAACTGGCCGGTTCGACAATTAACAAAGAAAATGTTTTCTTACTGTTGGGAGATCATTTCATCCTGGGAGACAAATTGTCATTATTCTCGAAGCATCATTGCGAGGGCAATACTTGTCTTAAGGAGATTGTGTCCAACACACAAAGTTCTCGACATTTTAAGTTTTCCGCAAACATTTCCATATATTGCTTGCTGTCTCCTGTAAACTGCTTTTCATTAAACATTTTATGTTCATCTCCGCTCAGATCGTTTATTGCTACTGATTTCTAACACATTCTAAGAATGAATTACATTCATTTCACGCTTCTATAAATGAGCTCCCGTTTGTTAAAATCCATTTTTCTTTCCCAGCTTCTTATGACAGCGTCAATCAAGTCCTTTGTCTGAGTATCATTTGTGACGCACGATAAAAAGCTCAAATATAATTTACCATCAAAATATCATCATGCAATGGTTTGTACGTCGTTTTTATCTAGAAATACATCACCTGATGGGCCTCCGAATTTAAAAGACGACGAATCTATTTTAAAAGATCGCGATTACTTAATTTAATATCCTCCATCTTATTTTTCCTAACAAACCTTATTTGTCTTATAATTTTCTTTTCTTTCTTTATAATTTTTTATTTCCCTCATAATTTTATTTTCGTGTATTTGTAAACAAGTTTGTAACACATAGAAGTTAAAAAACTTGGAATAAATTATTGCGAAAGAGAGAGTGAGAAAATATTTAAAAGAAAAGAGTGAAAGAAGGGGCGCAGCGCGGGAGAAAGGGTGAAAGGTGGGACCGAGGACTAGGCATTTCAATTTCGAAACCATCATATCAGTGGTGAGTTGTTTTCCTGCTGATTTGTACATCTTTTTTTCTATGACCAGGATTGTTTTATATTCTCCCTCCCTATTCTCGTTTATTTATTTAATTTATTTTTAATTACGTGGCACATTTTAACATCTCTCATTTTTTCCTAATCTGACTCCTACGTCCTAATCTACCTTTTCATGCTCCTTCATTCTTTCCTCCCCAATAATTCTACATTTTTCTATATATATATATATATATATATATACATTTACATATATATATATATGAACTATCCTTATAATTTATCACAAGTATTATTAATTCTAAATTATGTTTAGGGAAAATTTAAATTTAAATCCTAAATTTTTAGGACTTTATCATTTATATCCTAAACTAAAAAAGTTTTCTTTTAAATATGCGTACTTTCATTTTAATGACAGTTCTACCCTAGGATATCCCTAACCATAATACGAGTCTTAAAAATTGAGAAAATAAATTCGTGTTATGAATATAAGATAAATTTGAATTTTTTAGATTTTAGAAAATTAAATTTTAATTTTAAAATTAAAAATAATAATTGTAAAGTTTTTTTAAATAATAATTAAAATTGTATCAAATTTGAATTTATATTCTAAATTTAAAATAATTATGTAATTAAATAAATAAAAATTTGAATTTTAAGTATAGAAGATTGCATGGAATTATTAGTTTTTGAAAGACAAGAATTTGATTTTATGAATTAAAAAATAAATTTTAATTAAATCGGTATCTTAAAATTCATAATTTAAACACATTTTTTAAATTTTTGTAATAAAAAACTAAATAATCTTTTATTAATATTAAAGTGAATTTTCCAACAATGTAAATTCTTGATTCAAGATTTTATTTTAAAGTTTTTTTAATACATTTAGTTACAAGATTGGCAAACATTTAAAGATTAGACTTAAGTTAATAACTCAAATTTTCTAAAATCCAAATTCTTTCAAATCACAATTAAAATTTACTTTTTAATTCACAAAATAAAACTAATTATTTAATTAAATTAAATTTTAATTTTGATTTAAAATAATTAAATTTGGATTTTAAAATATAGGTTATTAACTTTGACAAATTTGAATAAATTTTTTTTTAGAAAATTTGAGAATATTAAAAATAGTCTTTAATTTTCTATTACAAATTTTATTAATGTGTTTAAATTTTTAATTAAAATTTATTTTTTGATTCATAAATCAGAATTTGTCTTTCAAAACTAATAATTCAAATTCCAATTTCTTTGACTTATTTTACTTTTTGTTTAATTAAATAATTAATTTTAAATTTAATAAATTCAGATTTTATAAGATTTTAATGTGTTATTTTAGAAATAAACTTGACAATTATTATTTTAATTTTAAAATTAAAATTTATTTTTAAAACTTAAAAATTCAAATTTATTTTTTATTCCTTAGCTTAGAGACTTCTTCTGTTTTTTAGTTTATTATACATTAAGATATTATAGGATATAAGTGTTATTAAAATAAAAATTATATATTTAAAAATAAATAAAAAACTTCAATTTAGGATATAAATGACAAAGTCCTAAAAATTCAGGATTTAAATTAGTATTTTCCCTTATGTTTATTATAAAGAAACCTCTTTTGTTAAAATATTTTGATAAAATAAATCATATTTACACATTAGTTTTAAAAATAAAAATTGAGGTAATGAATTCATTTTACAATTTATTTTCTCCTTAAATTCAATTTGTCGGGTAATGGCTTAATCCATACAATTGAACATATGATGTTTCAACAACAAAAGATGCAATTGAGGCACATTTAGCTAAACAAAAAAATAAAAATATTTAAAATATCGTTAAAATAATTATTTACTTATCAATTAAAGTGAAATACGACTCTCTTCCTAAACTTTATTATATTTATAGAAAGATCGAAAGAAAATAAAGGAGGAGAGAAAAAAACTTGAAGTACCATTGTTTTTCTGTTTGAGGATAATTTAGGGATTTCATTCAGGGTAAATTTTTTTTTTTTTTTTAAGTATATTTAATGTGGATGTCAAACGGTGTTGCAAATAAATATAATTATAAGAGTACAACATCATTTTCTTTATCAACCTCTTCTTAAACAAGGAATGGTAACTTTTTTTATGTCGGCGCGGCATCAACTAGCGTTCTAGCTTTTCGATCGTTTTAGCGTAGTCCCAGGTTTTCGTTTGTTTAAATGATATAGTCGGTGGTCTTGGAATGACATGTCGTTTGTCATTGTAGTATGTCGTTGAAGATCCGTTAACTAAGAGGGGTATTTCCCATGTTAATTCTTTTCGGATCCATGATCTATTGTCTTTTTTCTTTTCTTTTTTTTTTCTTTTTTTTTTTTTTGATGATGCATTTCTGATTCACAAGTTCCCTTTATATAGGGTTGAGTCCACGGCGTCGATTTTTATGGTTTGCTCCCTAAAAAGTTTGTTGCAGGCGCCACCACTCTGCCCAACGAGGGCCCATTGGCCCTCTTGTCCGGGGAGATCGGACGGCTTCGCTGATTGATAGGCGATCAGCTCATTGGTTTAGAGACCTTTTAGAATTTGGCGGTTCTTTGATTTGTCATCGATTGGCGTAGGTTGATTGGCATTAAATGGAGACACTGAAGCTGCCTGACAGGCATTCGAGGGCACTAATAGACAAGGTTGCCTAAGAGGGAATGGGCGTAGCTGATTGTAGCTTAATGGTGAAGGTCCTAGGTGGACTTGACAGACACTCGAGTACGTTGCTTAATGCTGCGACCGAGATCGGCCCCATCTGTCATGAAAAGCGTGCGGTGGAATGTGACGGCTCACTACGAGGGGTCGTTAACCACCAGGTCGACTATTTGAAAACATGTATGTCTGTATCATGAGACATCGATGATAAAGTAGCGACATTGGCTCTGAAATGCATCTTTCTTAAAATATATCAGCAAGCTATATTCTGATAGTTCAGCGTTAATTTCACTCTTATCTGAAGCGTATAAGAACCAGAATTTTAATACTTGTTATACAAAATATCAAAACCACAAATCCATGCTTCTTAAGGCCTCTAGTGAGCGTCGTCTTCTCGAACACTCTCTGTACTTTAAATAATGTTCCCTCAGCCGAGGGTGGCGGTAGTGATAATCACATGGGTTACTTTCGCTGGGTGTGCGTGTAATGACAACCAGAACACATTCGTGAAATGCGTGATCTTTGCGAATGTCTACATGCCAATCACATGTCTCGAGGTCCTCATCGACTCCCTCCTGAATGCCTAAGCATGTATAAAGAAATCATTTTTTCAAAACAAAAATATTTGTTTTAGTGGACAACCCTCGATATAAATACATTGGACAATCTCAGGGTGAATTTGTTGGAAGTAACTCTCGAAACAATTCATAGGCCACTCACGACATGAATTGTTGGACAATCTTCTCAACACAATTCTTGGGACCTCGATAAAATTATTATTTTAATAATTTTCTGAAATGGTCAGTTTGAATTTCAGATTTTTATTTATAAATGCAATTTCAGCGCTCTGTAGTAAGATTGCCAGGTGCATATGTAAGATGCATTATGCAACTTCCAACAAATCATGTTAATATATTTTAAACATGCATATACTAACAAAATTTAACTCACAACATCATGTTGTCAATTCATAGCAATAACGAAATTAGCGCCGCATGGGTAATAAGCAGATTCGAAGCGAACCGTTTTGATCATGAACAACGCTGAAATCCGCGTGAACGGTAAAACCAGGTCGCGACCGCTTTGTTCCGCGACCGCACTAAATTTTCTTGGCAGTGCCGTATTTTGGGATAAAATACGACCATCAGGCCTTAACAAATCCCCATGTCGAATTTAAAATGGCTCTTAGCGAGGAGCAAATCAAGTAGGAGAGCCACACCCTCTTGGAGTTGTCGAAACTCCACAAATTAGTCCGCAGCGTGCTTGTAGCGTGGGCAGCTGCCATCTTCGCAGACGGCGACGGTTCAGCGAAATACAGAGATAAGTTGAGCTTTCTATACCAAGAGCACAATCTTTGCTCACTTTACTGCGTCTCAAGCCAAAAATGGAAGATGTCTTCTTTACCAACTTCACTTATTCCTTTTGTCCCTTAGTTTGACTTTAAGGGTTTCTTTTGTGTAATGGAAACTGTCTAAGCAATTTATATCTTATCCTCTCACTAATCATGCAACGGCGTGTATACATAGGTACATGTAGTAGGTGACCCTTGTCACATCAGCGTCTTTCTATGGTATCGTAAGGCCGCCGCTGTGGTGCGCCGAAAAGCCAAAATTCGATTGTCTCGGAGTGGCGAAAACCGATGTGGTAGCTAGATTTATGAGCGATTTCAACGATGAAGTCCATTCGTCGTGCAGATCTAGAACAAATTCGATTTTGACCGAAATTACCATTTTACCCTTTCTCAAAAAATTATAACTTTCTCGGGTTTTACATGGGAACTATCTGCGACGTCCTGTCAATGGTTGCTTTTCGATCGATGCTTGGTCATGTTTGCTTTCTATTCAATAATTGTCAGGAGTGGACTTCGATGTTTAGAGAGGGCCCCAACAAGAGTCCCTTTACAAATCGTCCAGTATGGCGTTTTGTTTTTTAATGTCAGGCGTGGTCTGACGTTTATTTGTGATGTGGTGATTCAAATGAGCAAAAAGTATATCAATCGATGGCCAATCAAATCGATAATTAAGTATTCGATATCGTTGTAGAAACTGAGTCACACATGTAACACCCAGAAGCCTCTCTGAGTTTCGGACATGTTTGGGGTAATAAAAGTAAAAAAGAGATGTATCAGGAATAAATAAAGATAAAAATAAAATAAGCGAGCTTTGGAATTGGCATGCAATAGTTAAGAGATGTAAATTAATAAATTACCAATTCATGGCCAAGGGTTATGTATAATAAGTTCATATGTCAAATCAGAATATATCTGCTGCCTCAAGGTAATAGAGAATTGAAGGGCCAAGAGTAATAAAAGAAAGATATTAGAATAAAATAAAGGAAAAATTGTGGAAGAGACAAGTGGCTTGAAGGAAAGAAGTTTCCTCCCTGGAGAAGTGAAATAAAAAGGGGATAAGATCTAGTAAAGGAGAAAGGAAAAAAAAAATCTTATTGACACATTGATCTTTGGAAAGAAGAGAAGCCAAGGAAGAAGAAGAAGAGAAAAGAAAAGAAGAAATAATGAAAAGAAAATAGAAGATCACAGGTATGGAACTATAGTATGGAACTAGGAATATTTGTATGGAAATATGGGTATATGGAATTTAAGTATGGTTAGTATGGAACTACTAAATTTGAGTATGGAATTTGAGTATGAGTGTAAGGAACTAGGTATATTTATATGAAAACTATGGGTGTATGGAAAAGTATCGATGTTTGTACAATAGTATGGGTTTGTATAGTTTTGAGATAGAAAGTATATGACATCTCTTGGTTGGAACCCTCTATCTGGAGTGTATGGTTTGGGTTTGAAACTCCCGACCTTATTTCTTTGTTAGGGTTGGCGAGAAGAGTTCAGGCTCCACTAAAGATGTGTGTGTGTTTTAAGGAGGGAATTACAGTTCTGAGTAAAACCCCGAAGAAAATTCCTACTATTTTGATCATATGCAGTAGCCGGAATTTAGAACGGGTTTTTGGACCCAAGAAATAAAGGGAATTTAGAAGTGAGTCGCCCAGTAAATTGTAGCCACATCGATGAACTTGATGTTGAGAGCTTCGAATTTACCGATTTTGGCCTCACGTAGGCCGAGTTATGGTCCTTCTACGAGGTCAACTAAAGTAATCTGGTGCGGTCGATTCTGCCGGTCAGATTATTGGCGGACCTTTAGAAGGGCAGGTTTTGAGTAGAAATAAAGGGAATTTGGCAGTAGGGTCCTTCTGGCAGTGGCAACCACGTAGACTTGATGTTAGGCGCAATTTCTCAGTCGGACTTTTGTAGACAAAGTTATGGTCTTTTTACTCGAGCAGGTCAAATGGGCGAGGGGTCAGCCATAGAGGTGGGTCAACGAGGTCCAGCGGAGACCTCATGCAGCGAGAGGTTAACACTCGTACAGCAGAGGTCAGCACCACATATTACCTTGATCGACGAGACCTCATCACAGCGAGGCCCACTCGTCTGTAGAAGATCGATTCGTCGGTTGGTCATTTCGTCTGGGTTATTACGCATGGCATAAGCTTGGGAGAAGGTCATATCTCACCGTTTGAACTCCGATTTGGAATTCTTGGACTCTATGAAACGCCATTGAGTCAAAATTACATTCATATGCCTGAGGAGACTAGTAGATGCCGAACCGAAGACCTAGTCTACTGAAATTGAATTGTTTACTAAATTGTACTAATAAACGGTTGAAGATAATTGGAATACTATGATAAGAAAAAGAGATGAATATGAACAAAAAAATAGCAATATAAGTAGATTTGATATGAAAAGACTTATAGAAGAAAAGACAAATGATAAGCTCGAGAGAAGCAGCGTATAATTGTATGGCTAACTAAGATCGGATATTGAATGAACATATAGATGAATCGCTTCCGGCAGCTCACTGTGATCTTTGGCGCCATCACGTGGGCGAGGCACGTACATATGATCGGTGCTGGCACATATACATGACCAATGCTTACGCACTCTGATTAGTGTTTCGACACTTGTGCGTGGGCGAAGCACGTCTACCGTACCCGGGTGTATATTATGCAGTCTTGTTCATTCTTTATCTCAGGTCAGTAAAGCGAATGTTTATACGTGTGTATACGAATAAGAAAATATAAAAGGTAAATAGTTTGGACATATGGGTACCTAAGGGTATCAAAAATGCAGTAATTACGAACTCGGAGATAGGACCGGTCGATAAAAAACACTTGAGTAAAAAATGTCTACGATATGAAATGTATAGGTATATGTCATAAGATATGATAGTCGAATAAGTACATGAAGATATAAGTTAAACATAAGATATAAGATCTTACTAGGAATGAGTACATGTACACGACTGATAAGCATATATGAATATAAGAATGCGTATATGCATGCATGATAAAAATATAGGAATATATGTATTATAGCGAAATATGAGGACCGTAAGATCAAGCTACGGATATGAGAACAAATACAGATTAAAGTAATGATAGTATATATTGCATAATCATGATATGTATTCATGCTTTATGAAATAATGTACGAAAAATGTAAGCCCGATTTTGTGTCGACCAAGTGAGAGGGATAGATTGGCGTACCATTAGGGAACTTTCAGTCTTAACGATATAAGTTACGTTACTGTTTATGTTCGATATCGAGGCCCCAGTTTGGGTCGATGACATAGATCCGTTTGGATCGGGTGGCCCCGAAAGGGTCCTGCTTGTCACCTTATTTAGCCATTATAGATGATCATTGTCTCGTCTAGATGATAGCACTTGGCCCTTCCCGGGCGCTTTTATAAATTTCCTATATCACTTCTTTGAGGTATTACCCGGGCATGAAACCAAAATAAATGATTTGAATGTATGACATGTGAAAGATATGATATATTCATGAGCGTAACTGCTAGTATGTGATGATAAGTTAATAACATGAGATTACTTACAAATATGTTATGATCGAAACTTCTTGCTATGTGATGATAGATTACCTTAACATGAGATTATAAGTCTTGCTGTGATATATGAAAATGTATAAGAATGTAAAACCAGTAAAAGTTAATATGAAAGAAAGTAACATGAAAAGTAAAAGCAGAGGGGAAAAGCGTATATGAAATGAGTACATGAACCGCAGTAGATGAGAGACATAGAACATAACAAATGGTATAGTATATAACCATGAAAGTGTGATCTATGAATATATGATAGACATACACGAATGAATAGTGGAACATACTATGAACACATGATAAAAATAATAAGTGCTAAGAACGATAGAGAGGTAGTAAAAATGACAAGCGGAGGAATACGGTAAAGTATAGATGGGAGATGTGTCGAAGAGAGAAATATCTTGGAAAAGATTGTTATCTGATAGGAATGTAAGGTGATAAGTAACGAAGTTATATGAATATGTATAGATATATGAAATGCATATGTATAAGCTTGAGATGGTCACCATTACAGGTGGTTGTCCGTATGTTCCCACACTAAGTGTAAAAGCAGCACGAGGGTGATCAAGCAGGTGTAGAGTCTGAAGCGAAGACAAGGATAGAAGGGTGAGGACATCCACGTCCGGCGAAGCGGACGATTCGAGGAAGACAGGTGCTCACCGCCTTGTTTGTGATCTCGATGTTTTGTATTGAAAAAATAATACATATGTATAAGTAAACGGGACTCGGTATATGTATATAGGTATTTGAGGTAGTAGTTAACGCCTCTCAGAAAATGATTTTTGTTATTATAGAAATTGTTTGTATAACCCGCGAGTCTGAGTTCCAGCTCACGAGAAGAAACGAGGTCAATGAGTCTCGATTATATAGTCTCGTACACGGACTCGGTTGGATCCGCCATTGTTCGAATCGGGGAATGGGGCGTGACATCACAAATATTCTAGTCCTGTAGTAATATCGAATGTAGGCTGTATAAATATGTGGGTTTGAACCGATTTATTATGCTGTGCAACGTGAATGTTGTTTCTTCGATTTTGATTCCTGTTTTTTATCGATGTATTGCTAGTTTGAATTAGTAAAATTATTTTTTCTCTTCAAAAAGAAAAAATAAATAAAATTATATATAAGTGTATTATGCCTAGCTTAAGTGGAGGAATGCTCAATATTTCAAAAAGGCAAGGCATCGAAGGGGAGGGGTTGGGTACATTGTAACAAAAATGTTTAAGTTGTAAAAAATATATGTACATTTTTTTTTTGTAAAATGATGAAAATATTATAACATTTAAACACATGAATATTAGAATAATGTTGGAGATATTTATTTGTCATAATCTTAGGCAAAAAATTGTGCAACGTGTTTTGCGATTAGTGAGGTATAGGGGGGTGTAACATGGTAGGCAGGGTTGTAAGCAGAAGCGCATTTACTCGCAAGTTGTTGGCGTTGGAGGGGCTGGTGGCTTCGAACTTCGTTTATTAATTAGCGAGAGCCGAGGAGGCATCATTTTGTTTCGTAAGTTAAACGAGCGAGCGCTTCCTTTCGAGCTTCGGCTCGATCAGCTCGTAACAAGCTCGTGAATAGGCTCGTGAGCAACTCGTTAGGCTCCGTGGAATAGGATGCGTGAGCAAACTAAATTTAACCGGGCTTGTGAGCGAGACTGCGAACAGGCTGCGTGAGCAGGCGAAAGAAATGAACATGGGAAGACTTGATGCCTGACAAATTTTCCCTACAAATGAACATGATGAATATTTTAACTCTTGAGACTTGATAAAGTTAATTGAACTTTGTGTCTTATCTTTTTAATTTAGTTGTATGTTGGCTATAAATGATGAACATTTTCTTTAAATGTAGGGTACATGCTTAGAAGCGCTGCTCACCCGTGTTACTCCGTTCGGCTAGTTAGAAACTATTTCGAACTCATTTATTAAGTTAAGCGAGCTGAGCGAGTCTCAATTTTACAGGGCTCATAGGTTAAACGAGACGGCAGCTTTACTCAGGCTTCGGCTCGTCGGCCTGGAATGAACGGGGCTGTGATAAGAGGGCTGACTTAACCAATTAAAAGCAGGCAGAAGGGCTTTCTATTTGGAGGCTTTAATTTGGGCTGGATTGTATATTCATATAGACATTCAGGACTGATTTCAAGGTGATGACAAAGCGCGGACAAGCAAAGACTAATATTCAGGAAGACTCAATTGAGTGTTATGAGTTGGACATATATTCTGGGACAGATGGGAGGGTTCAGGGACACATGTAAATCTTCAGTTGATCATATTTGATGATTTTCTATAAGTACAAATATTCTCCAATGGTGAATATGGAAGGAGGAAATTAATAGGCTTGATTGATGGGTTTGTGGAAGGAATCAATTGGCAAGCATTTGATGAGTATTTCTATGGAAGACAAATATTCAACTACCTTGATTGATCCAAAATAGGAAATATGTGATCTATAATAATTATCTCATGGTTGATTATCTTAAAGTATAAACAAGGGACATATTTTACGATCTGGAAATACACCCACAAAAATGTAGAAGCTTGTGCAAAGAAGGTGGTTGTAGGAGTTGAATACCTGTTGTAGGTATTACCCAATTTCTCTCATTATTGGGAGGTTTGTATACATTTTGTTGAATGATGTTGTTTGGGCTTGTAGAAGTTTAGATGTTTGGGGGTCTGGGATCTGTTTTATGTTTCAGGTATAACCAAGTGTTCGAGCTACTGCAGTACTCGGACTCATTCGAAGCTTGCTCGAAGATCGGTTATTAAGTTCGCAATGAAACGACCATCATTTTGAAGACTTTCGGCGTAGTTAAAAGGGCGGCGAAGCACCCCCTCGAGCTTCGTCGTCGACTCGGTAAACGAGGTTCGTGAATAGGCTCGTGAATAGGATCGTGAAGCCCAGGCTTCGTTTAACGGACCTAGTAGACAAAGCTTCGTGAACAGGCTGTGAATTTATGGAAGACTTGATGTCACGAAACAAATTTTTTCCCTCTGAATGAACTTATGATGAATATTTTTAACTCTTGAGCTTCAATCGAGTTAATTGTGGAACTTTTATTGTCTTATCTTTTTTAATTTAAGCGGATTTGTATGTTGGCTATAAATGATGAACATTTTCTTTAAATAGGGTTGCGAGGCCGAGGCTTCGGTACCTTTCAGCGTTCGACTCGTTAGAAGCTCCTTCGGCTCATTTGTGCAAGTTAAGCGAGGCGAAATGAGGCAGGCACCTTCAAACTCGACGTCGGGCAGCCAAATGGCTTCCATTGAATAAGAACATTTTTGCTCGCTAAAAGAACGGCGGAGCACGCTGTATACTGAGCTCAGGCTGAGTTACACCCCTAGGCGTTAGAGGAAATGGAGGTTTGTCAATATAAGACAGATTGTAGCTTTTAATTGATATATAATGAAATCGCCATTGGGCTCAGCCTCGTGACTTAGAATAGATTGAGCAGGTGTGTGATTCTTTTGTGTCACTTCTTAATTTCGTACCTTTTTGATATGTCAAATTTAATTATTACTTAATGGTCCCTTAACTTGATGCACTAACTGATCCGCCCGATAGGCCAAAATATCTTCTATAACAAGCAAATTTTTCCCTTTCAAATAGCACGTAAAATTAGGAGAGTTGTTTCACCTAATAAAAAAATATAATAAGAATTATTTGATATTTGGGGTATGGTTTAAAAGTTATATCATTCTGAATATTTGATTAGATAATTTTAAATCCAATACAGCCCTCCTGCTTCATCATTAAATGAAGCACATTGACACTGATGCGGGGACTCACATGTAAAATCGAGGACGAGGTTTCATTGAAAATATCACTCCTAGCATTAAAACATGGGAAGATTCTCTTCTTCACGAAACTTGACTTTTTTATCTCATATTTTTTGAAAAATATAGTGTCAAACTCCATCTTCAGTAACTAATTAGCCAACTTGAGTATTTTATTTTTATTTTTTTTAAGGTATTAATTAAAAATTTTCAACTTCAATAAAAATTAGATTAACTTAGAAATAAGATCATAATGTTGTATTAAAAAAAGCACGATATGTATGTATTGGTTATTGAATAGAATTATCGAATTTGGTTTATGAAAGATTGTGACTCATATGAATGGTGATAAAGTGGTTTAAAAATAAATTGTTTCCGACTTATTCCATTTTATTTAAATTATTTTTATCCACTCACCACATTTAGAAAATTGTAAATGGTTTGAGCGGTTGGAGAAATTCTCGCACTAGGCCCACTAAGTTGTTTAAAATATATATTTTTTAATTTTTTAAAAATTAAATATTTTAATTATAATATAGTAAACTTCATATTTGGATTCGAATACATGTTTTGTTTTTTTGAAACATTGAAAACCCTAACTGATAAGTTGAATTATGATGAACATTTCTTTAATATTTTATTATGGTAAAATTGACTATTTTTATAAATAATTGAAAAGTAAAAATTATTTTCCTCAATATTAAAGAATGTGTGGAATGGTAAATTCAAGACACTAGTGATTCGGTTTAACATTTGATTTTACATATGTATTTTGTTTCATTAACTTTTATTTGCTTTGTTTTGACTTAGTGGTTATTGTTTTTTATTTGAAGTGAGCAGAAATTACATTCATTTTGAGGAAGCAGTTGAGTAAAGAAAGAAACACGATTTTGCTGCTGCTGCCGCATTGGCGCGCGCGATCTCTATTTTCCGCATGGCGTGGGGAGGATGTTTTGAATCATTCATCTAAATTTTTCTTCGTTTTTAACTCTTGGCATATAATGGATTTTTGCGAGATTTATGTTTATTACATTTTTATGTTATCGTTGTTTTGACGTTGTGTCCTTGTGGGGGGTGATTAAGACAATTATCTGGATTTGATCGATAAGCTCTCATTACGATAGTTGGTTTGTTAGTGAATTGGAGTTCTTGGACTATTACATGCTTATTTTATATTATGGTTTATGTCGATTTATTATATAATTAATTTGGATATTATTTAAATGCTTGTATAATTTTTAGCTATTTTTATCTTTGGATATATTCGTATATTATAGGACTAAATCGATAATAATTTTTTTTTCTTTAAACAAAACCTTTTAGTATGATTTTTTTTTAAAGTGGTTTGAGAGGCTGAGCGATAACGTTAAAAATTTTAAAGACCTTAATGAGATAGAACCAATTAATCCGAAGAGTTGCCCCTAAAGTCTAAACTTGAGACAGAAACTTTATGAAAAATGAAGAGGGTATTTTGAAATTAAGAGGCATCGGATGGCATTGATGATTTGTGGGCAACAAGAGGGCAACTAATAAAGAGGCATCCATATAAATATCAGGAACTGTTGCCACTCTATATCCTCGTCAAATCCCCAATCCTGTCCCTTCTTGCAATGCCACTCTCTTCCTGCTTCTTCTTCCCCCAGTAATCTAAATCTCCGCTCTTCTTATAGAGTCACCGCCTCTCTGCCGCTGGCATTTACCGCATCGTCCATCTACTTCCTCTAGATCCGACCGTGGTTTTCAGATCGACGAAACTTATAGTCGATTTCATTTCACCTCTGGATTTTCTTGTGTTTTGTTTTTTGTTTTTTGTTTTTAAATTTAAAATTCCTGTTTTCTTTTTTTTTTTTTTAATATTTTGTGAGAAAATATGATTTGGCGATTTTACAGTTATAGCCTCTAGTTTTTACAGTGTTTTACCATTCACTTTTTTTACCGAGCTGGGTGTTTCCATTTTACACACCCGATTCGGGCGTTTTTCTCTCCAGTAAAATTGGTTGACGCCGATTGATTCCGAAATCAAGGGGAGAAAAGAAAACACATCTTGAGGGGGTTGGGTGCTGACGTGGCACTGTGGGGAAACGAACGGCTGTGATGAGCTATCACACCACCCCTCGTCAATTTTGACGTCTGGCGCGTCAAGAAAACGTAAGGAAGTGGAAGATTTCTACTCCATTAAGCCATCCTCACCACCGGCTCCAGCTCAGCTTTCCAGCTCCAGCCGGCTGACTCTAAGAAGGCCGGCTTCTTCTAACCAGCTTTAGCGGGTGCATGCTCCACGGTTTCTTTACAGGGTACGCTTTTGGATAAAGTGGGATCCGGCTCCGAGCCGGCGGTGCGCACATCCAGCAACGGCGCAGGAGGGGAAGAAGGCGAGCCGAGACAGAGAGCGGATGCGGCTGAGCCGAGCGCCAGGCCGCCGAAGAAGCACCAGAGCTACGGTGAGTTAGCGGCTCTGCTACAGAAGCGGGGATATTCCCGAATCGATCGGCCCCACCCAGCGGGGGTGGATTCAGATGTGAAGCGCCCTACTATAAGGCAGCTACGTGGCGTCTTTTTATTGGTGGAGAATTCTTTGTCCAAGTAAGAGACTGACCTGAAAGAACATGCCAGGTAGCGGGCAGGTGGAAGTAATACGTTTTGAAGTAACAGACAACAAGCCTCTCTCCACTTTCTTCTCTCTCTGAAAACTTTGGGTAACACCGGAATGTTATGATATGGTCGGATTCCGGCGAATCATGAATGCTGATTTGAGTTACTTTGTTTCCTATGAGAGAAAGTGACAGACAATGGCTAGTGTTGGACGTTTTGATTAATGTTGTTGTTAATTATGGTGACATGTGTAATGGGTTATTACATGGTAGGAAAATTAGGGTTGGATGATGAATGTTGTGAATGGATACATGCATGCATGTTTATGTGATGTTCATGTATGTGTGTTCTTCTTATATTATACGTGTATGAAATAGGAACTACAGATGGAAGATAACTTAAATTGGCGTGAAAAATGAGATTCAGTGTTGTTTGTCACCCCATTTCTAAATAAGAGTGACAGAGACAGAGAGATAAAAAGAGAGAGGGGAGAGGGGGGTTGTGAGATCAGGTTTGGGTTGATTAAATCATATGGATATTAAAAATAATATTTTGATATAAATCATGGAAAAGTTTTGAAGGCACCCTTTAATGTGGGAGACATTTCCCGATGTGATGTAAACTGTAGAGAAACCTATGATTACAAATCTTGTTTTGCAGAGTGGAATATTATTGGATATTCTTTCACCATTCCATCTTAAGTTGTTTTTATATCTTGTTTAATATATTTCTATCAGTTGGACAGTGTACTCTCGTGTTTTTTTCTTCCATGGTTTCGATCGAGAATGTTGTTTAAACAGATAGTTTTGAGCTTCATTGGCACATGGTTCATGGTTGGCAAACCGCACTCAATGCAAACTTGGGTGTGTGGTTCCTTGTTGCTGTTTAACCTTGACCACTGTCATGATATTAATAATCAAAATTGCTATATATACTACACACACACACAAAAAATTAGAATGTCCAATCATTAAAATGATTTTCTGTAGCTTTATTTGGATATATACCCATTATCATTTTAAGTTTTGTGAAGTCTACTTCAGTTGCACCAGGTGTCTCATAAATCGGCGGAAAAAGAAGAAGTACTTTTGATAAAAAGTTTCGATACCATGTCAAGTAGTCTTAAAAAAAAGAACAAAATCTTAAAAGAGGGTACTAACAAAAACCCTGTAGCACAATACCTCATATCCTGTATGATCTCGCTGTATAATATCTGCTTTATTCCATAATCACTCATCCTTATCATTACTTGCTAGGGAAAAGATGGCTTAAAAGTTCTTACCCTCTTGGTGGAAGACAGGGAAGTGGTGATTGTCGATTTTCCTTTTATCATTGTTATAAAAGTTTGAGGAGCTTGCTCCAAGTGGTTAAAAAGGAGTAGGGAAAAGGGCTACGGAGATCATCTTCCTGCAGAGCTTACTACGACATACTATACAAATGTAATAAATCAGCAAAAAAGGGTTCTATTATAATCTTTCCAAAACAATGGATGGCAACTAACAATCAAATCTTCTCACTCCTAGGGTAAAAGTGAAAAGGGTTCATCACAAACAAATTCTTATTATAGAGCATATAGTGCTTTCTAGTGAAATATACAAAATAATATAGTAAAAAAAAAACTTTTAACTACCATTTGCTGCATGGAGGTTATTTGATAATTGGGCACATAAGAATTTATATTATTCTATTGTTTAATTTCTTTATATTATACTCAAAATTCACATTATCAAAAGAAAGTATGTTCAGGGATTGTTTATTGTTTGCATGTGTTGGATCTTTGTTGTCTCGTCAACAAACTTAGGTGAGTGTATAATACACTTATCTCTGATATATTTAGTAATCTTAATACAAAGTGATAACACTTATTCCCAAAATATGCTCAAATTGAAGAAGTAATAAGATCATAATCAACCACTAAGCAGAAGTGCTGCTATTTGTAGATTTGACTTATTCAGGCTTTATCTAACATAATGACAACAAGTGACATCTTCCCGTTCAACATTTCTTATTGGATTATCTTGTAATTATGAGCCATAGACTTTTTTTTTCTTCAGAAAATGTAACAAAAGTTCAATTGGGAAATGACTATGCAAGAAGAACTTCAAGCCTAAGAACAAGACATAAGCCATAGTTAAAGTACCCACCTGGAAAGTAAACTGTCAACTATTATTGGATGTACATAATAAAGCATTCTTATCTTAGCAGAATTATTGGTTTATTAAATAAATGAATAATTTTAGTAATTTATAACAAATTAATATTTATTCATTTCTAGAAATTATTATGTTTTTAAAAAAATTGTACTTCATTATTTTGACATAAATTTAACAACAATGAATATCTGGAAGCTATTGTCATATAATTCTCTAAAAAGACAAAGGAAATAATAGCCATTAAAAGATGATAATTATTTGTAAAAGATGGGAAGATTCCTGTAAAGAAGAGACGTGATGTTGAAATTAAATACTAAAAATGATTGGAAGGTTTCAAATGTTATGAAAGTGGCAGAACAGAAATATTGTACTCACAAATTAAAAAAATCAAATATAATAATTTAAACCAGCTATTAATTTCTCTTAAATTATTTAATCTTAATGATATCTCGTAAAAAGTAAATAAGTGGGTTTGAAGTGGTAAATAAAAAAATAATTTATTGATTTTAAGCTCCTTTTTTATTTCTTTCACTATTTAATTTTGTTTTTCTTTGCATTTTCTATTAAATTTTTTGAGAACAAACATAGTTTAAGTAGTGACAGACCTAGAAAGAAAATATAGTTAGGAGTGTAATATGTTTAGGTGGCACTGTGGTAGATGGTTAAACATTTTAACTAAATTAGAGGTCAAGGGTTTCAGTATTTTAGCAAAAAAGTTTTCTAATTTTTAGGAGGGGCGTTTGCCCCTCTAAGCCTTGTGAGGTCCACCCTTGAGTCTACGAAGGAGTGAATTGAGAAAAATAGAGTAACAAAAAGATGAATATAATATATTTTTAACATCGATAGTTTTTTGGATGATGCTCATGTGGTAATATTGTATGAGTTTGAAACTACATTCTCTATTTCCACCTTTTTTTCATTTTAAGCCAAACCTCAAGAGTAAAAGTTAAACTATAATGTTAGAAGTTCTAACTGCTAAAATTATAATTTTTGTTTTTATTTGTGCTATATATGTTTACTTTATCTGATTATCACTTCAATTTCTAAAGACGTTAAAGATTTCAAAACTATGTATTTTCTTATGTATTTAGTAAGGTTATTTATTGTCAAATTAAGATTCTTTCTTTGTCAAATAAAGCACTTCCAGTGTTACCATCCTCTCATTCTATGTCAATGATATAATGATTGGAAATAGTGACCAAAAAAAGGAGAGGATGGGCTAAATTTGTTAAAGGAATGAGGAAAATTAAGATAAACCAATAGATTGTGTTGATAGTGAATGTAAGGTTGGTGGTAATGATAAATAACCTTTTTTTTTTTTAAATGTTGGTCAATTTTTTTAAAGAGTGATGGTTGAAAGATTAATGTACCTTTACAATAACATAAAATGTTTTTCCCATTAATTGTTGCCCTTAATAATTCATGCATGCCTTAAGGGTCAATGTATTTACACATTGTGAATAGGATATTAGGTTATGCTCCTGGAAGGTTTTGGATGTTGCATCTCATACCTGTATCTCTTGTAGTGATGTTGGTTGGGTAAGATTAAATTAATAATAAATTTACTATAATATATCATATATATATATATATATATATATATATATATATAATATAGTAAATTGTATATATATTCATACTAGTAGTAGCTACAAGTGAGACATGGGCACCATAACAGTCATTATTGAGTGAACATTATTATGCAGAGTTGTTTTATAAGTATGTATGAATTTGTAGTATAAACTTGGATATGACATTTGTTCTATTCAGTGATATTGTGGACAGTTTATGAATGGCATTCTGTATGATTTTTTAAACTCTTCCCAGATTTTTGCTTCTTTATTTGACTAGTACTGGAAGAAGAAAATACTTAAGGGTTATGTTTGGATCATGGAAATGGAATGTGGAATAAATGCTCATTACCACTTCCTTTCAAAATTCTTATATTTGGATTACATATAAGCAGGAAGATAAGTGATAATTAAAGGAGAATCAAATTCTACTTCTAAATAGGATTTGGATTTCTTAGATATAGGTGGTATTCTGATTCATCATTCTCCTTTTCTTTGATAACTATTGATCATTATCCTTAAAAAACATAAAAACTTAAAATCATTATTTTCCCTCTAACATTTTGCTCATTAGGCCTCACAATTCCAATTAGTAATCTAAAGCATTTATGAGTTATGTGATTGAAAATCAAGAATCGACTTGGATGTGTTTTTAGTTTTTATTTACCTTTTTTGTGAGAAAGTATGTTAACATTTTTATTTAATAAAATTATAATCTTAGAAATTTTTTTATAAATAAAGCCTTTACATAAAAAAAAAAATAAGAAGATGCTTAATAATAGTTCTAAAACCAAAAAAATATCTTGAAAATTATTTATATATTAAAAAAATTTAATTTCTAATATTTTATTTTTAATCATATGACTATAATTATTTTAAAAAAATAAAAACAATTGAGAATAATTTAAATATTTTATCAATGAATAACTTTTTTTTTTTTAAAAGCTCTAAAAGTTTTAGGGTATTATTATCAATTTATTTATTTTTCATTCTAATTTCTAGCATTACCAAATAGTGAAACAAAAATAAACAATTATTCCCATGTAAGATTCTTGAACTAATTCAAATGCTAAGAATAGAATCAAATTATCAATTCTATTCCTTAATAAATAGGAATGAAAAGATATTCTTTATTCTCATTCCTTATTTCAATGTACCAAACACACCCTAATAGTGTTGACTTCAAGTTCTCCATATATAAATCTTCAATTTTCACTATTCAAGTGTGTGGACCGTGTTGCCGCCATGCCATGACCACCATTATGGCATTTGCCACATTCATTGCCCAGAACATAACATCCCTTGGCGACACGATATGAATCAGGCTCCTAATAGTATTTGTATGATGCATTCTTGACGATATTGCTCGTGTTCGAGGTTCTCCCAATGGCGCCTTAACAAACTTCCTAGACACCTTAACTTCTCTTTTAAGCTTGTGCCCTCAAAAAAGGCCCATAATATTGAGTTCAAGTCTTCTGTAAATGAACTTTTACCTTTTATTATCTGGGGCGACGTTGGACATTACACTTTAATACATCATATTCTACTTTACTAGGTTAAGAAAATGAATAGATTGAGGGGTTTCAAATTTGAGAAAAAGTAATAAAAAATAAAGAAAAAAAAATTGTGTTTACTTATTTAAAATTTTAAAAATTCTTTTTTAACTTTTATATAAACTTTATGAACTATTCTGTTAAAAAATGGCCATGAGTTTTCTCTTGCCATTTTTTTTCTTTCTATGAGTAAATACTTATATTAAAATCAAGGAACCACCTAATAGGCAGGTAAAATGCAAGGTAAACAGAACATAAACCCCTCTTACCACCAATGTTCAAACATACACAAAAACAAAAAACAAAAAAAACAAAAAAACAAATAAAGCAAAAAAAACATATAAACCTCAAAAAATAACCCATTAATCATCCAAAAAAAAACTACTAGTGATCATAAGGGAAGTCAAGTAAACTCAGGCCACCAGCACATAAAATCCATTTTTAGTGTCGAAATGAAAAAAAATTCATGTTATTGAATGACAGTATTCCTTACCGCTAAACTATCCAAAACAAACACAATAGGATTGCTTAAGAAACACAATATATATATATGATTGCCAAGCCTTCTTTTCACTTCTTACCCAAAAAATATCCATTTGAACCCTATAAGGAGTATTTTTAACCAGTGAATTAAGGAACCACCTAAAAAACACCAAAAACCACAAAAATAAGTTCCATGAACCATCTTACATGTTTGAGAGCAACAAATGGTTGGTATAGGTCCAACCTATCCAAGGCACAAGAAACAAACACTTATACGTTAAAGACCACCCTCTTCCCATGAACTTGATCATCTTTTCCCATGAAATAATGCAAGCCTCTTCTCAATAAGCTTACTACTCTTTTTGTCCTTGACAATCATAATGAATCATCAACATCCTTGCATACTCTCATATCTTACAAATAAGCCAATAAATATTTCATTAGACTTCTCTTTAAATGGAAAAGAAGAAAATTTGATGAAAAAAAAGTTTAAATTTAATAAATTAATTCTTTTTATTCAAACTCATTTTATTTGGTTGAAATTTTAAATATACAAAATATTGAGGATTTTTTATTATATTTGATTTTTTTTATATTTTTCACCATAAAATCAAATATGAGAAAATAATTTCCTTTAATGTTTTTTTTCTTTCCGATTCTAGTACTTTTCGGGTTTCAAACGAAGCCTTCACAAGGGTTGCTGCTCACTTTGGCTCCTCCCTCCCCACTTGGAATATATAACTACCAAACCTCTTTCATCCATATATCCCTGAAAGATGCTTACAAACATAAGGAGATAAACACATTATACAATACATTATTCCACCACACATATCCTTCAAAAATACATCCCCCATCCATTACTCATCACAAAGAGTCACCAAAAATTGCTTTCCACAACGGCAAGCTTATACACCCTTCTTTGATCCATTTAAGTTGCCCTACACCTTTAATATTCTTTATATTTACGTCAAATTACAAAATTGACATATATATATATATATATATATATATCTATATATATATATATATATTTTTTTTTTTTTCTCCCAGAAAAAAATTGCCTTCCTAACATTAACAATATGAACAGTGTTTTTCTCTTACCATATTTCCTTTTAAATTTTTGTTTTTTTAAATTTATACTTCAAAATAATTCGGATTCATAGATGGCTTATTCCTGTAAAATTTTCTTGAATTGGCATTTGACTTAGAACAAAAATCAGTAATGGGATTAAAGAATCAAAGTCCACAGCTAAAGTGCCTTTTATCAAAGTAAAGAATCATTTAACTCTCAAATCATAAAAAGAATTGTCTCCCTCCAAATCATAAAAAAGTATCAACCTTTGATGACGAAGACAAGATATTTCAATCAATCATTTTTTTTATAATTCTAAATATTTCAAACTTGATTATAATTTCATATTCTTATATTTTTTCAACACTTAAGTCAAAACATTTTTAGAGTATTTTGTTTTTTAACTTATAAGTTTTTTTTAAATATTCTAATATTTTCTAAATAGCCAAGTGCATAAAATTAGATAACGTAACCAATAGTCCATCATGCTTAACTCAAATGATAAAACATTACTTGGTTAAACATGTATAAGGGCATAGGGGAGGGAACTGAGATTCGAATTTCAATAGGGACAAATTTACTACTGAAACTAGAGTGTGGTAAATATATATATATATACTATATATATATATATATATACTATATATATATATATATATATATATATATATATATATATATATATATATATCCTAATATCCTAACAATTATCTAATTATACCAATCTTCTAATAATAATTATACAATTAAATAAATTATATTCTAATTTGGGTCTTTGCAAATATATTTGTAGAAGTTATTGTATTGCCTTCTCAAAGCAAACAAGGAAATATGATATTAATTAATATCATAGATGATTTTTTTTTAAATAAGATAAATGTATTTATTCATGTTAGTAATATAATTGATAAAAAATACAAAATCAAAAGTGTTAAAAACTTTAGAGAGTACTTGAGAATATCTAGGTTAACATAAAATGATCATTTACATCTGGGTCTACATTTGATGATACTCAATCTTATAGAGGCATATGAATTTCGGATGCAGGCGTATTGATGAATATGATTTGATTTGATGACTCACGATGGATCATTTCGCTGCTCACGACTTTGCGACTCGGCGAAACGTGAAAAGGTTCAGCATATCGGCGTTTTATTCGCATTGTGGGACCGTGTAGCATTTTAAATACGGCGATGATCGGTAACTGGATTAATAGCGAAATAACTAAAACGAATCGATGAAGACGTATTACCTTTGTGTTTGGATATTTGCCGGTAATAACAATTAATCGTTAACTGGATAGATTGTGAGCAAAGACTAATGTTTGTTTTACCTGGACATTTTTCAAATTTAATAACAATTTAAATCATTAAATAAATTAAGTAGTTCTAATAAACTAACTTAATACAATGATTTGAGGGTAAAAATAACTTTTAACTTTTTTTATTGGAATAATCTTTATTAATGCAAGTCTGAAAGGAGTACAATCAAAGGAATGAAGGAGGAAACCTCCATTCATGTTTTCTATCAAGTGTTTGAAGTCTTGAAATATTAAACCTAGGGTGGAGTTAAAAGTGGAAGGATTTTTAACCGTTGTGGTCAGAATGAATGAATTTGTTTCATGACCATTCTCAACTCACTAGTAGAGATTAGAGTTGAATTCCGGGTTAACCTTGCCTTAATAGCCGCGGTATTATGCCTGAATTATTTGGGCCAGTGTTTGGTTCCTAAGGGTTGCGAGCATATTTAGGGCTACAAAACGGGCTAGTAAAAACATTAAAAGAGCTCAAAATTTATAATTTTTAAATATTTATAGAAGCAGAAATTTTGTTTAAAATACTTATAATTTGTTTTTTATGTTGTTAAAAAACTGTATAACAGAAGTATATTAATTATTTTTTAATATTATCTTATTTTAATTAATTTTCATATGAGTATGATTTTGTTTTTATTATAATTGAAATCACTATGACAACTATTTAAAATATTATTTTTATTTTTCGTGAAAGAAACATGTATTTTTTTAACTAGAAAATTAACTACTTTAAAAACGTATTAACAAAAACATGTGTAATTATTAAAAAAAACATATTAAATATAAAACATTATTGTAAAATATTATATAACATATTTCAAATGTTAATGAATATTATTTTTATAATAATTTTTTTAAAAAAAGTAATAAAAATAGGTTTATAAGAATGTGCTTGTATGATATTTTAAATAATAGTTTTAACATATCAATCTTATATAAAATATCATTATTAGGGTTTGAATTTTTGTTGGAGAAAAATACTTTTGAAATAATTTAAGAAATATATTATTTGATTTTATACAAAACAAAATTTTATTTGATTTTTAACATATTTTTATATTTTTAATTTATATTTTAAGTTAATAATTTAAAGATATATAAAAAACAATTCGGGTCAAGTGGTGACGGACCGGCAGAATATTGTCCGTTATTAGGTAGTGAGTTTATTTAGATGGTAAAAATTAAAAATTTCCGTCTCTTAGTGCAAATAGGTAGAAGCCTTGCATCCAAGTGCTTCCGCTATGAGAGCATCCGAGTTTGTATCTATGCTTTACTTTTTTTTTTTTCCTTATTTACCCTAATTATCTTCATAATCTCCTTTACTACTCAATAACATCTTATATTACCCAGTGTCTCTTATCTTAGTTATAATCGATGAAGATAAAATATGTGGATTTGATAATCTAAATATGTTTTAGGTTAAATATATTAAACAAATTTAAGAATTTTTTTCTTTTTTGAAATTTATTCCCTTTTCTTATCAAGCTATACACTATAGTATTTTGTTCTTACAAAAATTTAAACATATACCATCTTACCTTTTGACTACTTGACCCCGGCTTTAATGGCACTACTTTAAGAATTAAATAATACTTTTAAGTTAATAACTTAAAAATGCAATTTAAATTAAAGTCAAATCGATAGATAATAATAAATTAAAATTTTGTATCATTACCTCTTAATATTATAATTTTAAATTTGACGTCAGTAAGAAGTGATTGAAAATGAAAAGGTGTGCCTATAGAATTTGGTCCCGGTCCAATCCAAGTTTAAATATTCTCCCACTTTTTCATGAGTCTTGGTCCACTTATTTGGCCAATAGAATTTGTAGACTAGTAAATGGTAAAAGTATCTATCAAATTATCAATTTGAACATAAAGAATAAAGAGCCTATGAAGAATAGAAAATATATTATTTAAAATATACCTAAAAAAAAATTTGACTTTTAGATAAAAATACTATTTTAACTAATTATAAATATTATCTTAACCAATTATTTAATATAGTACTTATAGTTAGTTTTTTTTTTTTAGAAATAACTTATAGCTAAGCAAGATAATATTATGTTGACAAAACGTATACATCTACTTAAAAAAATATTATTATTTTCTAAAATATTCAGAATCATCATATATTTTTCATTATTCATTTTTCTTTTTTACCTTTATTTTTAAATCGGTATCCTCATAAATACTTCTCCCAAAATAAGGGATTATCAACCAGAAGAAGATGGAAGCAAGCATTAGAGAAGAAATTGCCTTCTGTATGTGAAGGGTATGTTGAGTAAATATATATAAAAAGTGTGGTCTTTTGGTAAGCTAGCCAAGTCCAAAAGTCATCATAGTAATGCATGCCTTCCACTCGTACAAATGGACAAACAGCTATGGTCATCTGTAATCTTATGGAGAATCGTGCTTTTTTTTTTTTATTATTATTTTTTATAAAGTTTAAATATGAAGAAAGCTTTTCTTTGGGAATTATTATGAAAAAAGGGTGTTTGAATAGTACTTGAAAACATCTCAAATTATAAATATTATGAATTTCAAATTTATTTTTTGACTAAGGAATATGATAAAAGTATTTTTAGAAAGTGTTTCCAAACCTATGTTTTGTTTTTTTTTTTAAATATATCCTGACAAATATAGATTCTGGTAACATGTGATTCAAGAAAAGATAAAAAATTTCGAGTTTGAGAAACACTTTCTTTGAAAATAATTTTTGAAAATCAATTGTTAAGAATAATTTTTGAAAAAGACTTTGATAATTATTTTTAGTATAAAGGTTGGTTTAACAATTTGAAATATGCTAAATTTTTAATACTTGTGAAGATAAATTTTATATATAATATAAGTAATGACGGATCTAGAAATTTAGTTAAGAATGGATATATATTAATAGACTTGAAATGATAATCTAATGATATAAAATTTTATTAATTTAGGAAAGTATAATTAAGAATAAGAGATCGAATAAAATCAGTTATAAGTGGGAATTTTATAACAAATAAAATAAGGGCCCTGGGCTAAGGTTAAGGTTAGTCCGCCCCTAACATAAATTTTCATTTATTTTAATTTATTCTTTGTACTTATCCCATTGCTTTTTGAAAAAAAAATATCATATTGCTTTTTTTAATATAGCTCTCAAAAAATCAGTGAGAATCATTAAAATAAATTCTTATGTTGTAGTACGATACATGTCCTTTTCCCCTTTAAAAATAGAAAAGTACTTTAGAAAACATTAATAAACTGCCCTAAAGTTTCTTTATTTTGATTCTTACTTTAATTCTTTAGCACTTTCTTTCATAGTTTGCAAGCTTACATACGGCTTAAATACAGTGGGCATGATAAAGGCTGTTTGGGGTCCTATTTTTATGAATCATATTTTCTGCAATCACAAAACCTATTTATGTTGTGATGGAAAAGATAAAGAAAAATGAAAATTTTAATTAAAAATAAAGATTTATTTATTTATTTTAATTATTTTTTAAAGTCATAGAACTCATTTTCCAGAAATGAACCCTGAGAAAAATAGACAACCCATTAGCTTTCACTGTGCAAATAATAAGAACAATGCAAGCCCATCATAACCTATAGAGGATAATGTTGGAAAATTTTTCATATGGATTAACATTAATTGAATAATTTGTTTTTGTAAAATGGGTTAATGGATAATGATAAAAACCATTTAAGATCTCTTGCATTTCTACCAAATCAAAAGATACTGATCGAGTCTCAATGAATATTCAAAGAAGAAGTCACGTGTCCTTAGTTTTTCTCGGTTGGAGTTCTATTCTTATGCAAGTTGTTATTTATGCTTAGTTTGAGTTATTTCTATTTCACAAGGTCACTGGCCCTTAGTTTTTATCCGCTGAGTCCTGTTCTATGCAAGCAGCACAGTTATTGAGTTATTTCTATTTCCTTGAGGTAGTTTATATTTCTGCACAATTAGTAGTGGTCTTAAATTTTGGAGGAGTCATAGATACACCTGACGTATTTAAACTCTCAAGAATAAATAAAGAAAAGGAGAGGAATTCTTTAAACAAAAATAGCCTTGGTTGTGGTTTCTGTTCTTGGTTCCCAATAGAATTGTCGCTGTTTATTACCCGTCAGACCGACCTATCACGCAGACGTAAATGCGCTCAATGACAACCAACAAAGAGAGGATTGAAGCCTTAGAGGCGGGGCTCGATGGAGTCCAAACTGGAATGCATCGACTTGAGGAAACCATCAGTTGACTGTCGGAAGTCATGCTTTCAAATATTTGAAAGCTCCAAATCGCCAACACCGCATGCACCTTCGACACATCGAAGAGTTTGATGGCGCCGTCAAATTTTTTCTTCCTTAATGGCAAAGCCGAATTTCCAACACTCAGACGATCCTAACAATGGTTCATCTAAGGTATAATTTTTCAATTTCAAAGCATGACAGCAGAATAAAGTCTCCCTAGATCTGCTTTTATTCGAATCTGAAGCAAATCAATGGTAAGAATGGTTTACATGCTTACGAAGAACAAGGACGATTAGTGACTTGGGAATCATTTGAGGAGGAGTTGTGGGCTCGTTTCGGACCAACCGAGTGTGAGGATTTTGATGAAACTTTGTCCAAAGTCTGACAAATCGATTCCCTTCGTGATTATCAAAAAGAGTTCGAGAGGCTAGGTAATCGAGTTCATGGCTGGTCGCAGCATGCTTTGTGGATCATTCATGAGTAGGATTGCGTCAAATTTTGAAGCTATTCGTATGTTCAAACCAAAGACCTTGAAGGAAGCAATAAGCTTGGCCTGCATGAAGGACGAACAACTCCAACGACAAAAGAAGTTCTCCCAGCCACCACCACCACCTACTTGAACTTCGCTGGTTCCTTCCACTTCAACAACAGCATCACCTGTCAAGAGACTATCTTGGGATGAGATGCAAAGAAGAAGTGCACAAGGACTTTGCTTCAACTGTGATGAGAAGTTCTCTTCTGGGCATAGATGCAAAGGCCCTCAACTTCTTCTATTGGAAGGAAATTTTGATGTTGAAGCTGAAGAAGACAATAGCGAGATCAACCCCAACCTTCCTTCCGACCTTGAGATTTCATTACACGCTTTAACGGGATGGATAGCAGCAAAGACAATGCATGTTACAACCCATATTGGAAATTATGAGGTCGTGGTTCTCATCGACAGCGGTTCTACACATAATTTCATTATATTGCAAGCAGTGTTGCTGTACCATCAGAGTCACTAAACCCTTCCATGTAATGAAAGGAAAACGACAACCATTAAAATGCTGGCGAGATTTGACAATGCCCACATACTCCTACTGTGGTATCTCCATTTCCACTAATAATTTTATTCTTTACCACTAACTGGTTTAGACTTAGTTTCGGGAGCTTAATGGTCGAGCAATCAACGGCTCAGATTGGAAAAAAAATGACAATGGAGTTCAAATGGGCTAATAAAACTTGCTTGCTATAAGGAACCAACACTCCAACCCTTTAACAAGCATCATTAAAAGAAATTTCGAAAGAGATGAGCCACAACATTTCTTTTTTTGCAATCTGTCTATAGCCACATGAGGAGCCACAACAGCCCCTTCACTTCGACATGCAAGTTTTACTTGAGACTTTTACTGACATTTTTGAGGAACCACAACAATTACCACTAGCTCGTGAGATCAATTATGTATTTCAAAGAAGGAACAAGAGTCAATCAACATACGCCCCTGTGTATGCCTACTTTGGTGTGTCAAATTGAAAATGTCTCGACATGTTAAAATCGGGGCTTATTCGACCATATCACCCTTTTCATTCCTCGCTTTGTTTGCTTAGAAAAAGATGATACCTGACGTTTTTGTACCGACTATAGAGTCCTTAATTCTCTTACCATTAAAGATCGTTTCCCAATCCCAACCATTGATGATATGCTTGACGAACTTCATGGTGCATCACATTTTACAAAACTTGATCTACAAGCTGGCTATCATTAGGTACGAATGAAACCTTTAGATATTCATAAAACTGCCTTTCGCACACACAATGGTCATTATGAATATCTTGTTATGCCATTTGGTCTTTGTAATGCCCTATCTACTTTTCAAGCCATCATGAATTTTATATTTCGTCCTCACTCAGAATTGCTCTAAAGATTTTTTGATGATATTCTACTTTATAGCCCTAATTGGAACATTCATCTTGAACACGTTAAGCAAGCTTTTGAAAATTTAAGGCATCACAAAATTTTTTTGAAACTCAACAAATGTTCATTCGAACAACAAGAATTAGAATATTTGGGACATATTGTTACGGCTCAAGGGGTCAAAGTGGATCAAAATAAAATACAAGTCATGCTTTGATCGTCTCGACCTACTAATGTCCTCTAACTGGCGTGGCTTCGCGCCGTGCCATTATCGGAAGTTTGTCTGCCACTATGGAATTTGGCTCGCCCGTCATCAATCTCTTTGAAAAAAGGGCAATTTTGGTGACAGACGCGAATGATACCGCCTTCATGCTCCTTAAGCAAGCTATGACCACTACTCCCACCCTGGCCATGCCAAATTTTCAACAATTATTCACTATAGAATGTGATGCTTCTGAAGAAGGGATTGGAGCTGTGCTAACCTAACATGATAGACCCATTGCCTTTATGAGTCGAGCCTAAGGTGTTTTGAAGTTATCATGGTCTACATAATAATTCGCGGAGATGCTTTGCAATCATTCAGTAATTTGAACTTGGACCTTATCTTCGGGGCGTAAATATACATTCAACCGATCAACTGAGTCTTCAAGAGCTTTATCGAGCAACGAGTGGTCACACCGGATCAACAGAAATGGGTTGCAAAGCTGCTTGGATATGATTACAAGATACTTTATAAGCCTGGAAAACAAAATTCAGCAGCAGTTGCACTTTCTCGTGTACCGGGTTCTCTAACTTTGAATGCATCGCTCAACAATTTTACTGGCCACCAATGTATCGAAAAGTGCATGAATACATCTCCTCTTGTGATGTATGTCAACGAAAGTAAGGCCTATGTTATATCCTCCGGCCGGGTCTCCTACAACGCTTACCCATCCCTTTGTCAAGTATGGGATGATATCATCATGGATTTGATCGAAGGCTTACCTCCATCCGAAGGCAAAAACACGATCTTAGTGGTCGTTGATCGCCTTAAAATACGCTCATTTCTTGGCCTTGACTCACCCTTTTTCTACTAAGATAGTTGCAAACAAATTTATTGAAAGTGTTGTCAAACTACATGGCATGCCTCCATTCATAATCGTTGATCGTGTGGATTCCGTTTCATATAAACTTTTGCTGAATTCTTTAAATTATCTGGCATGCAATTGAAACTGAGCTCAACTTACCATCCACAAACCAACGGTCAGTCCGAAGTAGTAAACCGATGTGTCGAGCAATATTTGGTTGTTTTGTGCACCAACAACCACGCAAATGGTATTCTCTTCTTCCTTGGGCAGAGTTCTAGTATAATACAACCAATCATGCTTCCACTGAAACATGCCTTCAAAGCTTTGTATGGTTTAATTCTCCTCCCATGTGATTCCTCACAACCAAATTTCAGGTTTCGGTCTCTCCCGTGGAATGAGCAGACCACAAGTTGGGCTCACGTAATGATCTTCTTAAACAGCTCAAGATTAACTTACAAGCAGCACCAACCAAATGAAGCAAGTTGTTGATTTCAAAAGATCGTGACATCGAATTCAATGAAGGTGACCTTGTTTTCCTTAAACTGCATCCTTATCGCCAACAAACGGTGTTCAAATGAGCCTCTCACAAACTTGCCAACATATTTTATGTAATCTTTGCAATTGAAAACGACGGGCAAGGTAGTTATCAACTTAAACTTCCCGTTAATTTCGAATCCATCCAAGATTCCAATGCTTCTTTGTCAAGAAAAGATTGGTGATGCAAGTGTAAGTTTAGGGATTTTCCGCTTCTAAACGACGATGTGCGATAAGTCACTTAACCAATAAATCATGTATACTCATCGTGCCAAGAAAGGTGAAATTTATTCCAAACTGTCAAATGGAAACGCATGGCCGCTGAAGAGGCCACTTGGGAGCCTACATTAGAATGACAAGACAAATTTCTTGATCTAAACTTTGGGGACAAGGTTCTAGTGAAAGTGGAGGGTATTGATAAACCACGAAGATCTCAGCTTATTTCTCGCCAAATCGTATAATTGGACGAGACTGGGGTTGTAATATTCAATGTTCAATATCAGCAAAGGTTTTCATGTGTCCTTATTTTTATCGCTTAGAGTCCTATTCTTATGCAAGTTGTTATTTATGCTTATTGGAGTGATTTATATTTCCTTGAAGAAGAAGTCACGTGTCCTTAGTTTTTATCAGTTGGAGTCCTATTCTTATGCAAGTTGTTATTTATGCTTATTGGAGTTATTTCTATTTCTTGAGGTAGTTTCAGTTTCTGCACAATCAGTAGTGGTCTTAAATTTAGGATGAGTTGTTAGATACACGAATGTATTTAAACTCCGGGCAAAAGAATGTTGAAAAAGGAGAGGAATTTAAAACAAAATAGTTTATTGGCTCGTTTCGTTCCCAAATAGAACAACCTGTCGTTGTTTATTACTCCGCTTCGACGGACCTACGCTTTATCATATAATGAGCCCACATCAAGAGATCAAGTTTGGATTGGGCATTGCATCTTTTTTATAGAAACCCAGTTGAGTAGTAAGTGTAGGTTATGGATCTCATTGAAGCCTATTATGGGAGGGCTCATTGAGAAACCAATATTGAGTATAAAAGCTAGGCTTCCTCTTTAATCTATATCAAGGGTTTTTCTCATTGAGCCACCATAGCTGTTAATCTGAATCATAGAGAAGAAGACTTAATAGAATCCACGCAATCATTAATTTTTTGTGATGGCTCAAACACTACAAAAATAAATAAATTTTAGTGATGTAAATTTTTGACCGAAATTTCCATCACAAAATTGTGACAAATTTGTGACAGAATAGTGACCGAAATTAGTATTAGTGACGGACATTTATTTGACCGATTTGTGATGGAAAATTGTGACGAATTTGTGACAAAATTGTGATGGATTTTATATTCCGTCACTATTTTGTGATGGATTACATTTCTGTCACAAAATTGTGACGGAATTGTAATAGATTTATGACATGTATCTCTTAAAAATAATTCCTTATTATATTTTAAATTGTATTATACACTATTTCAAAATATTCATAAAATATATTGTAAATATATATTTAATATTGTATTGCAAGTTATTTCTTAAATATTTTATATTTAAAATATTATAGACAATTTTAAATTTTATTATTAATATATATTGTACTATATATTATACATACTTTTAATTTTTAAAATTTGTGATATTTCAATATTTTAAGTTCTATTATTAGTTATGCTACATAGTCATAAAATATACTAAATATCAAAATAAATAATATATGTCGTGATGTATAGTTACAAAATTTGAAATTATAAACATTTATAATATTTCTCCCCTAAATTTTTATTTTAGTCACCATTGGGGCATAGCTAATTGAAGGAACTAGTTAAACTATATATTCAAGATTGACTCGATTATTATCATGTTGAACTCAATATACGTTGTTAAATCGACTCCTGGTCTCCTTTAATAGTTTTTATGAATATTTTGATTTATAATACTTCTTTGAAAATTATATAATACAATTAATTTCAAATATAAAAATGATTTTTTTAATATATATCCGTCATAAATCACCAAGCAAATTGGACAAAATAGTGACAGACCTCTAAAATCCATCACAAATTGATGAAATTCTTATTCACACAAATTAGCTTACTTTAAAACACTCCTGCCAATTCTTCACTCATTTGTTACCGATTTGTGACAGATATCTATTAAAAAAATTCATTTTTATATTTTAATTTGTATTAGACACTATTTCAAAATGTTCTAATATTTGAAAATATTATAAACTATTTGGAATTTTATTATTAATATATGTTGTGCTATATTGTGCAATTTGTTTTTAATTTTTAAAATTTGTGATATTTCAATATTTTAAATTATATATATAATTTTGCATTGCTATATAGTCATAAAAAATAATAAATATAAAAATAAATAATATATATCATGCTACGATGTTACAAAATTTGACATTATAAAAATTTGTGATATTTGAAAATAAATTTTTATTTTAGGCACCATTGGGGCATAGCTAATTATTGAACCAACTTGTTAAACTATATATTCGAAATTGACTCGATTATGTTCATTAAAAGCACCCAACTATTTCTATAAGTTGTTTAATCAATCTTGACCTCTCACAGTTTTTTTATATTTTTGTATTTATGAATATTTTGAAAAAGTATATGTTACAATTAATTTCAAATATAGTCGAAATTTTTTAATAGTTATTCGTCACAACCTGGCCACAAAATAGTGACAAAGGTTCTAATCTCGCCACAAATTTTGTGACCAATTTGTGACAGATATCTATTAAAAAAATTCATTTTTATATTTTAATTTGTATTAGACACTATTTCAAAATATTATAATATTTGAAAATATTATAAACTATTTGAAATTTTATTATTAATATATGTTGTGCTATATTATGCAATTTTTTTAATTTTTAAAATTTGTGATATTTCATTATCAGGAATTATATTATAATTTTAATCGCTACATATCTATAAAAATAATAAATATAAAATAAATAATATACATCATGCTATATTGTTACAAAATTTGACATTATAAATTTTTTTTGATATTTCATTTTAAATGCTCCTTTATTTTAGCATAATTAAAAATTAGTTCATCAAACTGAAAGTGGAATTAATTAAATATTTTTTATATTGAAGCTATATATATTTTGTAATTTAAAGTAAATTTGTTACCAATAAATGTAAAAATAAAGGAGTTTAAAATAATCGAACATAATTTTTTTGTATATATATGATATATATATGTATATGTGTGTGTGTGTGTGTGTGTGTGTGTGTGTGTGTGCACTATATGTATGATTTTATATATTAATTACTTTAAATACTTTAATGAACATCATTTTTATGTGATAAATAAAAATAGTATAATTGATGATTTATAAATTTTAGGATAGTGCAATTATGATTTATAAAAATTATGATTCCCAAACCTTTTTTTTTTCTGCCAATTTTTTTCCACTTCTCTCTAATTGTTAGGGTTACAAGATCTCAATTTTTTTCCCAATTTTTTCTCTCCAGTTCACTCTCACCGCCACCTTGAGTCATTCTCACCGCCACCATGAGTCATTCTCACCGCCACCATGACTTTTTTCTCTAGCTCACTCTCTCCGTTCACCTCACTCTCACCATTCATTATCTTCGTCTTCTTCTACCTTATTTGAAAACTTATTTCCTGCTGATGAAGAACATGAGATTTTTATGGATTCTATGGACAAAGAGCTTTTATGTTGAGATTCTTCAAGAATGTGGTAGAATATGAAGCACCCGCATTTGACTTTCTATTATGCAGACTAGTAAAGTTCAAAGGCTTTGATTTTGATATCAATCATCTCCACTCCGCAGATTTGTGCTACCCGCCAAACCTTCTTTCATCTATCTTTTTTCTCTATATTTTTTCCTCCACTCGCAGCCCTTCTAATGTCTCCACTATAGCCTCCTTGGTCTCCTTCAGAAAGACGGCCCTTCGTCTTCACTAAGAGTGACCGCGCTACTAGTTCAAATTTTTCACCTCAACAAAAAAGGTTTGTTTTAATGTATTGTTGCTTTGTTTTTTTTTTTTTTTTTGTTGGAATTTTGATGTTGGTTGTTAACTAAAATATTAAATTTTTTAATGACATCTTGCCCTCACTACTTAAAATTGTAAATGAATTTTTCTTTGCTTGCAGGGGCTTCTAATCATTTTGTTTGCCTCTTAATTGCCTATGTTTATCAATCAAGTAAGCTATTTTACATATTTTTATGAATTGAGATTTTACTTTTTTATTTGTATATGTTATTTGTTATCTTCAAAATCTGTCATTCTAGTTTCCCAATTTATCTGTAACAAAGAAACTTGGCCATTAAAAATCTTCCTTGGACTACTGATGTTATGCATTCATGTTGATGATATAGAATGTGTTATCAGGAGACAACTCTTTTCTTCCCAATGTTAATCCGATAATCGACATATTGTGCGTAATGTAAAAACATAAAAATTTAAAGCCAGCCCTGCAAAGTAGTAAACATAAGGATAGCTACTGGGTCCTAAGGATGGGTGCAATGAATTCTCTTATTTGTTTGTCTGCCAAGAGCTCCTATCTTGGGTCCTATTCGAAATTTTAGAATCAACATAGCTTTCCCTTCCTTGTTTGAGTGTTTTGGATTTCTCAACTTGATTAATTATAGATTATCTTGTTGTTGCTCTGTTTTTAGAGTTTAATTTAAGGTCTTTAACTTATCACTCAATTTTAGTGCTATATATAAGTCTTATCCTGTTTCCAGATTTTTATTTGTTTTGGCCTTTAAGGATTATTCTTTTCCGTGCTTTTCTTTTATGGCCAAGTGTACTTCTTGTCCATTTGGATAATCTCATGTTGGTTTTTTTGATCTGGGTATCTTTAAAAGATGACATTTTTGTTTGGTTTTTATATTTCTTTTTTGGATTGTTGAGTGTATGATAATCGCATCATCTTTTTCTTGGTTTTGAATGATTGATTATGATTTTTTCTCATGTGGTCATCCTTGATTAGGTCAAAAAGTCTTTTTTTTCAAGTGTGGTGTTAAATAAATTTACATGAATAGGTCATCATAAATTTTACACTTATTTCATATATGTAAATTTTATATTTGTTCATAAATTTAAGTCTTTCTCCGCCATAACACTCAACGAGTACCGCTTGGTTTATATTGTTATTGTTAAAATAGAGAGCTGTTTATGAGAAAACACAATAGTAATTTTTATTTGAGAACAATAGTTATTTATTTATTTAATAATTTTTTATTTTTAGTAAAACTTAAAAAAATAATTAAAATAAAAGTATTAATTTTATTCCTGACAAGGCAACACCTTTGGAAAATAAGTTAAATAAGATGAAGTTAATTAAAATTTAGTAGCAAGATATATAATAATATATATAAATAAATTCATTTTTATATTTTAATTCCATTAGATTGTAAAGTTTAGAAAAATTTGATTTTCCCAAAGGGCAAATCCAGAAATTACCGCAAGAGACCAGTGGGAAAGGCTAGAATTTTTCTAGATCTCAAATGACGAAACGGACTTCACTGTTGAAATTTTCTCGCGAAATCTAGCTACGTCGTCAAATTTCATTGAATTCTGAGATGGTTGGGATTTCATGTTTTTCGAGGTATCGGACATCGGGTGCCACTTGGCATGATCAAGTGGCTGCCACATGGAAGGTTGTGAGGGCTACACATGACATGAGAAGATGTGGTATAGCAGGCTCTAAGAGCAAGTGTGCACGTGACACTTGGCAAGATTCAAACACGCCTCTAAGTTTGAGACAAGTTAAATTAATGAGGGGTAAAATAGGAAAAAGGGAAAGAAGACATCATCTTCTTCATTTTTTTCCTGGTTTTTGGATAGTGGGTATGGAGAAGTGATTTTAGAGAGAGAAAGTCTAACTTCTCTCTAAAATCTATGGCTTTCGGACCGTTGATTCTCATTTTGTTATAAAAGCTGCTTTACTCGTCATGACTTTAAGTGTGGGCATCGGAATCGTGGGTTTCTCGACAAACCCAGGTAAGGGTCTTCTCCTACCCTTGTTAAATCTCGTCTAAGAGCCATTTCATGGTTGTTTTGGGGTGGAGTTCTCGGAAGGAGAGCTGTTCCCAACACAGTTCGGAATGAACCGTGAAAGACCTTAGATTATTTTTTGGTCTTATTCAACCAAAGATGCCGTTTTCTGGTTGGTGTGATTCAATGGTGTAATGCTTTAAGCTGAATTAAAGTAGAGGAAGTCTGAACTAAGAATAGTCCAAGGTCGAAAAAGTGAACGCTTGTATCCCGTATTGTGGATCCGAATGGTGTAGGATTTTTTTTTTTGTGTATCATTTTTGTTGCGGTATGTTGGAATTTGTGGGCTGTTTTTAAGCTTGAATTGAAGTAATGAAGTCTTGAACCAAGAATAGTCAAAGGGTGAAAAATGGACAGTTTTGTACCCGATGTTGTGGATTCGAAATGCTGGATTTTTTTGTGTATCATTTCTCGTTTCAGGTGATATTTGAATTTGTGGGTCGCTTAAGCTTGAATTGAAATAATGAAGTCTTAAACCAAGAATAGCCCCAAGGTTGAGTGGCGGGATACTTGTACCTGTGTTGTGGATCCGAAATACGAATTGTGTATCATTTATTGTCTGGGTGGTATACCTGGAATTTATGGGTCGCTTTTAAGCTTGGATCGAAGTACGAAGTCTCAACCAAGAATAGTCCAAGTCGGAAAAAGGGACAATTTTGTACCCGGTTATCGTGGATCCGAAATGGATTTTATTGCGTATTGCTGCTCATTTGAGTGGTATGTCGAAATTGTGTGAAATTGATGGTATTGCCTACTGTGAGTATAAACATGCATGGTATGATATAAATTTCCAATTGAGGCATGGGTTGAATATGCACATATAGTATTCTTCACATATGTAGCATGTAATAGGCAATGGCATATTGCATTGCATTTATGCACTAGAACATTGCATGAGAATGGGTGTGAGTGTGATGATGACGTTAGGGCCTTTCAAGAACAAAGTCCTAAAGGCCTGATGCAGTACTGGAGAATTTCCACTATGAAATCGGAGTTTGCCCAATACTTGTGAAATAAAGTGGTTTGTCGGAGAATGTCCAATAGCTATAAATAAAACTATTTTTCGGAGTATGTCCAATAGTTTTGAATTGCAAAACAAAAACCTTTTGTTTTGGAAAACGTTTTTCATACATGGCACACTGCATGGTGAGAGAAGTCTGTGAGGACTGGGTACTAGGGGTCATGAGGTAGCATCGCATCTAGAACATTTAGATTCCATTCTAGGATTAACATAATCATGATTGGAATGTTTGCATCTTTGCAGGACCATTGCATGTGCACTTAGGTGGGGAGTAACCCTTGTAGGAGTTTACTCTATTGGGCTTTGCTTACCTTGTTGTGGGATCCCCCTTTCAGGTACAAGTAGCGTACAGGGAGACGACGCTCACTAGAGGCCGCGTTTGAGAAGAAAGCCGAGATGCCCATTCAGTGATCTCCTTACTAGATAGTAAGATTTCATTGAACTGTCCCAATGGACAGCTTGGAAATGCATTGTGTATATTTGTTATTTGCAAATGGACACATATTGAAAGATATATATGTAGAAGCCTGGTATTTATATGTTCTTCCATTACATATAGAAAATATGCATGTTCATATGATAACCTTAAAGGGTAATATATCATATGCATGTTCCGAGTGGGTTAGGGCCATACCCTTCAATTTAATTAAGGAGATATAAGGATGATGTTAGAATTAGTTGTACAAAATTTTAGAAATTAGGTAACCAATAAAAAATAAAGTACCTTTAAATCATTTGAACAAATTAATTATGTTTGACATGTAATTTAAACTTGATTATTATTCACATTCCAGATAAATATAAATATGAGTTTGAATACGCAATGGATGTATGCTAGATTGGATAATGGATGGATAAAGCCTGAATTTATAATAGGTTGAGTAATAGAATTTGCAAAATGCATCCGTAATGTGGCACGTATAAAAGACAAGTGTCCATGCATCACCAAGCCAAAATAGGGAATTATTTAGATGAGGACACTGTTAAAGTGCATCTTGGAAGAAATGGATTTATAGCAGATTATTATCGTTGGTATCATCATGGAGAAACCTATGTGCCTCAGCCAATAGAACAAAATGTTGGTCGAATTGATGCTTTTGTACATACAGAGCATGGTGAGACATTCAATGCAATGCAGTTTATGGTGTATGATGCTGCTGGTCCCTCTTTTAATTCGACTGAAATAGAAGAGAGCCTGATTCCCACAACACAACATCTTTTTTATATGCTCAAAGCATTAGAGCAAGAGGTGTGGAATGGGAACCCTTATGGCCATTCTCAATTATTCAGAGGTCCGTTAGATTTTTGAATATTAAGGCTGAATTGTTCATATCTCTCGAAATGTGCTATACGAAATTTAGGCATTGATGAAAGAACTGCTCACCGATAATTCCAATGACATATAACTTTATAAAGACAAGAGTTGAAAAGTTGAATAGTTTGCGCCTGTAAGATTGATTGTTGTAAGAATAATTTTATGCTATACTGGGGTGAAGATAGTGACTTAAGTTGTTGCAAGATTTGTTCTCATCCTCATTTTAAGAGACAAAAGCGTGGATCTTCCAAGCATAAGAAAAATGTTCCGTATAAGAAAATGTACTACTTTCCTATAAGTCCTTGTCTACAGAGATTGTATGCATCTGATGCAACTGCGAAGCATATGAGGATGCAGAGAAACCACATGAGGATGGTGGTATCATGGTCATTGTTCAAACTCTCATGCTTGGAAGCATTTCAATATGACTCATCCATCATTTGCATCTAAAAGTCGAAATGTGAGGTTAGGTTTGTGCACTGATGGGTTCCAACCATATATAATCGTCAACAATATTCATGTTGACCTGTAATATTAGCTCCATACAATTTGCCACCTTGGATGTGTATGAAGGAAGAGTATATGTTTTTAACTATCATTGTTCCTGGGCCAAAAAATCCTAAAAACAAGTTGATGTTTACAAATACCTATTATTGAAAGGAAAAGAAATACGGAAGTCAAGTAGAAAATATGATGTTTCTTTAAGAAAAGAAATTTTCAATTGCGAGCTACTCTTATGTGGACAATAAGTGATTTTCCTGCTTATTCGACGTTGTCAAGTTGGGGTACTGCGGGAAACTATGTTTGTCCTTATTGCATGGAAGATTAAGATGCATTTTCTCTTACAAAAGGAGGAAAAATGTCCTGGTTTGACAATTATCGAAAGTTTTTTCCAAAAGATCATTTATGGCGAAGGAATAAGAGATGGTTTAGGAAGGGACGAAAAGTTTAAAAAAGTGCAACACCTATATGGTTAGGTGTGGACCTAATTAATGAAATTGATGATTTTGGGTTTAAGAAAGTGACAAAACTTGGTGGAGAAGAGATAAATCGTAGAATCCAAAAATCATGTGGATGTGGTTGGAAAAAACGAAGTATCTTTTGGGACTTACCTTATTGGAAAACCAATCTCATTAGGCACAGTTTGGATGTTATGCACATTAAGAAAAAAATTTTTGATAATTATTTTAATACAAGATGAATGTTAAAGGGAAACCAAGGACAATGCGAAGTCTAGGGAAGATTCATGAATTTTTCCATCGTTTCGAAGTTACATTGGGATGAAAATGCAAACAAATATCTTAAGGCTTGTTACATTGGATAAAGATGGGAAAGAGCAACTTTGTAAAGTGGATTAAGAAGCTGAGCCTCCAGATAGTTATGTTTCTAACTTGTGGAGATGTGTTGATTTGAGGAATAAACTCGTATGGGAATGAAGAGTCATGATTGTCATATTTTTATGTAAAGGTTAATTCCTGACAGATTGGTGAGTTATTGCTTCACAAATGTATGCTGCTTTGACAGTTGAGCATTTTTTTAAAGATTTAACCGCTTGCTACTATAACATAGGATGACATGAAATGTTTGGAAGAAGATATTCCTCAGGTTATGTAAGTTAGAGCGATATTTCCACTAAGTTTTTTTTGACTCATGGCATCTTCCACCCTATTTAGTTTATGAATAAAGAGTCTGCCTGTGCAATATAGATGGATGTATCCATTTATTATGAGTTTAAAAACTATTATGTATTGATACATATTAATAAAATTTATCTTATGTAATAATTAAAATCAATTCTTATTTTTAGGTACCTTCGCAAGTTAAAGAATAATGTTAGGAATAAAGCTAAAGTTGAAGGTTCAATATGTAATGCATACTTGGTTGAAGAAGCTTCATCATTTTCTGCACATTATTTTCAACCTTCCGTATATACACAATGTAACATTCCCACCATACCCTTGCAGCTTTATAACATGCTGGGTATACTAAAGGTAAATGTATATTTTTCTGAATAAAGAACGCTAAAAGAAATAAGCAAACCCGAACTTACATATTAAAAGACAAGGGTAAATTGGTCATTTACCAATTTAGGACCCAAGGGTCATAATTTAATAAGAATATATGATAAAGTGAAAATAAGACAAGTAAAGATTGCAATTAGATGGAAGTTGAGGGACCTAAATGAAAAAAATGGAAAAGAAGGTGAACCGTATAAGGCCAAACATGGCCTTATTTTGGGAAATAAATATCTCCCATTTTGGAAAAAGGGGCTAGGGCAAAAACGGATGAGAAGAGAAGAAGAGAAGAAGAAGAAGAAGAAGAGAAGAGAAGGAGGAAAGAAGATCAAAGGTGGAAACTATAATTTTGTATGAAATTGTATAGATTATTATGGGTTTATATGGATTTTTGTGGTTGGGGATGAATATTAGTTGTTATAAACCTAGGAGAAGAAACTATCCCAAACTATAGATGGATGAAAGTCAGATAGTAAAACCCTTAATTCATAAGATGGAAAAAACTCCATTCGAGTATATATTTTTGGTTTATTTGCAAGTAATTGAGTTTAGGTTTAGAACAAACCCTAACTAACCTTTATGTTTGGTTTATATTTGGGTTATGAACCATTTTAGAGTTGTTTTGGGAGAATCCATGGTAAAATTTTTTGATGGTATGGAAGGAGGAAGGTATGGAAGAAAAGTGAGTGAAAGAGGGAAAATCTGCCATTTCTAGGTAGTTTCCGCGACTGCATTTCCAGACTAAATGGTGGTGGTAAATTAATACTACCTTATGTAGCAAATGGTAACATTTCCAGACTAACTAAAGTGGTATTGGTACCACTCACCGTAATGTGATCGGGTACCTGCACCACTTTTTCCCCGCAAATTCCTTTAGTTTCTTGTATTTTTACATTGTTAAGCCAAATTCATACACCGATAGTATAGGAACCCTAATAAATGACTAATGGGGGTTTAAATATGAATGACACTAAGTTGAAACATGTCACTGCGCCTACGGCTTAAGGGCGAGTTTAATGTGGTTTAAGACCCTATGATAAGATAGTAAGTTCTCGAATGAGTATAAGTTGCTATAGTACAAGTATATGTATAAGTTTGATCTATGAAAAGCTAAAAGCAGGAATACATTTATAAATTTGTATAAGAAAAGTACGCTTAAATGTTTATCGAACTTATTTGATAAGGAATAAATCTTCATGGCATACTGGCTCATGTAATAGAGATATCTTTTCTAATACATGAAAAAATGATTATGAAAACATAATAAAACTGATTGCTTGCTTATAACCGAAAGAAGTTGGGCAGATAGCACGTGCCTAGGGACACAAAGCATTACAACATACGCTTTGGCGTATATCGAGGCCCGTTTGGTCGGTTTATTATAGATCGTGAAGTGGGTCCCGTCAGTCATACGATAGAGATCACTGTCTTATACGCTGATTGTACCTTTAAAGCATACAATCTTTCCCCTGCATCCACTTTTAAGGTTATGCGTACATGAACATAAACGAAAATGACAAGTATACATAAATGGAAATATATATAATATATGACACCAGAGAGAAGACAAGACTACTGCGGCGTAAGATAGTATACGCCATAAGCACAAGATGTAGAGCGGCAGACGCATAAGAAATAAGATATGAAAGATGATAAGAATGAAACATGTTATGAAAAAGCAGATATGACAAATATATAAGTATATGTAAATGTTATAATTGTCAATAGGTTATGCATGTGTTTAAAGTGTGATGACCCTTATTAGAGGTCGTCCATATGTATTAATTCCCACTAAGCTATAAGCTTAGCAAGGGTGTTTCATCCGTGTAGATACAGGAGAAGCATAAACAAGAAGTTCGGACACACCACATCAGCAACCAAGGCCAACACCTCATTAAGTGCCCACTGGAAGACTTTTTGGTCTAATATACATGTATTTTTGTTGCTTTTGTAAACAATGTAAATATTGTACACGTTTAACATTTCCATATATGGCGTTTGTATATATATATTTTGTAATCCGTCAAGTACATAATATAATGGCTGCTAAATGTTTAACATTAGTATGAATGAACAAGCTAAAGTTTATAAGTTATAGTAAATTTAGTATCCTGATCCGGTTTGACCCACTAATCGGCTCGACCGGGAAGAGGTGTCACACACGACATCAAAAGTGTCGTGCAATAGTGATGGTCAGGATTTGATTTAAAGAAGATTTTGAGATGCTTTCCATATTTAAATGTGTTGCCTATCATTAAGAGCAAACTCGATGTTTAATTGATATGGAATACAAATGTAGCCTCGCACATACATATCAATGTTAAATCATGATGAAGTAAAGCCATACATTCAATAAGAACCAACTAGGATTCTATATTCATATATTTTTTAAAATTTCAAAGCATAAATATAATATAAAATAATAACACTAAATTTATTTATGAATATAGAATCTTTAGCGTAATCTGAGGCAATTTCAACTCATATTAGCTTCAAAAATTACGCAAAACTTTAGATAGAGTTTGCATTATGGTTTGAGAATTATGTAAGTAATTAATTTGTAGAATATAAAATGAAATAATATGTAAATATTGCTATAAGTATCACTTTTATAATTGTTATATATAGGCAAATCTACAAGCATGCAAAGATTCTAAACCAAATGATCAAAGACCTTGTAAAAGGACCACTTTATAGGGTGAAATCATTTTCAGGGTATTATGTTAATGGATATAAGTTCCACACAGAGGAATGTGGTTCAAATAGTGGAGCAATGAATAGTGGAGTGTGCATAAAAAGTTCTAGCCATAGTGTAAATGAGCTAGAGTACTATGGTCGATTGCAAGAAATTTTGGAGTTAGAGTACCCAGCTCTACCAATAAAGAGAATTCACTACTCAAGTGTTCATGGTCGATCCAATCTTGAAATCGTGTGGGTATGAAGAATTCACCCACAAAGACAAACTTGTAGATGTCAAGAGGGAAGAGCATTCACAAATATGAACCACATTTATTTGCAAAAAGCCATATGTATTTTGCATCTTATCCTACTTTGAAGAGAAATGTGAATGATTGGTTAGCTATTTGCAAAATAAAAGCAAGGGGAATTGTGAAGGTACCAAAGTTAAATGCATGTCTACCTTATGATATAATGGCATTTCAAGAGCATGTCAATAATCAATATAATTGATGACACTAGATGATTTACATCAATCTCAAATGATGAAAATGGTTCATTTGTTTACATGTATAACAAATTGAGAAATGCTAAATTAAGCCTCAGAATTGAAGATGATGAAGACATCGATATAAAGCAAGAATTTGATGATGATGAAGAAGTCACCGATGAATTTTAAGTATGTTCACCATATATTTTTTTATAGTTATGAGCACCACTTCAGGTGCACATGGTGAGGATGTCCTCACCCCACCACCGCTATCTCCAGCACGTACTATAGTTCCAGTTCTTTCTGCAGCATCATCTACTGATAGAAAAAGCAGACTATTGATTAGAGTTGAAGAAAACAAGTAAATAATTTTTCTATATAATTTTATCTATACATGTGGGTGTTTGTTGTGTGTGTATGACATTGTTGTTTTCAAGTTTGTGTGTGTTTATGATATTGGTATCATTATGATTGGTTCTCCCATTTATTTTTATGTTTAACATTACTTTTTTTTTTCAGGTTGGTTCCTATAGGCAACCCTTTATTTCCTCTAGGTCAAGCAATATCTACTTACAAGCTTGGAAAAATTTGTGAAAGACAAGAAGCAATCATGATAGTGGAACATCCTCAAGAGATATTAAAGACTTTTATTGGGAAGAGTTTAAGGTTAAAATATTTAGTGTATTTTTGTGTAACAAAAATAAATTTAATAAGGATTTACAATTATTAATTTCTATTGTTGTTATATTTGACAAATAAAAATATTCTTATTTCATTATTTATAATTGTTTTGTATTGTAGAGGAGGTACACTTGGGACCTAATGGATGAAGAGGCTATTAAGAGTTGTTGGTGGAAAATGTTAAAACGCAGTACACCAAACATGTCCTGACACACCCCCACCCCTACCAACAAGTGGTGCCTAGCCACTCCACAAAGAATCCCCAAATTGCACTTAACGACTAGAATCCTTGTGAAGCTGCCGTATTGTTGTCTAAACCTCAGATAATTTTTTTTCTTTTATTTTCTAACTTATAGATTTTGTAAAATCTTGTAGCTTAAACCTCTAAGAAGATGATCTAAGCCGCGCATGTGACAATCTCCAAACTCGTATACAATTTTATATTGGTCCAAATATGGCAATCAAAGAACCCAATCACATTCTCACAAAAATACTCTCTATGTACATACATATGTTCCATTATACAAATTCAAAGTATATTATTACAAATATTATTAATACACAACACTTATACTGATGTCAAGACAAATCCTATCAGGTCTAAATTGGTCATGACTACAGACTGAAATAGTTTAAAATAGGAAAATAATGAGCCAAACGGCCTCAAATGAGCGTACGCTTATAAAATATTTTGCTTTCCGAAAACATCTCAAAATCAGAAACTCTCTTTACAATTATTTCCGTATTCCTTAAGCTTGCTTACTTTAAAGTTTCTAAACTTTCTCAGACTTGTCGCTTTTGTACTTGTTGCTTTTAAAAGTTTATAAACTTTTAATAATTGCTTGCTTGCTTTGCTTTGCTTTCTTTTAAAATCTTATAAAACTTTTCAATTCTCTGCTTGCTTGCTTTGCCTTGCTGCTTTAAAGTTTATAAAAACTTTATAAACTTTCTTGCTTAAAAATGTATAAAACATTTCAAGTCTTGCTTTAAAAATGTATAAAACATTCCTTTCTTTAAAAGTTTCCAAACTTTTTATAAATATAGCCTCGAGTCAACCGCATGCTTTTAAAATAACCACGGGAGCCCTGCTCAACTGAACGCTTGAAATCAAAACGGGAGCCTGTGTTTCAACTGCTTGCGAATTCACGGAGCCTGCCAACTGTATCACCCTAAGGAGCCTGTGGCTCAAACTGCACCCACGGTTGATTTTTGAAATCAGATAAATATGTTTATAAAACATCAACCATTGGAGGCCTATACTTGCTTGCCGTGACCCTAGTGAACACGGGACTGGCATCAACCTGTATGTGTGGAAGGACTTGTGTCCGCATCACCTTTTCTGGTAAATATGGTGGAATTGACCTGTGGTCTCCAGACCATAATTTGCTAGAGCTCTTAACCTTATATACTCCCGCACGCAAGTCAGCAGCCTTCCTTTAAATGACGACGCATTTAACTAAAGTTTACCGACCGTGCAAAACTAAAATGCATGTATGATATCCTAACACCATCGTGCACGACAATACCGTCAGTTTGCTTGCTTAGAACTAGGGATTTTAGTTAGGCCTGTTTTCACAAATATTCTTTTGCTTGCTTGCTTGCTTGCTTGCTCGTTGAAAAATGGTTTACAATTCAAAACCATTTACTTGCTTGCTTGCTTGAAAAATGGTTTACAATTCAAAAACCATTTGCTTACTTGCTTGTTTAGTTTCGGGAAATGGTTTACTAATTCAAACCATTTGCTTACTTAAGCCGCTTGCTTGAAACATGATTTAATAATTCAAAACCATTTGCTTACTTGCTTGTTTCTTGCTTGAAAATGGTTTACAATTCAAAAACCATTTGCTTACTTGTTTGCTTGCTTGAAAAATGGTTTAAAATTCAAAAACCATTTGCTTACTTGCTAGCTTGCTTGAAAAATGGTTTTACAATTCAAAACCATTAAATACCAGTGTAAAAGAGTTTATAATAATAATACACTAATATTTGAGAAAAATAGGTTTAAAACACTCACTCTTTCAAGCTACTAAATTTGAGCACACCTACGCTTCGCCTTTGCTTTTAGCCTACACACTCAAACAAATACGAAGACATTAATCTCCTATGTATAACGTATAAACTTAACATACTTCCTAGACTTAATCACACTCAACGAATATCACCGAGGCGGCGAGGTACGCTACGTTTTTCATCGAGTTCCAATCTTATTTGAACCTCTCTTAATCATTTAGTAAGGTTCCTAAACTATTGGTACGACCGGCTTAATTATACAAAACACAACATTCGCATTTTTGGTAGTACTGACTCAGACTGCACAGCGTTGCATTCTCATACCTGCATCGGTATAGGCTGACCTCGCATCGGTACAAAGAGCCTGTGGCTAAAATTCTGCATGTTCCCAGACTCAGACTCTCGCACACCCTCGAAATTTGCCCACACTGTTCTCTTTTGCCACTTTTGATACCAACTCTCTTCATATAGCTTCCCCATTCCTTAATACCTCAAAAATCACCATGGAATTCATCTAAAAACAACTTCATAACACACATGAATTGCGGATTTGAACTCATACCACAAAACCTCAAAGAAAATCCAAGAACTTTGGCGAACTTAACCTATGTCCACCAATTCTTAAAACCATAAATATGATGATTCCATGTTTACTGCACCACTGGGGTTTTACCCACATAACCTCAAGAATTCAGGTTACAGATCTTTCCACAAACCCTAGACCAAAGAGAAATTAATCTCTATACCAAACCTTAGGAACTAAATAATTTCCCTGATTTGCCATGATTACCACTATGCCTTGTCTTGGCCTTTTTCTCCACTTCTTCTTCCTCTTCTTCCTTCTTTGCTCTCGCCTTCCTACGGGTTTGCTAAGGCAAAATTCTGAGACCAAAATGGAAATTTTGGTTTTTGTCTTCCTTTATAAAGACAACTTTCCATTAATTGCAACTAAATCCTCATCTCTTTAATATTGCAATTTAACTTGTTTTATTTCTATTATGGCCCATCTCTACTCATTTTATAATTTTCATATCCTTTATGGTCAATTACAATTGTACCCTTGTACTAGCACACAAATTCCGGTTCCACTTTATCATTTCCTACTCGCCTAAAAATTATCACATGTACTGGTGTCGTAGATACGCCCTACAACATGTATTGTACACCTAACCCGGACCGGGCAAGTATATGTCCACATTTGAGGCATTCTAAGGATGGCAAGCCCGTCAGGTGACCCAAGAAATTGGGATAATTGGCAAATAACATTGGAACACTAAATGGAAGGAGAGATCGTAAATTCAAACAGACCGTCTATGAGACTAGTGGTCCTGCACGGCTGACTAAGCGCATTTGTGATCATGATCATGGAGGAGCATTCTTTAAAATGGGTAAATTATTAATTATTTAGTGCTCTAATTTTTAGTTTAGATTTTTTTTCAATTTAAACTTTTTAAACATGTAATTACTAACTTATTGTGTTTGAAGATCAAGAGTTGCAACGCCGCCCACAGTTGGGAGTTTATTCAAGAAAGTGCACATGAAAAAAAGATGGAATATTTGTGGATGGTCAAAGCAAGTGAATGTATGTTCATCTTTATTAGTAATCCTAGTTATTTAATAATTGTTAAATCATAAATTTTAATATTAACTTGAAATAATTTTAATTTAGGACGCATGGAGGAGTTGGTGTCTTCTCGCGCCTAAATTTTTAGATGATGGTTCACACCTCCACCAGCTTGACATAGACACTCTTATTTCGAGGTCGCAGTGGAGAGAAAAGGAGACGTGTGGTACGGTCTTGGGGCTCGGTGGGTCGACGTACCTATCCTTCCTCCCGTTAAAATGAGCGACATAGCATTTGCAACTGAAAGTTAGAGAGATTGTGCAACAGGAGCTCGCAAATAAGAAATCAGAGACAGATAGAGCAATTGATGAGTTAACTACTTAAAGAGAAAGCCATGAGACGCAAGAGCGTATGAGTTTCTATGAGCAGTGCAATCTAATAACAATTTAATGGATTAGGATCTTCTACACCTTAAGCTTGGTGATGACTCTTTAATGTTGACGCCAGAAACATAAATGTTTATTATTAGTTATGCTTCACTTATATAACTTTTATTTTATTTTTATGTATACTGTTTAATGTTTTAGCATATGAAAGACATTTTTAATTATTGAATTTTAATTTTCTTCTAATTTTATTAAAATGTATCAAATATATTCTAATTAAAAGCACATTATCGAGGTGTCTATATAAAATATAAACAATAGGTGTGACGCCCAAAACCCGGGTCTCGTGACACCCCTAACCCTACACCCGATAAAGCCAGCGAGGGTGTCAACTTTGGGACTGACTCTTCAACCTTTTCTTCTCGAGTCGACATTGTACCTGCTTTTCTCATTCATATGCACAATTTCGTAATAAAAAAATATTCTTTACATATACATTATACATACCACCATAGTGGTATTCATGTTCCATACACCCAGTCCCATTACTTCTCAATAAAACAAAGCTTATACCCATCCAAAATACGCCAGATTGCGGAAGCAAAGGCGCAGCACCTATCTCGAGTCAGCTCGTCGGCCGGGAGCGCGGGATGTCCGTCTCATCCTTTGCCTTCTCACAAGTTTCTCAGACTTGCACTGACAAACCCGCTGCCTTACGCCTTAGCTGAAAACATGCATGTGGACGACTAATAACTAGCGATCGCCTCAACAAATACACTTATCTTATCATTTACATAACGTACACTTCTATCATGTGACGCTTGACATATAACTCAATATATCATTTATTTCTATTCTAAGACTTATCATTTGGATCTATTCTTCTAATTATTCATATTACATATCCGTATTCGTATGTCATATTCGTGATAATATTATATTACTTTCATGAGTCATATACTATACCGCCTGTTATGTTCTATTTTCATGTACCGGTTATCATGCAATCTATCATATACTGTATCTACGCATCGCTCATGTATTATTTTCTATATATTGTTTTCCTCAAGTATATGTTTTCATGTTTCCCTTTCATGTACTCAGACTTGTTCATATACTTTTCGTAATCGTACTTTGTACTTTCCATATACTCGTATTCATATTAACTTTCGTGATCATTTTACATTCTTATACATTTTATATATCATGTCGTGATCGTATAATCTCATGTTACAGAACTATCATCACATAGCAGTGCTATGCTTCTCATATCATATCATATCTTTTCACATGTCATATTCAAATCATTTGTCGAGGTTTCATGTTTCATGTCCGATAAACCTAGGGTCGATAGTTCAAACTATACTGGCGCAACTGGCATTGTAGGAGATACCATCTATAAGGGCCAAGGCGCCAAGACAGACGACAATAACCATCTATAAGGGTCCGAAGGCGCCTCGTAATGACCCAAACGCCAATCGGGATCAAGATACGCAGACTTATTTTTCCCTAATAGGCATGCCACCTATCCTACCGTGTTCTGCAGACAATCCATTTTATTACATTTTCTGTACATCTCATTTACATGAATAACTATTGTTATCATGTATGCTGATGAGATATACACTATTATTTATTTTGTCTGTAATACCTTCACATATTTCTTAGTTTCGTACTGTTGTTCTCATATTTATTTACAATACGTATATTCATATCCTTTTCTATCATTTAGTTTTGTCTTCAGATCATATATATGTAATCCTATCATATATCATGAATGCATCTATGCACTTATCTATATTCATATATATATATATATATATATATATATATATATATATATATATATATATATTTTATCTATTCATATCCTTTATATCATTTATGCATCATATCCTTTTCTCTATCATGATTTTAGCTATTCATGTACTTTCATATATTCTCAATCATGTATGTTTTTACCTTCTATTCATGCGTTCTACCATGTTCCATCTGGTCGCCATATGACAACCTATATATTCATATCATATGCCTTTATATTCATAGTATCATCCTTCACTTGTAACATCTTATATCTTGTTAACTTATATCTTCATACTTTATCTGACTCATCATATCTTATGACCTATACCTATACATTCCTATATCGTATGTGTTTTTCTTAGAGTCTTTATCAGGATCAGGCCCCATTCCTGAGGCATAGAACGTAGTATTCTTCCCTATTTACCTGTAGGTGACTTTTCTCTATACTTATATCAACCCATATATATTGTTGGCTTAACATCTGGATCCTTTTATCATAATCTGACCAACTTTAACCAAGCATTAGCACACCTAAAGTACACAATTCAATTGCATAGATAAAATCAAATGCCATTAAATAAAGTATTATAAGGATATTTCACTGGAAAGTGAGCTTCCATCGAATCCAAGAATACCCATAACTGAGTCCTACCACGAGTTATGCAACAAATGCAAAGAAAATCAGCAACTTGCAAAGTAATCGCGATGCAGTAGTTACTGTCTTTTGTCATTTTCTAGGTGGATATATAAGACATTGTTTATGTCGTTGCAGGATGACTTGCATCAAAGTGCTTTCATAGAGGTCCTCAAGAAACACCGTAAACGAGTTCGAACGAAGAGTTGGTAACAAGCTGCAGCGAAAAAATTATACTTGCAGCACCTGCAAAGAGAACAACAGCTACTGTCTTTTGTCATTTTCAGGTGTATTATAAGCTCAATATTGTATCAAGCTATATATGGATGGATTCTAGACTCAAAGGATTTGATATCCAACAAAATTGTTCCGGAACATGGAGTTATGCAGCGCAAAGTCAGAAGAAAATTTAGCATCAAAATTCTGCAAGACAGCAGTGAAGGTCGTCTTTGTCACAACTTATTATAAGCTCATTGTATCGTTTACATGGATGGATTTCCACCTGTGGTTTCACAGTCCTTAGAACCAAAACGAGTCCTAACGGTTGAGTTGGCGGTTAAAGCCATGAAGAAAAAACGCTTAACTGGTAGCCATTCGGAATAGTAAAGAAAACGACTTATTATAAGTCAAGGACATCAAACATGCCAAACACACTGCGATAAAACCATCCTACAATCAACTTTAACCACCCTTCAAAAGTAGGTCAAACCAAACTTCCATAACCATATACCCTACAATCCATCCCTCAAAGGGGAAGATCCTGATACCCTAACATACTTCACTCTCTAACACCCCTCAAATCTTATTAATGAGGGATTTGCATAAAAGTCCAAAATCTCACACTAATCAAGTAACATTCATATGCAAACCCATATAAATTTTTACTCACACTAAACCATACTAAACTCTAATAAAAGTCCAGTTATAACAAGTCTATATAGAAACTAAAACAAACAATCAAAGAGGGAAGAACCTTATTATACCAGTAAAAATCCTATAACTCCAATGTACATAGTTTTATATAAAACCAAGGATCCAAATTCGCCAAGAATCCATACCAACTCCAAAGATCCATATATGTTCTACTTATCAGCACTCTGTTCATGCTCATGCTTTGCTTCATCTCCATATGGCATTTCATATATACTACAGTATTGATGATGCTCCATGTATTCACTATATCATTCATATATTCTATTCCTTTATGAATCTGTATTTTTACTCCTGAAATTGAATCATTCCACTGACATCCAACCAAAGTCATGACATTTTCATGTCAACTAAGCTTCCATGCAATTTATTTTACCCAAAAGGACAGTTTGTAATATTCATTTTCCAGTGCCTAGTTCCATATTTGACACCGGTTCTTTGTACTTTAAAAGCCAAGGTGCTAAGGTTCTGCTCAACTGAATCACCCAACGGAGCACTCGAACTCAAGTTACGCCCAAAACAACTTACTACTCATGATCAAAAATCAGTTGTAATTTCATAAGCTGCATACGCCCCACTTTCGAGTGAATCAGCCACTTAGAGGCATAATTTAAGGTACCTATTTAGGTGATGTTTGTTCTCTTGAAGTATATTTTAACCATCAACTTGAATCACTCAAATCGGATAAGAAATGCATATGTTAAGGCAAATACAAAACTCGGTTTAAATAGAAAAATGCAAGTACGCTGTACCAAAGACATGTGCTCGAATTTTGCCCGTGTAATGTGGGCTTTTCCCAGACTTTTTCCATATTTTTCTTACCCAATTCAATCCCATACTTCATATACACCTCAAAACCATATTTACTATGCATCTTGTAATTCTTTTCTACTAATCCTCTCTTTCAATACTTATCTTATTTCAAAATCTATCATGAATTACTCTCAAACCCACTACATAATATGTGGATCCTCCTAACCTTATACATAACCCTAACATGTGGGATAGTTAGGTTTATTCTAAACCCTAACTCACTTACATTTGTCATTGAATTCATGAAGCCATTCCAGGTGATTTCATATATGCTTCTGTGTACTTTAAGGTTTTATCCACTCATTTCATACTATTGGTTTGTGTGATAAAATCCTAGCAAACCCTAGGTTTCGGGGTAAGATAATAATCACATAAATTCCATATGATCTCATAAGTACTAGAATTCATATACCTGGGTTAGTTCCATGTAAGTTGTGATTAAAATGCAAATCCATTTTTCCAAAATAAAACTTTGACTTCCATACCAAAAATCATAGAAATCCATACCATAAATCCATACCTTTGTTCTCCATCTTTCCTCTTCTTCTTCCTCTTCCCTCTTCTTCTTCTTTCTCTTTCTCTCTTCTCCCTTTTTTCATGTCGTTTTTCCTCCAAATGAGACCAATTTCCTTGGTCTTAAATCCCATGTTTTGTGTTAAGGCCATGTTTCCGTCAAGTCAAAACCCATTTTAGCTGAACTGGCTTTTGTACTTCTGGTCCTGCTTCTCTGCTTTGCCCCAATCATTTGCCTTTTAATCCCATAACTTCTTCTATTTACATTTCATTTTTTTAACATTTACAGATAAATCACAGTTCTTCCCTTTATGACCATCAGGTCCTCAAGTGGTAAATGACATATTTACCCTTGGTTTATTATTAATCCTGGTCTCTCGCTTTATTTCCTAAAATTCATATTTAGCTTTTAATATACCCTAAAACAAGTCCGAACTGCAGTGTTATTTCTTATGCTAAAATCCGTTGACAACCTCATTAACTCATAATATTAGTGGATGTAACCCGACACCACTCACTTAAAATCAAAGCAGTAGCTTCCCTTTGTAATACAGATCTCTCAACGGGCGTACAAAAATTGTCCAAAACAATTTACAATGACCAATATTGTGTCCATGCGTAGTAAAATAATGGCCACTGTGGGCCCTACATCAATACATCATACAAAAATACATCAACTGAGATATCAAGAGTTAATAATGGTTTCGTCAAAATGATATGATTTGGTAAAATTTTATATAACATAAAAGATAATATGATCAAAGTTTCGCAAAAGCCTTATGTTTTTTCAATATTATCTTACCTGAAATACGCCTTCCCGACGCTTCCTCACAGACTAAATGGCAGATCCTTGACGGCAGCAAAGCCCAATAGAGATAATTTCCCTACACTGGTTACCCTCACCTATGCATATGCTATGGCAAAACAATCACACCAACAGCATGAACCTTACTCCCACATATGCCTATCACGCGTGAAAAGACCTGGTTTTTCAAAATAAAGCACTTTGAAAACTTACTACCTGTTTCTATAAAATATATTTGATTCATCCTCCAGGAGAATTGGCCGGATAACGCCCGAACAGCTTATGGCCTCATTCAAGTGATCTCGTTAGATCTACCTCCAAGGTAATTCTTCGGAAAATCTTCTGTCGAAATTCCCTTTCACCTAACATTGCTTTTCTTTCAATTTTGCAAGTTATACACTCACTCCACATTCTGTGCCCCAAGCAGGCTATGGGCAACGTATGATGCCAATCCCAACAAAAGATGCTAAATATATAAAAATATGTATATACTTCTAACATAATTAATCCACATAAATCATGTTATGCAAATTCACACCGACAATAACACCAAAATTCACTCTCACATGGGCTAATTTCATCAACATAAGCAATTCATTTTGAATCACCAACATCATAAAAATTCACACCCAAAAAATCATCATATGTTAATTATTCATATGTGAATGCTGAAACTCCTCGAGTTGCACCGGTTTCACACACAACAGCTTAGTGGGATTTCTCCAATTCTGGCTCAAATGTTTTGAGATCGAAAACACGCCTAATCCAAAGCCTAAGATCCCCAACCATTTACATGGTTCTTAGCCAAAAAATAACACGTTAGGAAAAGATCCCCACCCGTCAGACCACCAAATCTGCAGTCCACTTGTAGCCCTCTCTATGTAGATCGACTTTTGCTTCTTGTCTGGCCGAGAACCGATATGGTCCGACCCGGCCGCGAACCCAGAGAAGAAGCCTATTCTCTCTAAAAATCACAAAATCCTAAGGTCACCGCACCTTCTCGCTGCTTCTACGATTTGTGTTCTAAATGAAGTGAAGATGAACACTATCGCTATTTTGTCTCATTCTCATTAACATTTCATACTCCCATCTTGTTCGCTTCTTGTTTTTTCACACATGGTTAATTCTAAGCCATCCATTTCATCATTCTCTACCTTACAACATGTGTCACGCAAAGCATACGTGAGCGCCCTCAACGCTTTTTTCTGGCACCGACACCCGCGCTCGGTACGCAATTCCGACTGAGCTGGGGGCCTGACTAAATCTGATGATGTAAAGAAGGATTTCAACAGATGGTCTCACTCTGAAGTCTCAAGCCGGCCATCCGAGATCTAGAAAAATTGATTTTGACTAAATTATCATTTATCTTTTTCATAAATTGGAATTTTCGAGTCTTACAATAGACAAAAATGATAGTGTGATGTAAAGACATTAGTGATGGATTTTTTTTATTACTAACTTCATTGCCAAATGTGAAAGATTTCTATCACTAATCCATCACAAAATTATGATGGATTTTTGTCACTAATCCGTCACAATTTTGTGACGGATTTATATCATTAATCCGTCACAATTTTGTGATGAATTTTTTTCATTATTTCGTCACAATTTTGTGATGAATTTTTGTTACTATTCCGTCACAATTTTTGCATAAATACTTCCATGATGCAATTTAGTGATCTTAAACTATTTTCGCTTCTGCCAAATGAAGTTTTCGTCACAAAATTAAGTACAGACATAGTCACACTCAGATAGATTTGTAATCGGGATCACGATTGTCACAAATCAGGACTCACACAGTGAGCAAAATCACACAATTTCAGGACGAAAACATCTTTTATCACTATTGAATTTTTTGTGATGGAAACTATTTCACATAATTTTTTGACTCATGATTCTTCTCAAAACTGCTACAAAATTTAGTGATCTATTTAATTCTTCACACAAATCAGCATTAAACATGATTTATTTTAATTGTGACTCGAATTTCCAATACTATTTTGATTTTTCCTAGTGAAACAAGCATGTTATTCATTGTACTTCTTCATAATCGCTGCGATATCCTTTATTCATGTAAATGATAAATTATTCCACATATGGTATCGTAGCTAGATTTACATGATTTAGATCTACACTGGTAAATTAAAATAAAATTTTTATTTACATTTTGATCCTCGAATTATGTATCCATGATTGTGCATGGTGGATTTTGTTTCGCTTGACTGCGGAACCATAAGCCTTTGTTCCTCTTGTTATAAGCTTCAAATCGATATATTATATGTGCAATTTCATCATAAATCAGAGTAATTTGTTTTTCAAAATTTCATAATTTTTTTGTTCAAAGATTCAAGAAAGTTTTTATTTGTACAAATTATTATGTTTTACTCAAATTAAATTCTTGGATTTTGTTGTTTACATATATCTTAGTTGACATGTCGCATCAATTTCGTGTTTTTGGCTCAATTCTATGAAATTCGAGAATTTGATTTTTATGGGTAAATCCTAGATCTATTCGTTTTATATTTTTTAAAATTGAGCAAGATTGTGGAGTTTTTTGTTCAATTAATTGTTGTAGAGAGATTTCTTACACTGTTTAGGTAAAAGTACATGTAAAATGAGGCGTAAATTTTGCATAAATAGAATTTTTGATCTTGGATATGGAGGTTTAAAAACCGAATTTTGTAGTTCAAATATGGAGATCTTTAGGTTGTTTATATTTTTATTTTTTATGATTAAATGTCTTAGAGTTGTTACAAACAATCTAAATATTAAAACTCATCGAAATCCCGTTAGAAAACATAATTTTTTTTTTTTAATGACGGTATCATAAGCGGTCAATGACCTAAATTATAGAGTAGGTTCTTGACTATTGCCGGAGAGGTTGAAGATGACCTCCAACAGCACACACGTGCCACATGTGGTAACACATTCCCCACTCAAGCCAAGGGCATGAGGCTATGTGATCTCATCTTGAGTCCTTTCTTTGAGCCTCAAGGCTTTTTCATGTGCGCTCGTTTTTTTTATAATTTTTTTTTTGGATATATCATTTTGTTTTTGTTTTGGGGGTCAACTATATTTATTAAATAATTATTACTTATTTATGTGATTTAAGTTAAATTAAAATTAATTCTTGTATACTTTATGTTTGAAATTTTAAAATTATGTTAATATACATGGAACAAGAGGTAGTACTTCTTTTCTTTAGATTGAAAGTTTTTCAATCATACTGTGATTTGATCTAAATCACATAAACTAGTTAAATAATTAGTTTAAAAGATAGTAAAAATTGTTGTTCAAATTATTGCAATCATACTCGATCCTTTTATCATTGAAAATACATATCATGGATTTACTTGTTCTTGTTGATAATGTGTATATATATCACTAATATGCACAATTGTTGATAGACAATAATTTTTTTAAATTTTCCTAATTTTGGAACGTTATATGTGAATCATTGAGATTATTTCACCAAAGTGATTTGACCATCAAAATTTGCAAGATTTTGAGTTCCTGTTTTGTTGATGGGAAAATTTTAAATTAACTTGTACAATCGCTAGCCCAAAGGGGGTTATTGTGCAAATTAACACAACATGATAATAATATTAATTGAGATAAATAGTTTGATAAATTTGATATGTCTAAAGGAAATAAATTTTTGATGAATTATTTGTAAATCCTCATGCTTTGAGAATAAGAATGTTAATTGTGGACTTTTCCCAAATGGAGTTACAGATATAATCGATTCTTATATTGTATTGCTTATGCCTATTTACATTTTACCATTGTCATAATTGATCTAGTTGTAATTTTTTTTTCAATCGCTTCTTAATATGGTAATACAACAATAATGCTACAATCAAAATTTTAGTGGGTAGAACTATACAGATATGAGATCAAACATAAAGTATACTTTAGGAATGATGGATTTGACAATGACTCTCAGATAAGACGAACCTCCAAGCCTACTGATGAAAGATAGATATTAGAGAGAGCTCATTATGCGAAATGGAAAGATCGGAACCGCCTCTTTCAAATTATTTCAATCAAGAGGTCCATTGCTAAGCATCTCTTTGGAGGAATACCTGAGAGCAACAATGCTAAGGAATATTTGGTTGCTATAGGAAACAAATACTAGATATTTGATAATGCTGAAGCTGGGAATTTCATGGATGAATTGATGAACATGAGGTACAATGACATGATAGGGGTTCGTGATTACATCTTGAAAATGGTGCATCTTCAAACTAAATTGAAAGCATAAAGACATCTTATTCTCGAGCACCCATTGTTCATCAAGCCCTCACTGCCATCTTCTTTCTCAATAAATTGGCACTGGCATACAACACCTCGAACCAAACTGGTGTGAATGGACTATCACCAAGTGTATACTGCAAAAAGTCAAAAGAGAAAAGAATGAACTGGCCATTTAGTCGCTTCTTGAAAATCAAACAATAGTGCTGACAAGGGTAAAAAGCCTAACTTCCATAATCATTAGAAAAGAAAGAATTTCTGGAGTGAGAAGCGTATCAATGGAATGGAGAAAAAGTAAGAACACATGCACTTAAGTGCTATCACGTTAACAAAAAGGTCACAAGAGTGGTTGATTGCTAAGTTTAAGATCATCAGGTTAGAGAAGAAAAAGAAGGAACATGGTATGTTATCGCCCATATTTGTTTTGAATCTAATTTAGTTAATGTTCCTTTAGATTCATCGTGGCTTGACAATGGTACTACTGTTCATGTTGCTGCTTCTTTACAGGGGATAAGAAATTTGAGGAAGCCAAGTGAAAAAGAGTCAAAACTTAAAGTTGGCAATGACATCGGGATTGCAGTATATATTGGAATTGTCGCTGAATTATATTATGGTTTTCAAATTATTTTAGACAATGTTTTGTGTACCTTCATTTTAGAAGGAATTTAATTTCCTTTTAAAATACTTTGATTAAAGTCGGATATAGCTTCACTTTGCAAATAAAAGAGTTTCGAGGTGGATTTATGACTCAAAGTGATTAAGTACTCCTGCTTTGTCTCGATGGGCTTTATAGTTTGTTGTTGTTATTCTACTGTCTTACAATGTTGAAAACACCGGTTGTTAAAAAAGATCTTTGACTAAAGAGAGATCTTCATTTTTGTGACATAAGTGTTTAGGGCACATTTATAAAGAGTGAGTAAAATGCTTAATTGATCCTGGGATTCTTCCTCATCTTGATTTCGATGACTTAGAAATTTGTGTTGATTGTGTGAAAGGAAAATTGACAAAAACTAAGAAAAATAGTGCAACACGTAGTCAAAATTTGTTGAGATTGTTCATACAGATGTTAGTGAACCTTACTCCTCTACCTTGTGTGGCAACAAGTACTTCATTACATTCATTAATGATTTCTCTCAATATAGCTATGTATCTTTTATCAAAGAAAAGGCAGATGCTCTTGAAATGTTCAAAGTCTTTTGCACTAAAGTAGAGAAACAATTGGGGAAAGTCATCAAGATTGTAAGATCTGATAGAGGTGGTGAGTGCTATGGGTTGCAAGGTATGTTTTCTGACAAATGTGCGGGTCCTGCAAGGTACCTACAGATAATGGTGGATAAACAATATATTATGCCTAGTAGTCCCTTCGGGAATAAAAATGGTGTGGCGTAAGGCATAACTCACACTCTTATGGAAATGAAGAGGAGCAGGTGGTGGGACAAATTTTCTGTAATGATTACGTGGTGGAAGGACAGCTCGAAAAAACGCTGGCAGATAAATTAAATGCTCAAGTTGCAGGCGCACGTACCTGGCACATAGTGTACTTAAAGTACCGATATCGATCCGGCATGGAAAGGTAAATCTGACTACAGAGGTTCTCGCTTCAGACAACATCCGAACAAAGGAGTTTAAAGGTGTACCAAGTAAGTGAAACCGCAGAACTAAGTCGCTGATTCTAGTGAATTAATGGTGTTATTTAGGTGCCATCGCCCTTAACACTCAATGGATTACTTTCAAAGATATTGTTATTCAATCTATTTGTAATATGTCAATTAGCGAGGTGATCTTGCCTTACTAGATATCCTCTCTCGAGAGGTAGAGATCCGCCGCCTATCTCGTGAATAGAATCCAGCAAGTATGGTCTCTATCTCCCGACTTATTCGAAATGCTTAAATGTTCTAACCTCAAATGCTACCTTCAGTTCTGGCACTTATTAACCGATTCCGCCAAAGGCTACTTACTCCTGCATTCCCGCTAATTCTCATCTCTCGAATCTCTGATCTCCACAGACATTAACATATAATTGAAATGCAGATAGAGTAGATGACAAATTAATAACAACTCGAATAACATGAAAGATCAAACTTTAATCCATCAGATACGACGTGGTTTGATGTAACCCTAGAAAGAGATCTAGAACATAAATAAGAAAAGTAAACTGCTTAATGGGGGGTTAGAAACATTGTTCTAAAATCCGAAAATATCCGAAAACAAAATACATATTCCCCGCACTTCCTCAAGTCATGTCACCGCTTCGAACTCCGTGTGGGCCGTCAGGAAGCGCCTCCGATCCCCTGATTTCGAACCCCACTTTGCTTTAATGATGAGGGTAGATTTTCGAGTCGACGTCGCTGACGCGTGGTGACGCCGCGACGTGGTGGTGTCACGACGCGGGGACGCTATGATGGGACGCCGCGACGCAGACGCCGCTGACGCGGATGTGCATTTCATCGCCTTGTTCCATTTGCCTGTATCCGCTTCGTCGCCGCTTCTTTCACCCCAATGTCCCTATGATTCACAAAAGACATCAACTCAAGATTCTAGTCACAAAAAACTATAAAATTACTCTTAAAATAAACAGGAAAATGTAGATCGACACGAAAAGGTAACATGAGAAAGTGTTTTAGGCACTCATCACCCCAAATCAAGTTTTTGCTTGTCCTCAAGCAAGAACCGACTCTGTGACGTGAGATTGTCACCTCCACATCCGACATAATGTAACTCACTAATACACAAGATGCACATGCTGAAAAGTAGGATCAATTTTGACCGACTCACATACCCACCGCTTTTTCTCGACATGTTCGCAGGGCTGGCAGCTGTGATATTTGATACTTTCTAAATTCGACTAGATAGGTAAACCCACTCAGCGCATCAAATCCCATGGTGTTCAACAGCCTTCCCAAAACTCATGTGCTTATAGTGAATGACCCGTGATATGCCTCAGTTCGATACATCCCAAAACTTAAGCTCAACTCTATTAGAAGAAGCTAACTAGAAAGGATAGAATTCAGACCCATTTATTCATGTCCTCATACTTAGAAATTTCCTACGCATCTAGAACAAAATGGAAGAAGAATTTTGTTTTCAGTAGTTTCAGCTTTCAGTGTGTTCTCAGATATGGGATCCATCGCGACTCCCACCAACAAGCTGGCGCGGCACCAGTATCGGTTCTCTCTAAACTGACCTCGAACACCTCAACCAAACCTCAAAGGTCTTCTGGGGTCAAGTGAATGATCCATCTTCTGCCCCATGAAGGCAAGGAGGTTAATGACCCTACGCTTGGCTCGTGGCAGGCTTTGATAAGTTCTCGTATCGTGCAAGGCTCCTGGATTCCGATCGATGATCCCGCTATTCTAATCTCTCACAAGCTCTATTTTTTTTTTTTTTTTTTTTGACTTTTTCTATTGTTTTTTCATTTTTTTTTTTTTTTAGTTGGGGCTCAATGGCAATCCTCTTTTGATTGGGTGTCCTATCACTCAAATGGTCTCGAATCTCCCAAAGGATCGAATCCTAGTAGTCGTCTCAAGACTTACTACCACAAAGTCACTAGTGTGTGAGTGTGATGTGGTTTTTTAGAACTGCTTTGATCACCCTGGATTGATTCACTACAGCCCTTTCAACTATTCAATCTAATTATCGGAGTACCAAGGCAACTGTATGTAATTGAACAAGTTTATAGTGAACTCAATCCAAAATTGATCCCTCAATTTTCAACATGGCACACATGGGTAATTACTACATAGCGTAAGAGAATGTCCTAAAAACATAATCAAACAACTAACATGACTCATGAAATGAAAGTGCGATGTAAAAATAACCTAAACAAACACACTAATATGCTGGGGAATTCACACTAAAAATACTACACACTACTTTGGGAAACCAAACACAATAAACAAAAACATAAACATAAACACCATCACCAAATCCCCCCAAACAAGGGGTCGATCCAAAGGTCCCCACCTGGCAAGATAAAAACATGTAGGGTAAGTGAACCCCAATGAGTCATCATGGTGGAGAGATAGGTGGGATGGTAAAAGCCGTAGCCGAGCGAAGGCCGGGCCTCAGATAGATCGCCGCTGCCGAATGATGGCCTACCGGGCTAACCGCCCGCAGTCGCACGCCAGCCGCCCATCCCGGAAATGAGGGACGGTGTTCTCGGGTCTTTGCATCCCGTAATGCGCCGCCGCGTGGAGTGAGAGCACCGGGTCTCACATCTCGGGAAGGATCGAGAGCGGTCAGCCTCGGTACGCCTGTGGTGATGGTGGGAGGTGGTCGAGACGAGGGCGGCGCGGAGGCGTGCGGTGACGAAGCGGGGCGCGAGGTGGGTGAGACAGGATCGGCCAACGTCCTCCCGGTGTCAAACGAATCCAAAGTTGTTCCGATAATCGAAGCTCGCCCTTCGCCTGAGGGCTCGCGACCGAGTCGACCACGTGCGCCGCGGACAATTGTGTGTGTGTCCCGCTGACCGATATTGCCTCGACGGATGAAGCCGTTCCCTATTGTCGCCAGCACTATTGTTTTCAGACAAGCTAAATATCAGTGGTGCCCTGTGTTCACCGCATCCCTAAGTATATGGAGGATGGTATCCTCAATAACCTCGCCCAACATCAACGGGATATCCTCGATGATGGCTAAGTCGGAGCATGGCACCGCCACTCACACACACCTACGCCTGATAAGACGCCGGGCGATGAAATGATGCCAAACTCGGGAATGAAGCAAATGCTTGGTCTTTGAATTGACCTATGGCCCGCACCGCGATCCTCCACTCACCTCGCTCTCAAGGTCACGCCGATGACCTCATGCGAGAATGGATGTCATGAGTCGACAAAGTAGTTCCTGGGCCATGTTTCAGTTATAGAAACTATTGATCGATCGTCGTTTTAATATGATGCTCGCACTCACCTTTGAGACATGGGACGAGGTGCTGGCGCAGTACCTCTAACTACGCCTATTGTCACCGGGATCTAGGTTGGCATAAGGCACGCCCCTAGCCTCGATCGTTTTCAAAGAAATCATCTGGCATAAAACCCTTCTCTCTAACGGATCTTTTTCAAAGCCCATAAACCGGATCCCATGCCGCGCTATAAAACGGAGGTATCACTGAGCTCTGGGTCCTCGACGGGTCGACGCCCTGGTGTGCAACTCGCTTCGCGCACATACCACCCAGACAAAAAAAATAGACAAACACCCAGGTAACCACAAAATCAACCAACAACTACCTAAGGATCAAAACCTAAATGGGACTCAGAGGATCCTAAAGGAACCTAGAAGACCCAAAATGAGACTCCACAATGCTCAGACAAACGGCAGCAACAAAAGAAACCTTTGACTTTCACGACTCAAGCTGACCGGGCACACAAGGTGGAATGCTACCGCACCAAAACCGGCTGCAGAGTTACTCATGGGCGGTCAGGCAGCGCGGAGGTCTCCCGCCCGTGATGGGACCACAGTCCTGAAGGCCGGATGCAGGGGAGCTGGGGTGGTTTCATGAGTGGGGCGTGTGAGAGATGAAGAGCCAATAAATGAACTATTCTCGGGCTAAATGTATTCACGTCATGACGTATGTCTTCACGCCGCGACGCGTAAGGTGAGGATACATGACTACAACACGCTGACGTATGGACCGCGCCGCCAAGCATGGCGTAGTAATGACTAAAATGTACGCCGCTGACGCGAGAATTCCACGCCGCTATTACGATAGAGCTTCAAAAATGACGTCGCTGACGCGAAAATCCACGCCGCGGCGCAAGACGCAGGGCTTCAAAATGACGCTCGCGACGCGGAGAAATCCACGTCGACGCGTACGTAGGTGGATCGCACGACGCCACGCAGAGAATTCCACGCCGCCGCCGCCGACGCGACAGAGAGATGAAATTTATCACGACGCGAGGAAACCACGCCACGACGGACAGCAGATACTTTGAAATTCGGTCACGCGGCGCAGAGACTCCGACGTCGCCGACGCGCGGGCGCAGAGTGTCTCGCAGAAGAAATTTTGAACACAATAACTCAGCCCACTTTTTCGGAACCTAATGCAGTAAAATATCGGCCCGGCATTGAACACGCCGAAGACCGGCGACCCACGCCCGGTCCTCGCAATTAAACCGCAACAAGCGTGAACACCGATCGTGAAATACAACCAGAAACCAAAAATCATGAAAATAACCAACAGAACTTGAAACTAAAAATTTAGGAACACTTGCCACCCAAGAAGCTGTTTTAATGTCGCTGACGACCCCCGGTAAACCACGTGTGCTCAAGAACTCAAACTCGCGGATCGCGACTGCGCTTCTTCGCTACGGGTCGGCCAAAGCGAATGACTCGCTTGTCCGCGTGAAGAAACTCGCCACCCATAGTACCGCTTCGCCGCTGGGTGGCGACCGTGGAATGCCTTCGTGGATGTGAAACTTCGCCCCACCATGAAAAGACCTTGTTGTCGCGGAAAGGTCCCACCATCGAGATCAATTTCGAAAAGCTTTAGCCTGAATTGTGAGCCGGACTCTGTCCCGGCCAGTGAATTCTTCCGTGATGCTTGTCGCCGCCTGGTCTTCGCAACATGGCTGCTCTCATATGCTTCGCTTAACTCATCTAGCTTACATCGAAGTCGAGTAGTCGTTTTCACCGCCCAAAAATCGTCCATATTTACCGTCGAGCACCACTGTGCTCGATGCTCCAATTCTAATCGGAAGGTGGCACGCTTTACCATAAACAAGTCCTGACGGGCATACCTAAAGGAGTTTTAATGAGGTGCGATATGCCCGAGCGCACGCTTCATCTTTTTTAGACCAATCTTTTCTCGAGTTGCGGATCGGCCTTTCTCGAGGATGTAGCTTGATTTCGCCACATTGCCGCTTCGTTGATTGCGGGTGGTGGCGTAAGAGATGTACCATGACGCACTCTTAAGGCGATTTTACAGAAAAACCTTGTCTATTACCTTACAGTAAACGCGTACTCATTATTCGTGATTAAAGTCGAAAGTTCCCAAAACGTGAGCTGCTACGTAGAGAAATCGCTGCCAATTCGCATCATCGTCTGCGGCCGAATCGCTTACCACTTTAGACATAGTCTACAGCCAACAATATGGCAATTGTTGTATGATGCAAGAGAAATGGTCCCATGAAATTCCATCCCCATGTCAACAACTTCAATTTCCAAGATAGATGCACGGGTGTTTCTTCCTTTCTAGAGATGTTCCTCTATTCGTCGACATTTGTCTGGGTGGAAACGAATTGATGAGCATCTTTAAATAAGGAAGGCCAATAAAACCCGCGATTGTAGAACCTGGGTTGCTGCTCTCTCTGCCACCAAAGTGTCCACACCACACAATAGAGTGTGACAATGGTCTTCGGGACACCGGCATTTTCATCTTCGGCATACATCTCCTTATCACTCCGACAAGACAAGGCTCGTAAAGAATTGGTTTTCCCAATAGTAGTGTGCTTAAGGTGCGAAAAACCTTTTCTTCTTCTCGATAAGAATTCCGGGGGAATCACTTTGGCTACCAAATGTCTACATAATTCAAAACCAAGGAACGCCTCTTTGTCCCGTACATTAGCAAAGCCGTCTGGAAATTGCCATTCAATGAATATCATCTCTCTCGGGCCCTTCTAGTCGCGAAAGGTGGTCTCCGCTACTAAATTTTCGCTGATTTCTACTGCCGAACTCTTGCACGCCAGTGACCCACCGAATCAATCAAGTTTTGCATCTTTCTCGTCATCAAGCACTTAATGGCCGCACGATCAAGCAGTGCACCACTCTACTTTGTCGCCAATCAAATATGGAATCTGAACAGGTCGGAAGAAGACATTAGTTCTTTCGTTAGTGGTACACCTCATTGAGCGTCATTCAAAGTCCCGCTTATTAGTAAATCACCTGAAATATTCTCTGCCGCTTTTAAGATCGCCTTAACGAGAAGGTCGCCAGACACATCGGCCAAATGGAAAAGCATCAACTGAGCTACAATAGGAACAGATCAACTTATTCTCACTACAAAGCATGTACGATTGGAGTCAAATTAATGATCCCGACTGTAGCAATTAGACAATGAGCCACAATCAGAGAGAAATCCTTGATAAACCGCCTCATAAAATCCCAAATATTTACCTAGAAAACTTCTGATCCCTTTCACTTTAAGAAGGTGGAGGTAACTTTTAAATTGCTTCACCTTCGCCTATCTACCTCTATCCTCTTGTCGTGATCCCATGTCCATGACACACTCTCTGTACCATTACACATGAATGGCACTTTTCCCAATTGAGTACTAAATTGGTCTCTTCACATCTTTGCTAGTAATGTACTTCTCAAATTTCGACAATCGTCAAATGACTTCATTAATGAAACGTCTAAGAAGATTTCAACTCGCCTTCTCCACCATGTCGAGAACAAAGTAACGCGGTATTGCATTAACCCAAAGGCACACTGAATGCTAATGTACCATAAGGACAAGTCGGGCTTCCTCCTGACTTCGTGAGCTATGGCAATTTGATTGTAACCGGAGTATCCGTCTAGAAAGCAATAGTATTCATAACCAGCTAATCGATCGAAAGACCGATCTAGAAACTAAGAATGGAAAGCGATCTTTTCTCGAGTGCAGCCTTGTCTCACCCATAATCACTACAAATTTCCACCCAAGAATCAAGAAGCTCTTGTGACTCAAGAAGTAAGATGCGTTTGCTTTTCGGGGCCGATGATTGTTCCTCCCTCTTCCAAGAGATGACTACCCCAACGGCTTACCCATGGTACACGTAGGTAAATCACCCCATGATCTAGCCATTTTAGAACTTCTTCCAACTACCTCCTCTTCTATCGTTTGATCCAACCTCTCCTCCTCTCAAGGCTTCCCACTCGAGGGCTTCACAAGGGTCATCTTCTCAATAAAATACTAAGTGTATACACATAGAAGGGCTGATCCCTTTTGTGCTCGCCTAGAGACTATCCCGAGAGTGCTTGTTTGTGATTGCGGTTAACCCTCAATAACTTCTCTTCCTCCATTTCGCTAGGGATGATGAGATAATTACGGTACAGAGATTCTACCCCCGACATGCATACTACCTTAAACGGCTAGGTAGAGGTTTTGTTCCATCTGCAAGTTGCTCAATCATGGAACCATTAGTCTTCGCCAGCGTGATTTGAAGTATTTCCTTCTATCGTGCCCAAAGGAACTATCCACTTAGATTCTTCCCTCGCCCTCGTCACTGTGTTCTGTGATGTATTCGCCACTAGGTTGGTCTCCAAAGTGTCAAGTGATGAATTCACTTCAAGCTGCACACCTATGCCTCTACTATATATCAACCATTACACGTATCACTTCACTGGTGTCTCAACGCTTCTCGCATTGAATTTTTACTTCTTCTTCTTTCAGATTTAGTTTCGGGGCCGCCTCTCGCAGACATCAATAATCATTATCGCTTCGCCAGCTTGCTAGAAAAGGTCTTCCCAAGATAATCTAGATTTTTATCTTCCTCCATGTCTAAAACTATGAAATCATTGAAAGATAAAACTCTGTCGACCTTTACTAAGGACATTCTCTATTATCCTCTCTGGTGCTTCAAAGATTCACCAAGCCGAGAGTGACTCGTAGCCTGACGGGCTTCTCTCAATCCCCAACGCCAGAAGATGATAAGGGCATAAGATTATCGCCGGCATCCAAGTCACAATGGCCTTCAAAATAGCATTTCCAATTGTGCAAGGGATAGTGAAACCGGCCTCGGTTCGAGCGCTTCCAGAGCTTCCCTCTCAAGGAGGCAATCGCATTCTCTTAAGTACGATCGCTCAAGTTCGCTTAATCTTCTCTTTCCCGAGACAAAATGTCTTTTCGCTAACTTTACATAACCTGGGCCAGTTTAAGGCATCGCAAATGGAATGTTTATAGGTGGGCTTTTGAAAACATCCATGAACTTCGTGAATTGCTTCGTCAGCTTATGTTTTTGAGAGGCCAGGGGTAAGGGACCCAAGAGGCCGCCTCGGCTCACTGCAGGTCTCCCGGCCGACCGCTTCCCTGCGGATCGTTTTTTCGGGACGCACTCATCTTCTCTCGTTCGGCCGGGTGATCTCCCCGCCCCTAACTCCGGCCGCCACTGGGGTCGGCGACTTGTGGATTCCACTTTCCCACTTCGCCAGGACTCGCTTTTAACGTGCTCATTCCCATCTCTTCAAGTTTACCGAATTGCTCTAAGAACCCGCTGTTCCTTTCTCTGGTGGCGTAAAAGTTTGCCATTCAGCCCATTCGTCTCCAAACCTTTAAATGCGGTCGCTGATTGTTTAACCTGGCTGATTATTTCGCCGCATGTTCGCTTCACATTCATGTTATGAACGCCATCGAGAAGTTAACATCTCTATAAGTAGAGCTTGCTCTGCAACTGTACCTTCTTTTCAGGGGTGGTCATGTTAGCCTTGCCTCGATCACAGACATTGTTTCTGATTGTTCAATATCCATACCCTTTATTGTTTGATTATTCCCGTTCACATACGCCATCTCGTCTCGATTTCGACTGTAATCGGCACCCATACGGCCGGGCCGTGATTGATTCCGACAACTTCGACACGCATCGGGTCGTTTACCGTAGGGCCATCGATCGATATTCCAAGGGCCGTTGCGGTCGCCCTCCACAAAATTCACACAACCCCATAGATTAGTTTATATGGCGTCTCACTTCGCTCCTTTGCCGCCTATTCAATCATAGTTAGTTGTGCTACATGATTCACCAAAGCAGCAAGTGACCATTATCCGCGGCCACCCACCGCCATCGGTGTAGCCTTTCTCAAAGCATCGATTGTCGTCGCAGCGATTTCACATCTCATACGCCCCGGGTTCGCGGGTTTTCTTCATCAATGATCCTCCAAATTGAGGCATCTATCATTGTTCGGGTTGTATTTCTCGCACTGACACGAGAAGGTGTGACTCGTGATCCATCCGTTACCGTGAGTGACACTTCCGCAAGAATAATTCATGATGTGTTCCCCAGTCGACCAACCACCGATCTCTTGCACCGGCCAGTAATCTTCGGTTGCGGAAAGAACTTGGTCGAAACTTTCGCGCTCAACTCGCTCCGCATGTAGTAATGGAGTCCGGTGGTCGAATCGTTAGCCAATGCCGCTCGCCTCTTATCCCCGGAGCGGTGCCGAATAACCGTGAATCTTTAGGGAAGCCTTCGAATCCCGCTAATGGATGGTATCGCAAACTCGGCGGAAGTTAGTCAAATGCATGTTCGGGTTCATGGGGTAGTAGTCCAGGAACAATATGTTCCAAGACCAGATCATGGATCACCAATTCAAAAATTGTTTCGCTGACCTAAGGCCGCCTGATCGGGCCGTCAATAACGCCGGAGGTAAAACAAACTCATCTACGCATGTAAGGATCGCCTGTATAAATGGCCCGGGGCGCTTTGACTTTGCTTCGCCTTCCTCGCGGGTTCGCTTTGTTCAACGCCAAAATTCGTTCTTCGCTGTTTTCCATGATCATCAAGTTCTAACTGCTCGCTTCCTCGCTTCGCAAGAACTGCGTGTCTTTCTCGGTCGTGGATCACAGTGTTGATTACATCTGATTTTTCTGTCGCATGTGTACTCACCAAACCCAGATCGCACAACACATAAACTAACAAAACCCACTACCAGCACTCTTGTAAATATAACAAAAATAAAGAAAATTTCGTATCACTATCTACGTGCTCACTTCTCTATATCAATTTAAACTGGCCTCTACAACGCTTCAAAACTTGACAGGCCGAAAACGCGGTGTATAAAATAACGTCATGCGCAAGTGTAGCCCCAAGTAATATAGTGTACTTAAAGGGCTTGGATACATCGATCCACAGGGAAAGGTGAATTGACTACAGAGGTTCTGCTTTTCAGACAATATCTGAATAAAAGAGTTTAGGCTAAAAAGTAAGTAAGGGAAACTGCAACTAAGCTGTTGATTCTAGTGGAATGAATATGTTATGCCTAGGGTTAAATCGCCCCTATCACGTTCCCCAATGACATTTTCTAAAGATATTGTTATTCAATTCATTTGTAATATGTCAATTAGCGAGGTGATCTGCTCTACGAGATATCCTTCTCTCGAGGTATATCCGCCTTATTCGTGAATAGAATCGAGCATATCTCTATCTCGACTCCTGTGATTCCGAAATGCTTAAATGTTCTAACCTCAAATGCTACCTTCAAATTGAACACTTCTTATTAACCGATCCCGCTTAAAGGCTACTTACCTGCATCCTCGAATAAATTCCTCATCTCTCAATCTCTAGATCTCCAGCTCACATTATGCTAACATCGTCAGACATTAACATATAATTGAAATGCAAGTATAGAGTAGATGTGACAAATTAATAACAAATCAATAACATATGAAAGATCAAACTTTAATCCATTGTACATGATGTAGGTTTGATGTAACCTCAGAAAGATCTGCACATAATGGAAGAAAATATAAACCGTTTAATAAAGGAAACATTGTTCTAAAATCCGGCAATATCCGAAAATGAAAAGCGCACCCCGGCACTTCCTCGCCGCGAGCCACCGCCTTTCGGAACCGCGCCTTCTCGCCTCGCGTGCCTCCATCCTCGAGCTTCCGGAACCCTAATTTGCTTTAACACGGCGCGCATTTTCGAGCTTCGTCGCGACGGTGACGCCGCCACGCGGTGGTAAACACGACGGGGACATCACGACGCGGGGACGCCGCGAGGTGGGGGACGCCTTCGCGCGCGCGCGACGCGGGGGACGCCACGACGCGGACGCCGCGCGACGCGGTGTGGACGCCGCGACGGCGTATTTCATCGCCGAATTTTACTTCATCTAAATCCGCTCGTTGTCAGCTTTTCACCCTGTTCCTGATTCACAAAAGACATCAACTCCAGATTCTAGTCACAAAACGGGTAAAATTACCTAAAATAAACAGAAATGTAGATCCATGCTGTAGTATAATATGAGTGTTTTAGGCACTCATCATGAAGCCATCAAAACAACAACCTACATTCTAAACTGTGTTCCTAGTAAGTTAATGCCTAAAACACCTTTTGAATTATGGACAGGTAGAAAATCTAGTTTGAATCATTTCAAAGTATGGGGGTGTCCAGCTAATGTGAAAATCTTATGATCCCCTTTTAAAGAAGCGCGTGATTTGATCCATTAGGTGTTACTTTATCGAGTAACCCTGTACACCCCGACCAGAATCCCGCAGTTTTATCATAATTTTGTAATATAAGAAAAGTAAAATTGCATTTTTCGAAATTTGAGCTCAAGGGTAAATTGGTAATTTTCTAAATTAAGACTAAAAATATAATTCAAGAAGATAATATGTTATTATAAGAATTTGATAAGTTTGATTTGCAAATAATAGAAAGAAAAAGGACAATAAAAAATGACATTTGGTTTCAATGATAAGACCAAACATGGTCTTAGAGAGAAGGGGAGATTGTTCTCTCATTTTGGTTAGGGCATTACGGTGGAGAAAGAGAAAAAGAAGAAAATCTAGGTTTGGAAACCATAGGTGTATGGAATTCATGCTTTGAACACTTTTGTTTGGAACTCTTACCAGAGGTGAGCCAGAAAACCACCCTAACTCCTTTTCTTTTGTCTATGTTAGGGTTAAGAAAACTTAACTTTCAATACATGTGTGTATTTTTGGTCAAGGTTCAAGTCTTTGTGGTTGGTTTTGAGTTAGTTTTAGTTTTCAAGCAAGATCACTTGTGAAATGGCCGAATCGCCATTTCTTACAAAAATCGCAGGCGCACCGGTACTCAAAGTTGAGTGCACCTAACAAAGTTGCTTTCACCAGAGGGAGTCATTGAGCACAAAGAGCCAAGAGTTGAGTAATCGTACTCAAAGTGATTTAAGGTTCAAAATATGTTAAGTACCTGTCAGTGCTGAGTAACGGTACTCACTTATTGCTGGAACCAGGCATCGGGTCCCGCCAATCCGCTTTCTTATGTTCTTCGCTAATCTGTATCAAAGGGGTCGCACATGTATAAAAGCTCATATGAAAATGTTCCCATACCTTGCCACCGTCCTCGCATAGCAAACATTGCTTATCGCCTTATTAATGATTAAGAATAAAATAACAAGTTTTCTAAAATACGAGAGAATGCAGGCGTCAGTTTCCGAGACCGGATAGCGCAATGAATAGGCACGCCCGCTTAATGCCAATTTACTCCCCGCACAGCTGGCACCGTTATGTGGGCGCAGACACGCCTCGATCGCTGTTTAAGATTCTCGCCAGCGCGTTACGCCACGGCGATTACGCGGGCAGGCACTGGATCGGCCGCTTCACGACCCGCCAGTGCCGCCCGCACTTCATGTAGGCGTGCACGCTCTGCTTATCACCGCACTCGCACCTTCTCGAAAGTACCTATCGGTTGTGTTCCTCTCATTCATTGTTACAGGTCTATGCAAGCAAATACTTATATGTTGTCTATCTGAATATGAATAATGAACGATAAGAAAGCATAAGTAATCAATTCAGTTCAATTCAGTAATGTACCTACGGGTACCTTCTGTACAAGATATCTGTTCTGAACTCCTATGGGAGATATGAAATTTCGTTATAAGAAATATGTTTTATGAAAACTCTATTATAGAATTTTGTTATACATACAAACTCCTGCCGACACATAAGAATTATGTTATATGTATCTTTGTAAATGGACCAATTCCAAGTGGTCATATTTAGTTATCTGCTCTAACACTAAGCTATGTTTAGCATATGCTTCATCCCCGTGTAGATACCTAAGAGTGACATCCGAGCATTCGCAGATCTCGCCAAAATAACACAACAATAAGAGCTCACCCGATGTAGGTTTGATTTTCGTTTTAGATGTAAATGTAAAGTTATCAGAATAGTGAATTTTATAAGTACAAGAAAAGTGGACTCATGAATATGTACATATAAAGTAGCTTAAACACTACTATGGTGGTGGTATTAGAATTTTTATTTTCTTCTGGTTTAATATGAAATGGGCCCACACGTCCTAAAAGTGTGTTAAAAAGTCCTAGTTCGTTTCGCCCCTCTCTTGCTCCAAGTAAGTGTGGGCGTGACAATCCTAGTCACCAAAAGGAGGCAAAGCTCACACTGTGGCACTAGAGTTATCAGTCTCAAGTGGCAAAGTTTTTGGGAAGGTCGATGTTACCGGTTGTATACCCTCTCAATCCAATGAAAGAGGAACCTATGGATAAAGTTATTTTTTTGCCTTGTCACTTCTGCACGTTAACCTTGATGTTAGACTTTTGATTCTGAATTCAACAAGAGGCAAGCACATAACTCCTCTTCTCCACTGGTTTAAAATTCACCCCATTAAATGGATTCCTCCGTGAAAGTAAGGAGATCACAAAGAATCAAGGCCTCGCCATTTCTCAATGACTATTATGTCCACTCTCGAGAGGGAGAGTGTGACATTGGAGAAGAAGTAAACCCAACTACTTATAGTGAAGCTCTCAATAGTGATAAGGTAAATGAATGGTTGATTGCCATGGGAGATTAGATGCGGTCTATGTCAAACAATGATGTTTAGGAACTTGTTGATCTTCCTAAAGGATATAAACTCATTGGATGAAAATGACCAAAAGAGACAACAAAGGGAATGTTGAAATATACAAGGCCCGATTGGTTGCTAAAGGGTATACATAGCGAGAGGGCATTGATTTCACGAGGACTTTCTCACTAGTTTCTACCAAAGATTCCTTTAGCTTGATTATGGCATTGCTAGCTCATTTTGACTTAGAGCTTCATCAAATGGATGTCAAGACATTTTCAATGGTGATCTAAGTGAGGAGGTTCATATGTTACAACCCGGTTTTAAGGCAACGGAAAAAGAGTAATACGGTAGTGATTGAAAAGGTTAATGTATGGTCTCGGCCAAGTTTCTCGTCGTTGATACTTGGAATTCTGACAAAATTGTCACGCCTTTTGGTTTTTGTATAGGAGAACAAGTTTGATCGCATGCTTACATGAAAGTCAATGGAGCAAGTTCATTTTTATGTTCCCTGTTGATGACATTTTGCTTGCAGTAATGGGAATCTCTTGAATGATACCAAGCTAGCCTTTTGTCCGCACTTTGACATGAGGATTCGAGAAACATCTTTGTGTCGGGAATCGAGATTTATCGTGATAGATCTTGAAACCCCTTGCCAGACTCAGAAGCCTATATCGATTGTGTGGATTAAAAACTAATATATGGAAAAGTCAGCAGATGTACCTATCAGAAAGGAGATAAACCTCAAGAATGAATAGTGTCCAAGAATGACGGAAAAGCGGTGCCATGAAATCATTCTTTATATGCTAGTGTCGCTGGTAGCTTGAGGAAAACAAGCATGTACGAGATACGATATTGCCTTTCATTGCCACGTTCTGATAGATATTTATCAAACCTCGCATGCTCATCGGGTTGCCGCAAAGAAAGTCATGAGATATCTGCTAAAAGAACGGCGATTTTATGCTTCGTGGTATTTGGCGCGGTAGATAATTCAGGTAGTTGGATACTCGGATTTTGATTTTGGCGATTGTTCACATGGATCGCAAATCTACATTAGGATACATTTTTACATGTTAGTCAGGAGCCATTTCATGGAAAAGTGCTCAACAGAGCCTAATCGTATCCTACTATGTATGCTAAGTTTGTAGCTTGTTATGGCATCATCTCGTCGCTAATAAGAAATATAATTTAGAGCCATAAGTTGTTGATTCCATCTCGACCTATTGTAATTTATTGTGAAAATAATGCGCTGGTTTACTCCAAGAACAATAAGATCGTGACGTTCCAAGCATGAAAATCAACAAATACCTTTTACGTCAAGGACTTAGTGAAGGGGAGGCTGTGATTGAACACATAAGAACTGAGTCCATGCTAATTGATCCCTAACCAAAGGTTTAAAGCCCATAGCGTTCAAGGAACATGTTATGAATATGGGTGTCATTGAGTCTTTTGTTACTTTGGTTTAGTGAGAGCTTTTGTGATTTCCCTTATTTTGATTATTATTGTAAACATTGGATCATTGTTGTGCGACTTGAAAATAAAAATATTTTATGATGATCATCATAATTTGAAAGTATTATATTATAAAGATGTCGTAATTGAATTACATACAACATGGCATCTTAAGGTATTGAACCCTTAAGAACTACAAGCTAGCAATACTATCGGATATCATGAAATGTGGGGACTATTTTGAGATCTCGTGGTGCACTGTTGATGACATATGACTTGTTAAGGTTAAATAATTTCATATTGTTTAGAAATTGCAGCTATTTCATTTTGTTGAGAAATTGCAATTACAATTTCATTTTGTTGGGAAATTGTAATAAGGACTGATAAGAAACAATGTATATAGATGATGATCACATGTTGTCATTGATTTCTTACTACACTATTGGGTTTACGATCTATGTCGATATTGTTATAAGTATTCGTGAATATGAGGGGCATTATGTTTGTTGAGATTAACATATAGACCATCATAGTCCAATATTAAGACCATGTTGGTCCGGATAAGTTTAACAAGATGCCGCTTATAGACTATCATTTCTTTTAAAAAAAAAATATGTGGTCACACGAAACAAATTTTTATGTAATTAACCCAAGAGTGTTATTTTCAAAATGAATTTAATAAATCCTTAAAAAAAAAAAAATCAATTAATGTTGCCTAAGTGGGAGAATGTTGAAACATTTTCATATGGGCTAACATTAATTGAATAATTTGTTTTTGCAAAACTGCTAATGGATGTCTATCATAATGAGCCCACTAATCCAGTAATCAATTTTGATTTGGCTTTGCATATTTTTGCAAACCCAGTTGAGTGACAAGTGTAGGCTATGAATCTACTGAAGTTTGCCACGGAGGTGTGTCCACTAAAACCAATATTGAGTATGTGCCCAGTCCCTTCTTGCATTCGTAGATCATGGCTTTTTCCTATCGAGCCACCATAAATTTCAAGAACCCACTGATAAGAGTAAGACTTAATAGAATCCTACGCAATAATCAATTATTTGTGATGACTCAAACATGTATGTTATTTATTGTAATTTTCTATAATTGTCAATATCCTTTATGCATGTAAATGATAAATTATTCCACTGATAATGGTTCCAAGGAGTAACTATTTTAGGTTTGAGTACAATCCATAAAGAAAGAGGAAAAATGGAGCTTATGAAGAAAAGAAAAGAAAAAGAAAAAGAAAAAGAAAAACTTCCTCCATTTTAAGCCTTCATTGCTAACAGATCTTGCTTTTCAGATTCAGAAAGATAGCCCTGAAGTAGCAAACCAAACAAAAGTATGTTAGCAACAAACATGAGAAAAGTTTACTAACAAATTAACCTGTCCCTATTGTCCTAAAGAGATTACACCACGATATATTCCCACTCCTACTCCTACTCCTACTCCTTCCTTCCTGCCTACACAAGGTCTATATGTTGTATGGTATTGGTATTAGAAACTTTTTTTCCCTATTGGATATATCAGATATCACAATCACCTCCCATGGTAAAATCGAACTCTTAAAGACTGTCAAGTTTGTCATGGCGATCCACACTCCAAAGCCGAAACTAATGTACATGGAAGATAATGAGTTATCAAGAGAGTGAAGATGAAGGTAGAGGAGGAGGAGAAGCATACCAGCATGAAGCAACAAAGCTGTGGAAAACAACCCGGAACTGTATATGATATACTGCAGTTTATCCAACCAACAATAGGCCAAAACTGCAATCAAAGGCATCAAAATTTTGTATCATGCAAAGTAATTCACCACTCATAATTTCATTATGTGCTAAACAAAGATGGTTCATTTTCCTACCAGCAGTCAATTGTACAGAAGGGTAGTCTTTCGAACTTTGTTCTTCACTAACTTCATCCCTCCTGCAACACCCAGATGAATATTGCTTTAATTTTTTTGAACTTAATTCACAACACTATCTGCAATCATAACATGGAATGTAATACATAGCTACTGTAAAATTCCAACAGCAGAACTTTATGATCATTAGGATAATTTTAAAAAAGAAGAAAACTAAAAGGATCACTTGAAACTTGTCTGCAAACATTATGACATGTTTATTTAGTATCTTTTTTCAGCTGAAACGATTACAGAAACAAAGAAAAACAGAAAATTTCCGGTTGTGCTCAGAGAGCAAAGCAGAAAAATAACAGAAAACATTTATGGTTGGAGTGTTTTTACCGGGTTTTAAAGAGCATAACAAATAACAGAAAAATACTAATTCTTAATCTGTTTTCAGTGTTCCAATTTCTAGGTCAAACAATATAATAAGACTCATATTTTGTCCTTAAACATACTTTCCCTTTGATCATATTGTGATTGAACTCAAAGAAAAATCTCAATTGAAAGAATGATCATAAATTGATACAACGATCCTCAGTGAAAATGAAAATTTTGTATTTTAAAAGGTATATATTTCTATCTACATTTTCTTTCAGTTGACCTGTTGCTGGACTAACACAAGCAACAAATTTATGATTCATAATCATCACCATCTCAACTCGACTCTCCTTCTCTCCTATAGACTGGCGTTTTTCCAAAGCACAAACCATGAATAGACCCAGCAGATGGTTCAGTTCAAAGATGAGGTGTTGGAAATGCAGAATCATGAATTTTGTTTTAGTTCCACATAGAAACCAAACAAGAGACAAAAAAAAAAAAAAACCAAAATGGATCAGAATCGAAACAAACACTACTTATAAGTTGGAAAAATTGAATACCTTCAACTACCAAGCCGTAATAGATCATGAAAAGCATGTTGTTCCAAGGAGAAGATGTCAATTGTTCCAACACCACCTAAAACATAACAATTGATCTGTCATTTTCAAAATAAATGCAAATGTACTTTTCTATGGAGACAGATATTAGAAACCCACATCGAGCCCAGATCATACAGTTCAGGCTTTCAAATCCATTTAAAAGCGTATATTCATTCACCTTTTTTAGCAACTGCTTGATTGTCTTTCTTCCCCTCTAAAAATGATGTCCATCAATTTGTGGAGAAAATGCCCAAATGGTCAGAATACGCAAACCCATAGTTTACTATCAATTCAACTATCAAATATTAATCCATTATAAATTTAACTCTCATAATCGACCAGAGCCAGGATGATGTGAGAAATCAGAAAGGAAAATATATAGAACGAAATCTGCATACCATCATAAGAACCCTCAGTCTTCCTAATTGAATCTTTTTGATCCCAGAAATCTTCTGAGCGATTACATCGCTGCATCCAATTAAAACCCCAGCTGTAACCGCCTGAGAATTCACAAAACATACTCCGATTAAGCTTTCACATATTCCACAAGGGAAAAACATTTATAGCAAAAGCTCTGTCAAAGTGAGGAAAACAACAGGAACTTCCAAGTCAACTCAACGACAGCCAATCCACAGTTTCAGGGAATCCAAACCCACAACAGCCATCACACCCAAAAGCTAAAATCTGCGTTTTTCTGCTTCCCCACTTTTCCCAGCAACTAAACAGGATGGAAATCAAGGTTTATGAAAAGATAAACAAGAAGGAAACCCTGGCTCTGGAGGAGGATGGAGCTGAAGTTGAAGGAGATAGTTTCTCCATGCCTTTAATCGTCATCAGACATGGTAATAACTGGTCTCAGCCCCAAATACCAACTTTATACAAGGAGAAAAAGAAAGATCGCTTAGGAATTTGGAGAGGGTGAACCAAAAGGAAGAAACCTCCAATTTTTTAGCCTATAATTATTTATTAACATGATCTAAAATTATTTTAGATCATGTTAATTCTAAAATAATTAGGAAATAAAGTCTTTAGTAGTCAATAAAAAATACTAAAATTATTTAAATACAAGGAAATATAATAATTAGGTAGATAATAATTCATTCACATGTATTATGTTATAATATATATATATATATATATATATATAAATTCACTGTTCTTAATGTTCATATGAAAATATTTAAAATGAAGCCGCCATGTGGGTCAACCGGTCAAAGTCGTTAAAGGCAAAGCCAAAAATCGTTGATTGGTCCATGCCCCTGCTACTCGGAACCAAATCACGTGCCAAACATTTTGGAATATAAATGTCACGTGCTACACATTTGACAAGTGGCACCTACCAAAATAGTTGATTTTCATGACCATGAATAGTATGGCACATCGGCACCGTATCTCGCTGTGATCAATATATGACCATGTCACATTCACAAACCCAAACCCGATACAAATAATAAACATATCAATATTCGCTAACTAAAACCCAACTCATTTATTATTCAAGGTTTCTGAATATCATATACAATACCTAATACGACCTATTTCTTAATTAATATTTAGTGGCCAATAAGAATATAATTAACTAATGATGATATTAATATAAATAATCATTAAATTTAAACATGTTATTAATTTTATTATTTAAATTAATAGGAATTATAATTTATAGTTTATATTTAACACAAATAATCATTAAATATTAATTAATAATATAATAATTAAATCTACATTTCGTGCCAAATTTTAGTAAAAGTTGAATGTTAATGACAACATAATTTTATTAACATATTATTAAGTTAACACGAATACGCACTAAAACAATTATACTCAACCCAAACTTCAAAACCAAATAGACTAGTACACTCGTATTGCATTAAATTACTTTCACTTCTATCTGATTTACATCTCTCCTCAAATTAGGAGAGTCAATTAAGTTCTTTTTTTTTTTTTAAATACAGTAACAATAAGACCTAAGCAATAACGCTTAACAAATAGATTTGAGTTTTTATTTTGTTTTTTTTGCGACGGTCAACTCAGTTACTAAGACGCGATTATTGGTCAACTTATTATGACATGCGCGGTTATATCGTTGGTATAACCGCGGTTTTTCGCCGTTTTGCCACGACAAGCATTGCCAAGCGCACAGATTCGCATGATAAACATATCTGACCATCGCAGACATCTGGTACATCGCAGGTACATCAAATCATTGCCTAATACGCCATGTAATCCGTAATCATAAGTGTATCATATTTACTATATAATTATCAACACAAGACTTCGATCATAATCTTTATTGTTAAGAACTTAAATAAGCATGCTATCCTTTTTTAAAGCTTTTGGCGAATTTTATTATACGTTATACTTAATCAAGTTAATAATTAATAAAATTATTTCTCTTTAAAAATGATTAAAAGCTTATTGGTATAGTAGAGAAAGATCAGGGTTCAAGGGTTCACTTAGACAAATTTACAAGGAAAAAAAAAAAACATTATATTATGTAACAATTAAAGTGGTTATTAAAAGAAAGTTGTGGGGGCAAAGCATAGTTTGACTATGATTAAGAAACGCACCATGAGGTTATCAAAGGACTTCTCTTTGCCAACTTTTTTTTTTCTTGGATTAATTATATAAATTGTGTCAACTTTAAAACTTTTTTTTTTTAAATTTTGGTGTCTCAAATGTTTTTTTGTTTAATTAAGTGTTTAAACTCTTAGTTTTTACTTTTTGAGTGATTAAACTTATTAGGACGTTGAATCAACAAATAATGGATCCACATGTCATTCTACATCATATAAAAATAATAAAATTACTTTAAAATGACTCACTAGGGGTAAAGGATAATATATCACAAATATTAGTTTTTACTCATTTGTTATAAAAATAGAGAGTAAAAACCCTAATAATTATATATGAATAATTAAAAATAAAATATTAGATATTAAAATTATATTTAAAATAATTTTAATATTTATATTTATCTAAATTCATAATAGTGAATTAAATCAATTTCTTTTTTACTTTAACAAATGAATGAGATCTAGCTCAAGTAGTAGTTATGTGGGATGGATAACAAGAATGTTAATTTTTTTTTTTTGCTGACAATATTCTAATAAAACACTTGATTTGCAATAAGACCTAATTCAGCCAAGTAAGAAATTTCAAACCGACATGTGGGTTTTGGTGTTCTAGTCATATAGACAAATTTGAAGAATGCATTATTAGCTACTTATCAAGAAATGAATAAATTGTCAATAAATAAATAAATAAATAAAATAAAATAAAATAAAATAAAACACTGGATTGAAGCCAATGAGACCTAGTTCACTTACTTAAAGGTCGGGTAGTAGCATGTGGAAGGGGACCAAGTTCAAGTTTTCACGTAATAGAATACTATAGTCAAGTATGATGCTATGAATATACAAAAACTAACACTTTAATTAAATAAAATAAGAAATAGAAGACTGATTTAAAAAATTAAAATGGGAAACTCGTGAAAATTTAAATTTAAATTTTCTTAAAAAAGTGGCAAAACGGTAATTTGTCTGAATAGTCATGTAGGAAAAACTAGGATTTTTTATTCGATGATCGAAATCCGATTGCAATCATTGAATCTGGTTTTGCAAAATTCGCACCCTGGCCAAATTTCGTCAATTCCAAGACCGCAAAATTTCACGTTAAAAATTACTGCACCTGGCACAGTATCATCGGTACCACTGCCATGGCGTGTTGCTAATTCAGAGGAAGATAAATGCTGGCCGATAATGAAGGTGATGTGGGTGGGGTGACTCACCCCAACTGATTCAAACAATAATTATAATAAAATATAATAATATACAAGAGAAATTGAGAAAAGCTAAAAGGAAAAGGTGGGGAGAGGTGCGTGGAAACAAAGAAGAAGGAAAGGGAAGGAAGGAGAGAAAAGAAGGAAAGAAAAGAAAGGAAAGAAAGAAAATGAAGGGAGAAGAATAAAAGAGAAAGGAAAGAAGGAAGAAAGGAAAGGAGAGAATCGAACTAATGTCGCAAGCAGATGACTGATGGCAAAGGACCTGAAACGCCACGAGAGGTAGGTTTCCTCCATCTTGCTAAGTATTTTACGCCAAGGGTCACGTGAATTTGCCTAATCCGCTACTTTATTCAGTGGCGAATTTAAGATGTGTGTGGTCTGTTGTCACAGTGACTCGCCAAAGACCTAAGCCAATGTGGTTTTAGAACTATTCGAGATTGAACACTATGTTCGGACTAAGAAATCCCGAAAGAGACAAGAACTGGGTGTGCCCAAATTTCGCACACCTCGCACTCCACAAGGCCAACTTGACCTAATTCATAACATCATTCCCATCCGAACTCCGACTACGGCTTCGGACTCCATGGAAAGCTCGCTGAGTCTAAATTTTATAAGATAGCGCTTCGCAACAAACTTTGCCTGAAAATCAATGGGTCACTGACGCTTTATGGTAATGGCGGCCTGCTTCTAACTTCCGCTTTCAAACCTGGCCAGACCGAAATGTTTCCGGCCGTAATGTGGCCTGAAGTAGAAATTATGTTGATGTTTTGTGTGGTATTTACAAAAATTGGACTTTCTAGACTAAGTCCAGATTATTTCCTGAGGCTACATGGTCGATTTATGACCGAGAATACATGTGTGTTATCATTGTGAAATTGAATAACGTGTCGAATGTGGTGAAATTATGTGATATACGCGGTGATAAAAAAGAAATAATTATATGTATTAACTATAATTTATCCATGAAACTTGACATGTAAGGTTATAGATATGTCAGATGATACGTAGCATACATGTATCGGAAATGGCATGTAATGACATTTGCATCGTGATTTATGCAAGGGATATCACGTTTAACTCCGTGTGAGTGCATGGTCGGGGTCAACACTATGCTCGAATGTTCGACAAAGATGCAATTGACACCGTGCTCGTGTTCACGTACGTCATGGTAACACGGCGAATCGAAGACCGGTTTGCGTTCACAGCCAGCCTCGCCAATGGGACAACGCTTCGTCTGAGGCTCACTTCGTTGCATGCCATGAAAAGTAATGTGTAAATGGTGAAGCAAGTAAGATAGACATCCTCGTGTGAAAAAACCTATATGAGCGACATGAAATCGCGGTGAAAACCTCGTAAAACATTTGTAGGGCCAGCGTGGCGGGCGCCCACGCGCTGGTAACCCTAAACTGTGAACCTTACAAATGCATAACACACAGTACTGGGCAAATAAATAAGTAGGCATTAGGGGTATCTAATGTGTCTAGATTTACAAAACAAAACCCTTGACGGTTTTTCACACTTGGCATATGCAGGTGTGAGAGAGTTAGTGAGGACTTAGGATTTGAGTCATGAGGGGCATACGTGACCATTTATTACTTGTATATCTCGTGCATGCAGAGTATAGGTACTTTGAATGCGTGTGATCGTATTGTATGTATTTGCATTACATGTCGCTTCTAGGTGGGAGTACTGTAGAGAGAGGTTTATCGGGCTTTATTTTCCACCATAGACCACCCTCTTCAGTACATGAGAAGATGACACTTCGAGGCCGCGAAGACGTAAGCAATGCCTGGTCGTGGCCTTGAGAAGTATTTTTGTAAATATATTAGCACCAGCATGCATATTTGGTACAAAAGGTAAGAGCTGACATCAAACTTTTGTAAATATTATAAGAATTTCTGTATATTTTAAAAATATAAAGAAAGTCAACCACTTAATATTCCACGTTGATAAGTTGTCACCGGACTCGTATTTTGAAGAATACAAAGATGGTATTTGAGTATACACTCGGTTGGGGCGCTACATAAAATACCAATATAAAAAAATAAAAAATTGAGACATTATTTATGTAATTAATTTTTTTAACCACACTTGCGCTTTGAAATAGCGCATTAACAAGGTAGGAAGGAGTAGATGTCATAGACTTGTGTATGTGACCATGGTGGTTATTTAATGAAGATCATATGCTTTGAGTATGAGCGACTGTGGAGAGCGCCAAGAGGTAAAAGTGCGGATCATGGATGAAGCTTCTTCAAAGTTCGAGCAAGTCTACTTGATTAAGGGTGCGTTTGGGAGAGCTTATCTACAGCTTATTTGAGCTAGTCTTCACACATGCTACTACAAAAATTGCGACGTCGTTGTTTTATAAAAATAAATTTTGCGATCCTCCTATAAGCCATTTTTAACTTATTTCAAAGAAGTTATAAAAAAACTCCAAAATTGTTTATAATGGAAGACTAAAATTGGCCATCTTAATGACAAAAATGTTATTATGAAAAATAATGAAAAAAAATAGAAAATAACTTTATGAAAAATTATGTAAAAAATAGGTAAAATTATATAAAAACAGGGAAAAATTCTAAAAATTAATGAAATAAATTCCAAAAAATTATGTAAAATGGTGCATGAAAACAGTAAAACATAAAATAACTCCTGAAAATTTATGTAAAATAGGTAAATTTTAAAAAAATATTAAAAAATATGAAGAAAAAAAAAGACATATAATTAAAAAATAGAAAAAAAAAATATTGATGATGAGAATAATGATATTGATGATGATTTGCTTTATTTAGAATTTGATGCAGATCCATTAGTGTTTATTTTGTTTTGAACTTAGATTTTGCACATGGACACTAATGATGTTTGTTATTTTGTCGTTATTTTGTTTCAAAACGTTTCATGGATGACAAACACTAGTGATGTTTGATTTTTATGTTTGATGTCTTTTCCTTTATTGCATTTTATTATTAGATAAAACTATGATAATATTTAATAGATATATAATTTTTATTTATATTGGTGTATGCACGATCACTTAGTGTGGCCTAAATTTCAAGGTCTTCAAGTGTGCCTTCCGCCTCAAGGCCTCAAGAGGTTTTTGCGCTTCCATATGTCTTGTACCTTAAATAACTATAAGTACATGAAAAATTTGCCCACTCATAAAACATCCAAATTAAAGATTTTAATGGAAAAAAAACCTAGAATATTTTAGTTTTTATAATTTTTTTGATGCATACGAAACAAAAATTGGAAGAGGATAGTATGGTTCATTAATTATTGATACTTGTAGACATAAAGCGAATGTATAAATACAGATATAGTGAATTTTTACTTTATTTTAAATTTCTTTATCATGGTTTCATGATATATATATATATGTTATATATATATATATATATATATATATATATATGTGCTACATTCTTTAAAAATATGCATCCAAACACAAATAGCTTATTTGAAGGCACTTAGCATATAAACTCTCATCTAATAATCTTTTATAAAATAAGTGTTATATATGTAGTTCTTTAGTTTTTTTTTTAATTTTTTAAACATCATAAGTACTTGAGTAGTAATGTATCCAAACACCTTAAAATGATGCATAAACACTTTTTAAAATATGCATCCAAACACAAATAGTTTATTGAATAAATTACTTATGACATAAACTCTCATCTAATAATCTCTTATAAAATAAGTGTTTAATTAAGTTGTTTACCCAAACATGGCCTAAGTTTGTGGTTGAAGGTTTAATCACTTATGGTATGGTTTTGGTCCTTGCATACAAACTAGTTGGTTGGAGCCCGTTCTCCCTTTGAAGTGAGCCAAAGGCAGGGCGAAACCAATCAACATAAAGACATAAAGTTGTGGCGTGACATGTTGAGTCTTATGAAAGTGTCAATGTGCGACCGTCGTATAAGCCACGCCACTGCGCGACCGTCATATAAGTCGTGCTGCTTCGTGGACGAGTAGGCCCATGACAGGGAGCTAGCAATTGGAGGCAGACAATGTGTCATTAAATATTATTTCTTTTTTTTTTTCCTTTATAGATATGAGATAAAGGTCCTACTTGGTTGAGTTGAATGGAGGGGCAATTGGGAGCTAATAGTTGATTCACCCCCAGTAAGCTTTTATAGGGTGCTTGGTAAAGACACCCTAATCAAGCATCGATATAACCGACAAGTGCTAATCAGAGGCTAATAGAAAAAGCTATAAATCGTAGCTTTTTTGAAATACTCTAATAAAAATATTACATTTTCCATTTTTATCATTCTCTCCTTATTTACATAAATCTTTTAAATTCTCAAACAAACTTTTATTCATTCTCTCCTTATTTTACGTAAATCTTTTAAATTCTCAAATAAACTTTTATTTTTATAAACTATATATGTTACCTAATTATTTTATAATTTTGAGATAATATTTTTATTCAATAATTTTATCTATTAAGCTTATCTTATATACAGATAAGATAAGATTTTATTCAATTTTATCTTTAAATTGAATTTTCTATTGTAAAAAATCAAATTTTATCCTTAATTATTTTATACAATGTATAAATATTTTAAATAATTTTTTCAATTTATTCAGAATAATATATTGCCTTGTAATCCATTTTAATTTCCTTAAATTGTATTTTTATTTAATATTACAAAATCATAACTCAAAATAAACTTTATTTCAAAATTAATTTTTTATGACATGATTTATAGATGTATTGACATAGAAATAAAAAGAAATAAAAAACAAAGATAAAAAACTTAAATATTTAGAAAAAAACTTAAATATTACAATTAATTTTATTTATCATAAATTATATATTTAATAAACTGTAATTGATGGTGTGAATATGTGACATCGCAACAAATAAATAAAAATCTCTAATTATTAAAAAAAAAACAATTTGTTAGAGATGAGATTAGAGTTTACATTGTAATTTAGTTTTTATTAATATTTGGTGTGGGTACCATGGCCTTTGGCCTAACACCCCTATTCAAAAGCAATGTACAAATGAAAGCCTCCACGCTCCAAGCCTCCAAGTTTGTGCCTAAGTACCCGCTCTATAAATGCACCTGCATCTCACAAACACTGATCCAGCCACGACCCGAATCCTGGCCGTGACCATCCAATCACAACAAAGGCTTCATGGGATTGATCGCCCCACACATCCTCTCCCTAGCCGGTCAGCTGCCTCTAAGAAGATGACCATCCAATTTCCTACTGATCCTCAGAGTACTAAGACACATCCTTCCACGTCTGACGATGTAAACCGCCACGATGACTCAAAACTATTCTCGAGGCTGAAGATTCTGATAACTCTGGGCTATCTAAATGTAAGAACAAGCCACGCACACAACCGCGCTCCCTCCCCTTTCTCAACCACACCCTCCGTGACCACTCTGGTACCCTTCAAAGAAATGATCGTTGGTTCACCCTTCGTACGTGTTCTTCAAAGTGAAACCACAGATGTCTTAAAGATGCCATTGTATGACTGTAAAGCAGGTCCATCTGGGAGATCTGATAATTTAACCCACTAAGCAATTTGGGCCAGCAGATGCTCCCATCGACCTTAAGCCCTCGGTCCTCGGGTTCGAGCCTACTTTGGCGCCGAAAGAAAATGCCTAGGGGAGGGTATGATATTCTTGGAGCTGACCCACTGGGAGGCACCACGTGGTTTGATATACACCCTATACGTCACTCGAGAGACTCACAAACCAGAGAGTAGCACCCCACAATAAAAGTGCGCCTTTATCAAGTGGCCCACACCCCGTGACCACGTGCCTTCAGCGCCCATCAGGTCCACACCCTTCGTACGGGTGTTCCTTCAGTGGGTCCCACTCAGCTGACATGCCGCACGGCTTCCGGCAGACTCAATCCCAGACCCAGGAGCATAGTTCACCTGTGGAGCGACACCAACCTGAGCTACTAGCTCACAGAGGGCATGCTCCCACCACCCAAGCCCCATCCCGGGTTCGAGTCTCTACGGAAAAAGGAAGAAAACTCTTCTGTGAGTGGCATGATATTCTAGCGAGCCTGCTCACCAAGAGACTCGAGTAAACAATGCATGGATCACACTTTCCATTTCAGAAACTAATCACCCACTCTCAATAAAAAGTGACCATCCTCCTCCTTCATAAATAAGAAGAAGTCACAACTAGCGAGGGATACTCTCACCTGTGGCGGACGGTTACTTCCTTATTTCTCCTGTCTGACTAAAGATTTGAGAGGTATGACTCATACCACCGCCGGCTCGTTTGCTTTTGCGCCCTCACAGTTAATACCCAAACAACCGAGACTCGGTAATCCAAGCATAAACACCGTCATTCCCAGTGGGAACGACCAAACAAAAATCTTATAGCATGCGTGCGGCTTAGCTATGTTTCGCCATTAAGAGATCCCACAACCAAGTTTCATATTCTCGCCATCAACCGGTCATTTAATCCTATCGCTATGGTAAGTAATCCGAAGAAATCGTGGCCCTGAGGGACCAGCTACCAAGGCCAACATATGGAAACGGCACAAAGAAAGGTGCCGCATTGTATTATCGACCACTTAACCGTGACGACCGCTTTTACAACAAGAGGACGATTGTCATAAAATGCTTCTGGAAGAGGATCTGGGTGAAAATGCACGATGAGTACATCCCACTTGGGTCAAACGCAGTGTAGTAAGGACCCCATCCCGCCAGCGCATGTTGATGTAGCAATGGACGATGAGAGTTATCATCCCTTCCTGCTCCATGCTACCCGATCTTTCACCCCCAAAGAAAACACGGAGGTCGAATCAAGAGCAGGCCCCCACTCGCTCCAATGACATTCACGCGAGTACGCATCGCCGAGTACCGAAGAGAACGGCAGAGAGCAACGACAATGGCTGTGCTCTCGAAAAATGTGCCCACGTGGCACAGGGCGTAACACCTCACCACTTCCTGCTCATGTATCTCATCTTGGCTGAACGTCGTACATGAGAGAGAGAGAGAGAGGTGAGTATGCAGGCAGAGTGCAGGCGCAGAGATTACATCTACGACCGTCCGGGGCTCACACAGCATTCCTCACGGCTGCCACATCAAGCGCGAACCGCCTGCTTTCACGGCTACCCATGTATGATGGCTCTCCAACCGTATGATCACATGCCGCATTTCAACCAGTACCATTACTTTAATGCGAAATGGATCGCTTACTTATAAAGTGGTTCCCACTCAATAGAAGGGGCCCACCCTAGTTTCGTTTCCCCAAACTCCCACTTGAGATCTATCAACCTTGTCAGCGTAGTCAGGCTTTGCATTTGTTTCCTGCTCACCGTGCTTAGTTCGACGTATGGAATATCGCTTCTTTCGCAAACCATCTTCGCGAGAAGACGAATCCATATGCATCACTGAAGATTCGATGTGCCGCCCAAACAGATTGATTGTTCAGTTACAAAGATGGACGCGCCTCAAGAATTTACAGCACCTCGAGTCAATCAAATCTCATTCTTCCACTTACGCCCTGATCTCGTCGGCCAATGAGGAATCAGATTACGCAAGACAACACCAAAAAGTCGAGACGAATGAGTCCCATGCTCTCTCAAACCGTGATGATCACAAAATACAAAAGCAGTTTGGCTACTATGATGGACTAACAAAAGGGCTGTGGAGCAAGAACTGCAAACACCCGGACAAGCTGTGTAGAAAAGAGAACCCCAGCTTAATTTTCAACATCTCCTTTTACACATCTCTCCTTTCTCTCATCCGGATCACTCCTCGACTAAATGGCCCACACCACATCTCAATGGGATTCGCACAAGAACTAAATTTCTGGATGTGACAATAGGACCACGTGGGCATGAGACCAACCGATGTCGAAGCCTTAAATTTTTGAAAGGTTAATTAGGGCTGGCCACCTCAGGAGATATGTTTGGGAGATGATCCACAGAGTTGAGGCCGCCATCGCGGTTAAAAGAATACAAGGCCGCAGCCTCGCATGAACCTTAGCTAATTATAAACTACATATCGGGCGGCCCTGGGCTGACGACCAAAAGACACCCAGAGAAGTGAGGAGGTTGTCGCAGCGGCCACAACTCCGAGCCTAAGTGAATACCACATACATCCACATCCCATATGTAAAAGAAAGAATCCAAACAATCGACTACCACATCCTTTCCCTTGTTAACCCATCAAAGGTCACACCAAGATCACGATGCACTTCAGACTTACTTCTATGTACAACGATTTCGATGTGCATGAAAACAGCCGACCCCTGGCAGCCACAATCACCTGGCTACAATCCATCCGCCGGGCGATGAACATCTCTTGAATACCGAAGTTCACCGTAATCCCGTCCGCTTAATCCGGGGTAACTATAATAACGCATTGGCAACATCGCTCCTCCCCGTGAAGGCGTATCGTGAGTTTGAACAAGTCTTATTTTTGCCATCGCAGGACCCGGTTCGCATAATACTATCAGTCGGTCGAAGCCCGCCGCATGCAATGAAAGTCGTGCCCTACCTACCATCAAATGATCAACCACCGACCGGGCCACGGCAATTGACCTCCTAAGTAGCCAACCAGCTGCTTCAACGATGTCCAACTTATCGCATGCGAGCCGGAGAAAATGAAGCTCCTACAATCCCGCCTCCGCACTAGACTGTAACATGAATTATAAACAACCGCCCAAGCAAGGCTGAGGATGTGAGGAGATCACACCCCCGGAATTAATATTCCCAAACTGGCCGGATGAATTCATATGTTAGTTCCTATCCAAAGGGGGAGAACAAATACAATAGGTTATACTCAGAATATGGATGTATCTGTCCGACTCACTCAAACATGGCTGGGCATTAACCCCGACATGCCTCTCACATAAACTCAATGTCATCCTTCAAATGGGGTTTGCTAAGGAAAAGAGGCGTTTCCACCCTGACCGGGCCATCAAAGTTATTCAAAGTGTATGGATAATCTTTTTAAAAGCAGGATTCATCAGGAGATAGCACTCTAGAATGGCTGGCCAATGCGTAGTCTCAAAAAGGTGGTAATGAGAAAAGCGATCACATATCTCATCGAGGTATGCCCGAAAGATACCTTCCTCTACCCTGATAGACTGCATTGTCGCACGCGGCCTGGGCCGAGCATGATGTCACGTTTCGATGCCTTACTTCTGGATATCATCAAATACCCATGCATTTTCTGTATTAATCTAAAAAAACAACATTCATCACCCGCACGCGCTATTCTCGCTACAATGTATGTCGGTTTCGCTTAAAGAATGCCTAGGGCAACGATCAGAGGTTAAATCAAGATGTTTAGGTCGCTACTTGTGAAACCATGAGGGTTTCATACTGACAATATGTCAGTAAAGTCCAAGGAACACTTCGACCTCTAACAACACATGCAAGAGGCTTCTCGAACCCTAAGTGGCGCATCAGATAGCTCAATCCTCAAAGCACACCTTCTCGGGAGTTAGCGCTGGCCGATTCGGGCTTCATGTACTTAGGATAAGCCAACCCCTGCTTCAGCCTTAAAGCTATTTTGAGTCCTGTGTTCCTGCATTTTTAAAAGGGTACAACAGTTTAATCGGGTCACTTGGCCGCCTGCGGTTCATCTCGACTTATAAGACCGTCTAAAGCCGTTCTTTGTCACGCTTAAGGGGGCCAACTAGGCCGGATGGAATGAGGAATGTGATAAAACCCTCATTGCGATCAAACAATATCTTGCAGAACCTCCGGTCCTTGCTAGCCCTGTTCAAGGAAGATGAGAATAGAAAGCAAAGGCCAGTATTTTTCGTCAGCAAGTCCTTAGCTGACGCAAAAACTCGATACAGCCACCTCGAGGAGGCAGCATTATCCCTCCATGTAGCAACTAAGAAGCTCCGCCCATACTCTGCTATCACCCCGTTGTCGTAAGCACTCACTTTCTCTTCATAAAGACCATTCACAAGCCCCTCACTGGTTCGACATGGCTCACTGCAATCGAACTGAAAGCGACTCGTTTTCGCATAAGCCAAGATTGGCTAAAAGGATGTGTTCCGCAGATGAAGTGAGATCCCTAATCCTAATGAGCTCTGACAATAACTAAAGGGAATTAATGTATGGGGCATCTCGGCAAACTGGAATTGGCACTCCGCTTGCAACTTAAATCTAATCGGGGAAAGATTGAGCAGAAACTGCTGGCTTCAGCACCTCAACCAACAAATCAGAGTATGAGGCCATCCTAGCCGGAATTGAACTGGCACCTACAGTGTTAACCGACAAGCTTCTGATTCAAAGTGATTCTCAATTGGTAGTAGGGCAAGTAAACACATTGTATGAGTCGCGAGACCCCCGAATGGAAAAGTATGTATCCCTGGTTAAGTAACGCTTGGGCAGCTTTTCTGCTTGGAAGCTCGAACACATCCATAAAGGGACTCCGTGAATGAGAAAGCCTAAGCCTGGGTCGTGAGTCGCTTTCTCTTCCGATGACAGAAACAGTGTTCCTGCCCATCTATTATCAGCCGGATTCTTCAATTATCACTACCCGGGTAAGTCAGGTGGACGAGGTCTCCCCTTCTTGGATGGACCCCATAGTACAATATATCAACATGGGAGAACTCCTAAACGAAAGGGACAAAGCTCACAAGATCCAAATCCAGTTGGCCAGATTCTCTTTGGTTAATGGGCAGTTGTTTAAACGATCCCTGGATAGGTCGTACCTAAAGTGCTTAACCACTGAACAGGGACAATATGTATTGGCCAAATTACATGAAGGGATATGTGGTAATCATCCAAGCGGCAGAACATTGGCACACCGAGCCCACACTTAGGGGTATTATCGTCAACTAAGAGATGTGACTCTGGGCCGATTACGCGTAAAAGGTGACCATGCTACCAAGAAGCTCCCTGCCTTGAGATAACCAGCTCAGGACTTAATTTCCATCATGAGCCCTTGGCCCTTCACTTAATGGGGAATTGACTCGCTTTAAAAATTATTGTTGGCAAACCTATTGATTATTTCAGTTATGGATAGAGGCCGAGGCTTTCATCACTCAAAGATAAGAATGTCACTCGCTTAACTGAAGAATATCAGTTCACGGCTCGTTATATCCCACCACACTGTGACAACTAATCTTCAATTTGATAGCCTGGGCATGTGAACTTCACAGAGTTGAAAATAAAGAATCTTATACTCCACCGCTACGATATCCGTAGACCAACGGCCAAGCGTAGTTTCTAATAAACCCATATTAATCGCCTTAAAGAAACGATTAGATTTTACAAAGACTTTCGCGGGTGGACGAACTCCCAGGGGTACTTTGGGCCTACAAAACGATAACTCGCAGACCAACCGTCATATCCCCATTTGCACTCACTTATGGATGCAGCTTATAAACCCAACAGAAATCTTGATGCCCACGCCCGAATCAAATGATATACCCAGCACTGCACATCGAACTGGTGATTAAAGCACTGCATAATGGCAAACGACTGCGCGGCAGCCGATCAGATGAATAGCATCGCACTCACCACAAGCTAGCAAGCAAACCTATACAATGTATGCGTGAAACCCCGAAGGTTCCAAACTGGGGACTCAACCTCGAGAAGTTTTCGGAACACGTTCGATCCGTCACTTGGAAAGTTCCACCTAAACTCGAGGGACCGTATATAGTAATGCGACGAGAATCCGCATCGATGCATTAGAAAACTAGATGGACACTTTGCATCTAGAATGTGGAATATTATGCACCTTAAAAGGTACTACCAATAAAGAAGGATGCACCAACTACGTTCTATCTCAATTTTTTCATTACAAAGCCCGGTAAGGTCGATGAAACCATCGGCCAAAAGATGGGTTGATGCCCAACTGCTCATTACCAAGCTCGGGTAAGGTTGATGTCCTACCGGCCCAGTATGATTGATGCCTAGCTGGTTCATTACAAAGCCTGGGTAAGGTTGATGTCCTACCGGCTCAATATGGTTGATGCCAGCTAGTTTATTATCAAGCTCGAGTAAGGTTGATGTCATACCGACGCAGTATGGTTAATGCCTAACTGGTTCATTACAAAGCCCGGGTAAGGTTGTCATTCCATCTGGCTCTAGTATGGGAGTTGATGCCCACCGTTCCATTACAAAGCCCTGCAAGGTCGAGTCCCACCGACCCGCACGGTCGATGCCCAAATGGGTTCCCTACCAAGTCCGGGTAAGTGTCGATGTCCCATCGCCCAAGATGCTTCGATGCCTAATCGGTTCATTACTGCCTAGGTAAGGTTGATGTCCTACCGTCCCAAGATGTTGATGCTCACTGTCTAGCCACAAAGCCCGGGTTGGAGGTCCTACCGGCCAAAGAGGCCGGGATGCCCAACCGGTTCATTACAAAGCTCGTGTAAGGTCACGCCCCACCACTAGTAATGGGTTGGAGTGCCCACCTGCCTACGGCAAACGGTTGATGTCCTAATGGCCTGCATGTGGCGTTGATGCCCAACTGGTTCATTATAAAGCCCAGGTTACGTCCCATCGCCCAAAGAGTGGCTGGAGCGCCCGCCGTTCATTATGGAGCCAGTGAGGCACTAGTGGGGCAAAGGAACCTTGTATACCGGAGTGTTCATTTGGACCTGATCTATGTCCTACTCAAGGTACATCTTTGCCTACCTGGCTAAATGAACTGAATTACGTGATTCGACAAAGAGAAAGAAATAACATCAAACTCGCAAACAACACATGCTTTTTTATGGCTTCATTATATCAACAAAACGGATACGTAACACGGGTTGTGGTGAGGAACAAGGCTCAACGAGCAATGGAAAACACAAACCCTGGGGCTCCCGCCGAGACATCGTGCCCTACTCTCCCTAAGCACTCTAGTGGAAGAATCAAAGCTCAGCCACCCACCCCAACCTCGGCCGACAGTTATATTGCCGCCGCCGCTAATATCCCCAAGGATCACAGCCGGGAACCTCCTTTAACGCAATCACGCTTCACTCGAGCGAACATCGATACGACTTCTAAGCAGGGACAAACACCTGTGGCACGAGAGGGCTGATAAAGACCTGGGGATAAATGTTTAGACGGTCTGCATCCCTGCCTGGAACTAATAGCTGACTTCCACAAAATATTATAAAAGTGTAAAGCACAACAACCATAACCATAGTTTAAAATCACATCAAAGCCCTCCTCCTGGGCCTTTTTCTCTTTAAGGGCATGTGCTTGGAGAGCAGACACTTCATCTTTACTAGTCCTGAGTTCTAGAAGCATTGGCTAGCCTCGCCTTCCGCCTTTGCCTAGCCTTCTCCTCGAAACCGGCCAGACATTTGGACCTTAGCCAACCTCGACTCCACTTTCGCCCGGCACTTCCCCGGGGCCATCCAGATCCATGTGGGCTACCAGGGGCTTCAGGTGAGCAAAGATCTCTCGCCTTTGCTCGAGCCATTTCAACGCCTCTTTGGCCTCCATCTCCCAAAGATCGATCTCGACTCCGCTTAACTAAAGAAGACTCAACCCTTGTAGAGTCGAACGAGTCATCGAGCTGCGAGTCGTAGCTCTCCGTGATCCTCACGACCGGAATTCTCGTTGTTGGTAAGTCATATTTTGGATAGTCGTAATGGCCTACAAAAGAATGCATTAGAATAAGGCAATAACTCGAAATAATACTAAACAAGGCATATCACAACATACTAGCTCCGCCTAACTCGGACGGTTATCGTACGAATTAGCATTCCGCCTTCAATCCACCGCCAGTTCATCCCACAAGCATAGGTAGGGACTGAGAAGGCATATTCTTCGCCCCTCCCCTCGGCCCGCATAGTTGCAGGCATTCGAAGCAGTGTTGGATACAATTGATGCATATGGGCAGCCAGGGATTCGCCCCGGTAAACGGCCTCCAACGATTGATAATCTCTTTGGCACCTTCTGGCCCAGGAACCGATACTTCCTCTATAGGGGGAGCCTAGCCCTATGGAGGAATATCATCATATAAGAATTCAAATAGAATCGACGGGAAGCGCCTACTACGCCCAAACTCGGTAGATTTTAAGGTTTCTACCGATCAACCAACAATATGCTCCGAGGGAATGTCCTCCTGACCTCCGCATGAGTTGGGGAGACCTCTCCTAACCACTGGCAAGAGGGCGCTCAAGTCGACCGCTATGAAAGTCCATCCTCAAAGTAACCCGAAACGACTATCGCATGCACATCCAAACTCTCACTAGATGGTTATTGACTTGCCTCACCGGCCACCTCAGAGGTAGCACCAGTTGCCCGCTTAAAGTTGGCACCTTGTTTGCGCTTCCCTGCGTCGAAGTTGTGAATAAGATCAACCATCTCTTCCTCTTCTTCTTCCTCTTCCCTAGCAGGAGGTGGCTAGATATTGGGAAACCCAAGGAACAAAATCTTCCACCCCCACTCCAGGTGTTTTTAGATGTTCGGGCACCCGCCTTCCCTCCTTAGAGGCTTGGGAGGCAGGACAAGAACCCTTTTTTGAAAAAGGGAGACGCTCGAGACGGCTACCCCTATCGTCTTTCTTAGATGCTTGGCTAGAGATGAGATGCTCATACAAATTAGGAGATTGAAATTAATGTACTTCTCCACCTGCTTATGCAAGAAGAGGTGGAATAACCTGGAATGATAGGAGATTGCAACTCAACTCACAAAGACTTCGTAGTTGGTGAGAATTTCTTAAGATGTCGTTCCATTAAATCTCTAGCAACTCTCGAATTTTCTTAAAGCTAGCTTTCTCCACCTACTTTGTCACTTAATTCCTCCCATTTCTTCCCTCGCACAAAAAAAAAAATAAAATAAAATAAAATACACGAATGTAAAGGATAAATGCATAAAAATGCACCGACATATAGATCCCATAACTTGAACACACAATAGAACGACACGGACGGTTCAAAACAAACGGAGGTTGGGGGAGCCCGGTCTCATACTGTCCTTAACCAAAGACTACGCCTTGCCTCTGGGCTTTAGGCGAGTCAGTAAGTCTCAGAATAAATTATCGCCCGGGCTCACAACATGGATAGCCGACCTCCGTGTCCCAGCTTCAAGGTATAAATAAAGCAAACCTCTACCAACGAAATGTCCAGTTGGTAAAGGAGGTTCAGCACGTTGCATTGGTCAGATCCGAATGACATTCGGATGGATAAGAGTAGGAGGCGCTCTAGAGAAGTGTAGGAACTGCTTTACTAGAGGTGAAATGGAAATAAGCCCTGGCTGCTAATGCTCCGGGTGAAATTACACTACACCTGCCTTTCCTCGCTGATAGTGAATTCTACCGGGACTGGTCCAATAACTCAAAATCGATATCAAGTAGGAATTCGACAACAAGACCTCAACTCCTCCATGGACAAGAGGAGATGAGGTCGCTTGGGTGTATATGATCCCGGCCAGGGCCCTCATGCCCAACCCGACTAAGGAAGTCTCTTTTTGACCTCTCGCCATACTGCAAGCAGACAACAACAAAAGGGGAGAGGAATGGGAAATCAGTTTCATGCCATAATACCAAACTGGTAAAAGGGCAAGAACACACATGAACCTACTGCACCGAAACCCTCCCTAATTTAACGCAGCCCTAAAAACACCCTCCTATGATCTTGTCGCGAAATACGCCGGAGCACTGGTCTAACGCACTTTAACAAAAATAAGTGCTTTACCTAGAAGATAGGGGAAAACAAATGCCTGGAAAGATAAATCGCAAAACACACAACGGAGTATTAGCGTAAGCCCTTGCCGGAAGGAAACAAGATATCGCGGCCTACGTTCGCAGCATTAAATGCACCGCTGACTTATCGCCCCTCCCAAAGATTTGAATCCTGGCGACACTTCACGTACTAGGGCACAATAAACAAGTGTGGGCTAGGTTCGTGGGCCCCCAAGCTAGGGCCCTTGTGCCTCCCCAATGGCTGCTTAAATGAACAACCAAGCCAAGTCCAACAGAATCATAAGGGCCGATCCATTCTGGGACCATCAAATGCCACAACCTCGTCTCTGCTGAGTTAGCCCACGTTGCTAACCGATTAGTTGAGCATGAGAAAAATAAGGTGAGCAAAAACGCAAAAATTCCAAGAAACACAATTTCACTAATTACACTAAAAGGCGTTCATAATTACACAACAACACTTGCAACCAAGCGATCATACTTCAACAATTACATAACCCAGCAGGGCCAAAACAGACTGGAAAACAGAGCCTAAGAAAGAGGAAAAAGTGGAAGAAAAGGTCGAAGAAAAAGACAAAGGAGATCCTAAAGAAGATATGAAAAAAGAAAAAGCCCCGGCAACAGATAGCCTTTTTTTTTTTTTGGCAATATGATTACAGCGCCTTTCAACCATGCCAAAGCGAAAGGGCATATAAGGGGGGCATATAAGGCTCGAAAACATCCCTTCAAAAGAAAAATTACCAGCCTCCACAAGGTTTTAGCCTCCGGGCGCACTTTGTCAACATCACACTCAAATTTAGAGCAATCGGAAGATCAGGCACCGGCGCGCCCAATAACGCCTAGCCATACATCACCCATCGAAAAACTCGCAAACCAAATTCTAATAACACAAAAGAATCCATTACCCTACAACCTTTTATAAGGTTTCGAACCTGTGGGAAACCCCAAAAATCTGCATTAAATGTGTTACTAAAAATAGAAAATCCCTTGCTAACGAGCGCGTTGGAACACACAAGCATTAACGAACCCTTGATCTCAACACAAGGTGTCAAAGAATACGGTGATATTTTTCCAACTCTGGGAAGATCGGGATCTCCTTAGCTGGTGCTGGGGCATCATGGTACTACGGCTCGCCCAAGACCCTATTCAAAAGGCCCGTATTATATGAAAGCCCATGTGGCTGTGCCCAAGCTTCGTGCCTAAGTACCCTTGCCTGGCTGTGCCACCCAAGCGGTCTCATACCGATCATAGGATCCGAATCCACGCCTGCACTTATCCGATCACAAATGAAGGCTTGCGACGGCTCGCCCAAATTGACATCCCTCTCCTAGCCGCTTGTCGCCTTTAAGAAGATGACCAATTTAATAGTTTCTCACCGATCCTCAGAGTCTGAAGACACATCCTCCACTGGGGTCAACGACGTAATCGCCTTAGGATGATCAAAACCATTCCCGCTGAGGAAGGATCGAGCAACTTGACTATCCAAAAGGAAGAACAAGCCATGACTCTCAAATCAAGCGCCCCCCCTTTCCATTTTGCAAACCAATCACCCACTTTCCATAAAAAGTGGACTATCCTCCTCCTTCATAAATAAGGAAGAAATCGCAACGGGTGAGGGGGATACCCTACTGAAAAATGGATGTATTTACTCTCCTTATTTCTCTGTCTGACTTAAGCATCGGAGAGGCGGCCAGTCAAGACACCACCATTTGCCTTAGTTTGTTTTGCGTGTCCTTGTCGCTGTGTTAATGTCTCCGACAATTCGAGACTTTGAGAATCCAAGAGACAACATTTGGTAGGACGAAAATATAGGGGAACCGAAATCAAACAAAAAGTGAACAAAGTCTGAGGTTATAGATAGGAAAAGAAAGATTCTTTTGACCTATGTAGGGTGTGGTCTTACATTATTTTTCTCCAACAAAATTCGAGAATCACTTGGCTCCGCTTGTGTATTTGCATGGTTTTGAATGGAACTTTGACTCTTAGTTTTTTTTTTTTTTTGTCAACCTTCCAACCACTCTCACTCAAAGTCACCGCAAAACAACAAGCAACCCAAAGACCAGTTCCATCACATTTATATGTGCATTGTTTTATATCTTTCTATCATGTTTATATACGTGAAATTTACCTTAAACGCCTATCAGTTTATCAAGCATTTTTATTAAGAAGTAATTATAATCGCCTACCGCCTACCAAATTTATCAATTGAATCAAACAAGGCCAGAAGGTTTTGTATAATCGAGAAATGATGCACTTTTAGAGTAATTTAAATTTAAATTTTTATTATTGAAAATAAATTTAAATTGAACTTTTGAAACTTAATTGATGATAAATTGATACTTAGTGTCTGTTTGGTGAAGCTAATAACTGATTATAAATTATTGCTTTGATAAAGTAGTTGACTAGAATAATCTAGAAGTAGTTGATTGAAAGTTAATTTACATATTCATATATGATAGAGATATAAAAAACAATGCATGCAAATATAGAAAAGAGATAATATATATATATATATATATATATATATATATATATATATATATATATATATATATATATGAAGTTACAAAAATTTAGTGACTTATATAATGAAAAAAATAATTCTAAAATATACCTTTAAATTATCATTGAATTCATGAATAGTCATTTGTAAACAAGGAAAGGGATAAAAAAGAGAATTTAGATATTTTAATAAGACCATATTAGAATAAGCTACGATATGTAGCTTTTTCCTATCATGAGCTATTTAGCACTAATCAATTATCAATAACTGATTATTAGTCTTTCCCAAGCAACTTATAAACCGAGTAGGTTCAGAATCAACTATCGGGCTCCATAATCAACTCAATCAAGAAACCCCTTCACCTTAATGTCACATGTCTTGTGCACATTTGTTTAAAACTTTTTGTTTCGAAAAATTCAAAACCCATGCGTCATGAAACGATTTTTTTTTAAAAGATAAATAATTTTATTGATTCAAATTAGCAATACATTCGATAAAAACATATAATCAAATTTACAAAAAACTTTTGAGAATGATGCAGCTTCCAAGTTAATATCATAAATAATCAGCTCAAAGCTTACATATTTGATAATCCTATACTGACTAAAATACCTATGATTCTAGTTCTACAGCATATTGACAATTATGATTTAATGTCTCTCTCAAATCGAATATGTTTTGTTGTTGGAATCGCCCATCTTCATACCAAGACGACACAACCACACGCCGTAATAAGTCGACGATAAAACCACATGCCGTTACAAGTTGGTGACAAAATCACAAAAAAAAACAAAGTAAAAACTTAGATCTATGTGAAAGAATCATTTTATTGAGAAGAAAATGATAAAGAGAGTTATAGATGGGTGATTTAAGGCTAAAATGACCAAAAAATCACTTCTCTTTCTTTAAGAAAAAAGGCTAGCAGAAAAAAAAAAAAAAAGATAGAGAAGAAGAGAGGAGTGATGGCTAGGGTTAATAGATTCTTGGGATTTGTGTCATGAAACGAGTTATGTAAAACAAAAATTAGCTCAAAAGCCTACAAACGAGTTATGTAACACAAAAAATGTACAAAGGTTTCGATATGCCCAAAAGCAGTCCTTAAATTAGTATACTAAATTTCATTAATAAAAATAAATCCTATTAAATAGATGAGTCCAATAGAAAATATCTAGTATACCATAGGCCCTAGTACAAAATTTGGATTAAAAATCAGCATACAGTTACAATTAATTAGGATGAAAGGTATCAAATCGAAATAAATTCGATTAAAAATCAATTCAATATCTTATAATCCAAACACAAGTGTTAATATGCGAACCAACCTAAATCCCCAGGCAAACCCAACTCAATTTAAAATGCAAAGCCTAGAAGGTAATGAGTAAACAAAATTAAGTCTGAAATGTACTAATGTCATAAAAGTCAAATACATAAATAAATAACTATATCAAAGAATACGTAGGTGACATGGTTGAGGTCTCTCATAGTTTAACTAGTGGTTTCAAGTTCGAGTTTTGAGAATTAAACTGTGTTATGTGGTAGAGTTTTATCATCTTTGTGATCCCTCTCCACTAGTATGAGGATTAGTTTGTGTGTGGTATGACTTAAATGTATATTCAATGTGTACATGAAACCGCTCATGATTGGAAAAAATTTTTTTTCCTTATGTTTAGAGCCATATACGAGCTAAGAATGAGATCATGGATAAAAGGGAAGTTAGGTATGTGACTTTTTGGTTGTTGGGCTATGATGTGAATGGTGGTAATGCGTGAAAGAGATGGAGATCGTGAATCGGGGGAGACATAGAAAAAAAAAAAGGAAGAAAGAAAGAGAGGAAGATCGAAAAAGATGGGAAGATAGATGGAGGAAATAGAACCTTTTTGTGGGTATGGGAGTTTCATGGAAAAAGGAAAGAAAGAAAGGGGAAGAAAATGAGATGGTAGCTTTGGCTGTGGGCATGTGGGGTATGGGTTTTGGGTGAATGGGTAGGTGGGAAAAAAAAGGATAAAAAATGGAAAGAAGGAAGTTGGATGGGGAAAGGGAAAGAGGTAATGGAAAAATACGCAGAAAATATAGGAAGGAAAAGAGGAGAGAGAGAGAGTGTGTGTAGAGGAGGTGGTTTTAAGTGGCCATGGATGGGCGTGGAAAAGAGAGTGGGAAAAAAAATTGGAAAGAAAAGAAAGGAAAAAAAAGTAAAATAAAAAAAACTAAGATTCAAAATTAAGGGAATCTTATGTTTTGGGTTGCCTATTTAAGTTTATTTAAAAAAGAATAAATATGAGTTTTTTACCAAATAAGGATGGACTCATTTCAAAAATATTCAAAAAAAGCTGCATCACATGTGATTTGATTTTTTGGTCCCTAAAATACTTTCAAACTAACATAAAAAAACCCATAATATCTATCCCTAATAAAAAACAAAAACCAAACTACCATTGTTCTTGGGGCAAAAGAGGAATCGTGGAGACAAACACAGAGAGCTAAGTAGCGAGGAAGATCAAAGGAAAACACTCACCTTATGTGGTATTGTATTATCTATGTTGGATACATATGTTGATTGGCATTTGTTTTCATACAACGTTTCAGGTGGACGCCCAAACTGAGGGGTCCCGTTGACAACCCGTCAACCCACTAATTCTCATGGATTTTTGATGACCGATAGCACATCATAAGGTCCCATTTATCTGATCCATATTTAAAAAAAAAAATCTAAAGAGAGCTTCCTTTATTCGAGGAGGTCTACCTAGCATACAACCTATATAACAGTATAATCATAACCCATCCAAGGTCTTAAAAGAAGTAGTATTGACCCCACAGGGTCCATCTGTCCATATCCCCAATATATACACCCCTTTACCAGGGCCCATTCATTCACGTTTAAATTTAAAATATAAAAATAAAACGCTTAATTACAGTCCATAAGAGTCCGATCACAGCTCTCTTACCATAATTACATACCCGACTATTTATACAATAATCCAAAATAATTTAATTACAATTCTTTTTACATAACATGGTTTTGTAAAGTATTGTCAAGGCCATGTCTAGCTTTTCTTCACAATCACGCACATCTGAGTCGCTCTCAGACTAAAAGGGGTCCCAAGGAGCGAGCAATGACCCGCAGGCCGATAATCTCCTACAAGTGGTTACTTCCCCACCTAAGTGCTCATATTAACGATCAAACCAACCCATACACATCCAAGTGAAAATGTCTATATGAATGTCGTATGTCATGCATGGAATGTCTTTATGCCCATATCCCGAGTCACTCACCGACTTCCTCACACATGCCTATGCTAAGTGTGACAACCGTCACTGGTAGTACCAATGACACACACATATACCGAGCCTTACCGGCTCACTAGTACCCAATGCGAGTGCCAATGGGCAACTAATCCCAAGTCAATCTCGACTCCTATCACACAACTCGAAGTCTATGTGATAACCATGACCGTGTGTCTTCTTTTTGTGCAAATGTAACTTTTCAGCTCACACCGTGCCTCTTACACTATTACGTAATTTTGATCACACCGCTGTCTCTTACACCTATGTTCCGTGCTTTTCACCTGAGTGGTTAATCTGGCCCCCTTCGCCCGCCCAACACACATTATTTATATTTCTTTTTATGTTTTAAACCGAGAGACATTTATTGGACGTCGTCCAAAGTACGAGCTCACTACCCATTCATCAACATTGATGATGGATGACCATACCTATGCACACATACTCAATATGCTGATGTCCATATGCATATGAAATGCAAATATGTCATTTCATGCTATGTCATGCTACATGCATAATAAGAGCTACATGTAACATTTATAAATTCAGGATAATTATATTTCCTACATAAAATTTCCATTTATCACAACTTCCATGTTAATACATCATGCAAGCACATATTAACATGAATTTTACACATAACAACATATTATTTATTTTTCTAACAATAACACACAAAATGGCCAAAATCTCGGATCCACATAAAACATCCCTTCATGGTTCGTCATTGAATTACTGTGATACCAAAACACACCACAAAACCGGAAGACACGCTTCGACAGTTTCAAATCGGCTCCTCGCTTCACGCGCCTCAAATCCCGCCCGTCCTGGACAAGATCCGAACCGGCTCGACGCAGAACATATAATGACTCTTACTCGCTTAATTAGACATTGGTATATCCAAGTCTTATAATATATCAACATCATATACAAAAGTCCAAAATAACACTACCACCGTAGTGGAACGTTTACAATGTTGTCACATATATACGTGATCAGGTCCATTACATATTCAAACTATACATTTGGCTAACATCGATCGAGCAGGAACCTACAATGATGAACCCTAGTCGTGTCGTCCCGAAGAATGCAAGTTCCCTGACGCCTTCTCCAGACCTACACTAATAAACCCGTGCAAGCTTTACGCTGGGAAACATATATAATATGCATGTATACGCTATAAATAAGCATATAACAATAACGACACGTAAATTACATGCATTCATCTCACGGGTTTATACATTTATGCTTATTCTTATATAAAAAGCAATGTAGTACTACACAGTTTATCAGATTTATCAGATTCGTAGGTACACCGGACTTATAATCAGACATGTGACTTATATTTATTCGCATCTCCCTGTAGGAGTAGAGTTTACTCATATCTCGTAAATACCCTTAGGTATTACGCGTGACGTAACGATACACTCCTTCATGTCCTCTTATCTAATATTCAGTTATTATCATATAATTATGGGAATACTCACCCATTCTAATAAAAGTAAGACATCAGATAATAAGTATCCGAAGATACTATACTGGCGTCAGAGTACGCTGTAATTTCCAGATTAACAGAGGTCAGAGCACTAATCGTATGTGAGTGCCGTAGCACTTAACCTAGACAGAGTGCCGTAGCACTCCACCCGAGTACCGGGCTACGGTCGACCAAAACAGAGGCCGGAGCACTAACAGGAGTACCGAAGTACTAATCAGATCAGAGTGCCGGAGCACTAACTGGAGTACCGAAGTACTAATCAAAACAGGAGTGCCGGAGCACTAACAGGAGTACCGAAGTACTAATCAGATCAGGAGTGCCGGAGCACTAACTGGAGTACCGAAGTACTAATCAGAACAGGAGTGCTATTTCAGTTAATAACTGGTCTCAGGTATTTTTATAATTATATGAGTTCAGTAACTTACTATCTTATAAGAGGGCATTCTTAGCCACTTATGTGTTCATGACAGATCAGATTTTATATACTGGTAAGGTATGATGCGTATGTAATCACACCTTATTCATGTATTCTTATTATACTAAGAATCTACTTTACCCTGAATTGAATCAATCCACCTGATCATCCAAATCAAGCACACACTTTCACGCTAACTACCCTTTTTCCTCCGATTTACTCCGAGGATGTGTTTGAAATACTCACTTCTTCCTGGGATCTTAAATTCATATTTTGCACTATATCTTTGTAAATTCCTTTAAATTTAAGGTGCTATGGTTCTATTCCAACTGAATCACCCCATTCTGAGCACCGAAATTGCCACGTCCGAAACAACTCGACTACTCTATGATCAACTCCACGCAGAAACGGGCTACACATACCCACTCCTGGAGTGAATTTTGGGCTATCTAGAGTCATAACTTGGAGATACTTCATTAAATATGTTTTGTTCTCCTGAATTTTTATTTTAAGTGGCCACTGAATCACTCAACCTGATAAGAAATGAGAAAGTTAGCGCCAAAATACGCAACCCACGTATCAGAAACCGTGAACAGTCAGACTGGTACAAGCTCAAGTCAGAATGGCAAATTTGGCCAAAAATGACCATAACTGAAATTGTACCGGTACAAGCTCAAGTTGTACCGGTACTAATCCCCCAAATGCCCACAATGGGTATTTTCTCCCATTTTTCCATACTTTTGAACCCCAATCAACTCTATACCTAATAAACACTTCAAGATCACTTCAACCATCTTATGATCTTCTTTTCTACTCAATTTATCATTCAATACACCTCTTATGAACTTTAGCTAAACTCAAACATGCTTTCTATTCATCTCTTATATGCCTAGGGTTTTACTCAACCCTACATTCAAGAAACTTTGGTTAGATGACATCCTAACAAACCCCTAGATTTGCAGACAAGATATTAACCATCAAGCCTTAAATTCCATGTGATCCATACAAATCCATACTCAAAGTAGTTTCCATACCTTTTTTTTTGGCCCTCCATCTTCTTCCTCTCTTCTCTCTTCTTCTTCCTCTTCCTTCTCCCCTCCTCTTTCTCTCTACTGCTCTCTCAATTTGAGACCAAATTTGGTCTTTATCTATACTCATGGCCAAGGTTCGGGCCCTCTAAAAACTCCATTCGGGGTTAAGTTTCATTATTTGTAAAAAGGTCCCTCTCCATCTCTGGCTATTTGAATTTCAACTTTCCAATATTTTATCGGCCTCATTCTCATCAACTATGACTTTAAGCCCCCTTTGGACAAATTACAATTTTGTCCTTAAGTTTTGTAACTTTCCGGTCCTCTGCTCCTGTTTCGCATTTAACTCACTAAACAAATAAATTATAGCTTACAACATTCTAAACATGTCGAAAAACGACTAGGGTATATTTCGGTGTTACAAACTCCAAATCCGAGATCGCCGTAGGTTTTAGCTCTGACCGTCCAAAACAAGTCTCCGAAAATTTGAAACAGGATTTGCTTAAAACAATCTGTATCTGGCCAAGATCAAGTTCGAAAATGGGCCCCGAAAAATTCAGCCCGAAAGTAGCTTCAAACAACCCAAAATTCCTAAAATTTCTACACCGGGCTCCCAAAAATTTGGGATCGGGAATTTACGGCTGCCTCTCACTAGCCTCTAATAAAAACCCCAAGCCATTAAATGGCCTTGTGCCAGAAATAACCAAAGTAGGAAAATTTCTTACCTTGTGGAGTTTGACGAAACTCCATGATTTTGCTATCCACGCGTAGCTCTCAATGTGTGGATCGACTTTGCCTCTTGCTCCGATGAAAACCTACTATCCAATTTCTATAGATCTTAGAGATATTTTTTTTCTCTCTCTACCCCTCTCTTCTCTTCCCTTTCTACGAACCCTTTCTCCCGTCTCTTCCTTTTTTTTCCTTTTTGACTTTGTTTTTTTTTCTTTTTATCATTTTTTTATACATGGTGCAATGTCCATCTCTCATTCGGGTCTGCTTCTGCCCCGAAACAATTTATCTCTTTTCATTTCAATTTAGTTTAAATGAACTTAGCTCAAGTCATTTCCTGACTAACGAGATTTTCGTAAAAATCTCTCTGGCCTCGAGTCATTAACATTTTACCTAAAATCGTAAAATTCGATTGTCTCACTGACGAAATTTTTTGGGTCACGCGAGATGAATTTAACGACCTACTCCGTTTTGTCATCTGAGATCTAGAGAATTTTCTAGGTTTCCCTGAACCATTATGACAATTTATTATTATTTATTATTATCATTTTTCCATTTTTGAAAATTTCTAATTTTCCTGGGTTTTACAATTTGTAGTATATTTATTTAAAAAAACATTTTTTTAATTTATATGTAATAATTATTGAATTGAAGCAATATAGCGTCAATCGGTTGAGTGATGCTTACTGAACCGGTTGGTTAAGGGAAATAATGATAGAAAGCACACTCAATCGATTGAGCGAGCCTCTTAACCTCGCTGATCGAGGGAAATAATGACGATATTACATTCAATCAAGGCTGGCTTCCCAATCTGCTGACCGAGGAAAGCTTGAGTGAGAGATGTGATAAAATGACTATAAGAAGGGTTTGAGAAATTCGGGGTATTTTCGCATTTCTTTTCGATTTAATGTATTAGTCGAGGGTATTTTAAGGACTAAAACCACCACATGTGATGTAGCCTTTTTTTTAGTTTTAAATGAATCCACCATTTTTTGGTATAAAATCTCTTGTTTATTATTTTAAAAACTCAAATGGGCAGCTCCATAATATAAGATTCCCAAAACAAATGTAAAAAAATAAATTTAGATGTAAGTTAGAGTTTCCAATTTAGTCTTGAAACCTAAAGGAGAAAAACGTAAGAAATCGAACTGAAAAAAGGTTAATCAAACTGAGAGGTTCGCTTGGTTTTTGTTTACAAAAAAATCTTTGCCTACTACAAAATACTTCCGTTGAATTTGTTAGAATGAAATTAACTTTTAGGTTGAAATGGTTGAGTAATAAAAAAACCCTTTTTATTTTATTTATGGGTATTTATTGCTTTATATTTCATTGGTTTTGAAACAATCAGAAATAAAAAAACCTCCCCTTTTCCTATTTAAAGAGAGTTCTTGACTCTCTTTGGAGTGTGGACAAAAAAAAAATTGGTTTGTTGGGAGCAAGGTTAAAAATATTGGTTTCACGATATATTTATTTTTGATTTTAATGATTTATCGGAGGATATATCTATGAGAGCTTTACACGAATATCGAAATATCGAATCAACAAACATTAAATTCATGGAAATACTTTTTAAAAGTGTAAAAATGACATTAATAATAAAATATACAAACTGATATTATTATATCAGAATGGTCTTTCAAAACGAAAATGAAGATCGATGTGGCCTCATTGCAACATTTGACTCCATGAATAAATCCAAGGTATCATCACATCACATTAACTAAAAGCTGCTCGCACCTAACCAATGAATTTTCAAGGATCCGAGACATTTGCTCAATCAAAGACTTGAATAGAAAATCATCAAAGAAGTGAGTAAATTAATGAAAACAGAGCACCACTATTCTTTAACCTTCATTCCAACTAAGTTTGCAGAGGGCAAATGGGGCAAAATAAAAATGGTTACCCAATCCTCGCAAACAACCTAAAGTGACAAACAAAAGCAAAGAAGAGAAGGGGCTTGTAAAGCGAGCCATAGAACTCCAAGAAGGAAAACCATTTTCGCTTTACTAATATATCGGCCAAATTGTAAAATTTTACATTTTTTGCTCCACGCCAGATTTGTATTGATATTTGGTCCATATTTAATAATCATATAACGATATATCATCGATATTGTTCGATATTTTTTTATTTTTCCTTCATTCAACCTCGTTTGCTTATATCATGTCAGGAAGGCCCGACACCCGATATATCAACGATATATCATGGTTATTTCTCGTCCCTCGGGTCGCGACATAGAAAGTTTTGTTGCAACAAAGTTTTCATCTCTATCGCCCCAACATCTTCATACATGCGCTTCGCCGGACATATTTTTATGCTCTTTTTCACCACGTGATGTAGTCTTCTTTATCTTTCATTATCGACTCTGAATGTTGTGTCGCGACATAGTTTTCTTCTTTCACGACATATGATCTGCCTTGGTCTTGTCATAAGTTGAAATGTCTGTCGCAACATGGAAAATTCTGTCGCAGGCACTTTGTCTTGATCTTTCTCATTGTTTTGTTATTTTATGTCGCAACATAAAATTTCTCTATTGTGACAGAGTTTCTTGTCCTTCAAAGCTGACTATGGATTTTGTGTCACAACATAGTTGTCTTTGTCATGCAGCCTCTTCACTATCTCCTACTCTGCGTCGCATGAGCCGTGATTTCGTTCGACATGAGTTTCATTTCCATGCTTTGATCAATGTCATGACATGAGTTAGAAATGTCATGACATTCTTCTTATGGTCTCCGCCTTTGTTACGACGTAAATCAACTACCATTTCTAAAATTATGCTACAATAATCTTCATTTCTTAATTTGAGTTCAGTCATCTCATATGACATAACTCTTTGCTTGTCATTTGGGGACTTCGCTGCTACATTCTGAAACTATGTCGCGATAGAGAATTCTACTCTGGCCAATTTTTTGCTTTTCTAGCTGGAATTATCTCATTTTCATTCAAAGAACTACAAAACAAAAAGTTGTGAACATTCCATAATTCAGCGTTAACATGAATTATAAACTTAAATTATGCCAGAAAAATGGATAAAAATAGATGAGTTTAGGACTCATCAGTGCTCGATTTGGATTTTTTTTTTTTTTAGTTGGTGTTTCTGTATTTAGGTTGTTTTTAGTTTTTTATGGTTAGGTTTCATGTGTCTTTGTTTTTTTTATATAACATGTGTCTTTGTTTTATATACAGTTTTCATGTGTTTACATGTCTTAGGTTGTTTTTGCAGCTTTGCGTGTTTAGGCGTATTTTAGGTATTGTGTGTGAGCGGATGTCACACTCGCCGGGGAGGTTAATTTGAGTCAAAAAATTAAAAAAAAAAGATTAAGTAGAGAATGAAAAGGGACCCTTAGGTAGTTCCATGATCTAGAATAGTGTGTTAGAAAGGTTGAGGTGACTTAGTTTGGGTCACCCTCAGGTGTTTCCAAGAAGCCATTTCCTCGAAAGTAGTCTATCAAGCACACACTCACATGTGATCTCCATGTGGCATACCAAGGCCCCTGACCTTGCTCACAAGAATTCCACGGCCTGAGGGTTTCTAAACACTCAAGTGATGGACACCTTGAAAAGAGGATTTCCTTCGAGCCCTAAATCGAAAAAAAAAAATAGAAATAGAAAAAAGAAGATGTGTGAATAGAATAAGTAGGATCGTCCAATCGGAATCCCGGGCACAATCCGAGGGGCCTTTCAAAGCCTAATGCCATGAGCCAACTAGCCGGGAGCCACTGACTTCACTACCCACTACATGGGACAGAGGATGGACCCTTTCCACAGTCTATGGCCTTTAGGTTTTGTTAAGGGTGAAGTTCGAGGGGAACTAAATGCCCACTTAACCAACTGGTGGGGAGTCACCAATGAATCCCCACTACAGGGACACTCAGCTAAAACTTATAGGCACTGGAGTTCTTTCATGCTTAGGTAGTATGTAAAGAGTGGGTGATTCTTATCCTTATGTGATTGAGTCTTCTCAAATGGGTGAGTGGACTTCAAGTTCAAAATTGAACTGGAGATATGTTGAGATCATGAAACAATTATGATAGATTCTATGGGGAAAGGTCATTGAAAACTTGAGGGGTTGAGTTGCTTAGTAAACCTGACCTTGCTTAGCGAAGTTCCTTAGAAAGTTGCACAACTTTAAGGATCCCTTTGATTTAGACGATAAAGTACCGAATTGCAAGTTCGGGTTCATTTTGACTCTCCAGACAGGCCGTATATCACACTCATGTCTTAGGTGTTTTGTGTGTCAATTTTCATGTGTGATAGTGTTATGAGTCTGTTTCTTGGTTGGGGATAAGCAAGAAGCTAAGTTTGGGGGTGTGATGAGTGCCCAAAACACTCATCATATAAATTAAGATTTGATCACATTTTCGGTTCATTTTACTTACTAATAAGTGTGTTTATTGCCTTATATCTGATACTCAGTGTCTCGTGCATTTCAGGTGAAAAATGTGGCATTTGGAAGCTGTGTGGAGATTTGAAAAAGGAGATTGGAGGAGAGCTCAACCTCAACGTCTCGAAATTCTCACGTTGCAACGTTGAGGTCGTATGACGTGCAGCCTACATCAGCCAACGTCGCGACGTCGCCGAGACTCACTAAGCGAGAATTTTTTAGATATAACAAATAGAACGACAAAAAAAGAGAGGAGGAGAAGGAGGATACGAGACTGAGATAACTACACAAGAGGACTCAAGAGATAGTGTAATCCCCGTAATTTGTATTTCTTCAACCCTATCGATTAAAACTCGAATGATTGTAATGACCAGGATGATGTTCTAGTTTTATTTCTAGGGTTTTGTTGTACCCTTGTTACATTCGTATGGATTAGTTTTTTTATTCAGTTTTATTCAATATATCTATGGATATGTTATCGATTTGCTCTATTCTCTGCAAGGTTAAAAATATCGGTTTCGACGATATATCGGTACTTGGATTTTACGGATATATCGGATATATCGGGAGATATATCAGTGAATATTTTTACATGAATATCGATATATAAGAAATTAACAAAAATACTTTGAAATTCATGGAAATGCTTTGTAAAAGTGTAAAAATGACATTAATAATGAAATATACACATTGATATTACATTGCAATGGTATTTCAAAATCAAAATGAAGATCGATGTGGCACCATTGCAACATTTGACGAAGGGATCCCATCTTGATGAAGACAATACTCATACCAGGACATGGTGTTCCGATAATATTGATTATAGGATCGAACATGTCATGCATAAATGTCTTGACTTATACCCACAATCTTTGTAATTTAATTCTAGCTATTGGATTTAATTTTGATACAAATATAATCGTTAGATCTTCTTTAAACTGTTGGAATTAATCCATAATCGTTGGATCAAGTCATGATTTAAAATTTGACTGTTGGATTGCAAATCTGACCGTTCGAGAGATGAAAAGCTCCGTGAAACTGTAATACGATCAAAGCAAACGCACCGACTTGGACCGGGCCAAATAATCGTGGAAATCTTCAAAACATGGGTGCAATCCCTAATCGTTGAATGTCTTTGGATATATCTTCTATATATCTCGATATATCTTATATATCTCTGATATATTATGATATATCTTGATATACTGATGATAGTTTACATAAAATTTAACTGTTTTCTCCTTCACGCTGCGGTGTGTCATTGCACTGATATTTCCACGATATTTCTATTTTAACCGGTTATATTGCCGATATTACCAACATTTTTCGAAATTTCTGACCAAACTAACACTATCAATGGCCACATTGCTTCGAACCTCACAGATATCCGATATATCCAAAATTTTAGACCCTGTTCCCAACCAAATAATAACATGCCTCCATTGGTTGGTCCCTACGTGAAAACGCATACTTTTTGGAATTTGAAGATAACCAAAAAAACACATTACCCATCAAAATTAATATACCCTTCTTCGACTTTCATTTTTTTCTTTGGAAGTTGAAAGCAACCCATCAACTGCATGCTTCAAAAAAATAAAAAAAGGAAAAGCAACCCATCTCCGACTTTCTCCATTTTTGGCCGATATCGGCCGATATATCGGTTGATATGGATGATATCAGCCTATATATCGGCCAAAATTGTAAAATTCTGTGTTTAGTTCCATGCGTTGCATTTATAACAGATATTGTGTCTGATATATCATCGATATTGGCCAATATTTTTTGATTTTTCCTTCATTGGACTGTTTGCTAATATCGTGTCGGGAAGACCCGACATCCGAAATATCGACGATATATCTGTCACGCGACATTCGGGCCCATGGTTAGGAGACCGTAGTTGGGGTGCTATTGTCAGCCATTCAGGACCGTTGTATCCTAGAAGTGTATCGTCGCATAATTCTCAAAGGTCTCTTGAGAAGGCTAATTTGCTTTAAGGAGATTATGGTTGCACAAGACTCCTCACTAATATATATGATCCAACTTCCCAGTCGCCAAATCAGGTTTTAAATATTTTTGTTAAACTAAGTTGTCTCTGAGAGGGTCTTCAAACGGGTCGTGGCTAGGATTAATGAGGTCTGTGGCTTGGTTCAGATCGGGCTTTGCATTTTGTTGAGGTCCGCACTAACTGGCGAGTCTTGTAATAGGCGTATGATGTGGGTTTAAGATTGGCTTGCTTGATGACCTAGCTCGACAGCTTGTTGAGCCTGTCGCGGGGCTTGCTCGCCCAAGAATTAAAACAATTTTTTAAAATTTTAACCCCTCTAGCTAAAAATTGAATCCATCAACAAAGTTGTACACTTATTTGACTTATATAATAAATTTTTAACAAAATATATATTATAAATAGAGTTATATTATCTATTTTTTTAAAATAATATAGAGATAAGAGGCAGGCTTAAGGACCATAGTCTTGCATAAAGTAAAGCATGCGCCTTAGCTCCTTCTAAAATGTGCTTGAGCCGTATCGACTCCTCGAAGGGACCTCGAGCTTTTTGGAGACCCCTAATTGTCTTGTCCATGATTCTATATATATTGAGCTATTTAATATTTGGATAGTCCCTGAGACCTAATATATAGATAGTATTAGTGTTTCTTTAGTAGTGAGTAAATGGATATGGTAAAGGAGAAAATTAGGATTGATTTTTCGGCATTGTTTGAGGCTTGCTGAAGCAGGTTATTATTTAGAGGAATCTTTCAACCTATGCAGGTAATTATAGATTTTCCCCTTTCAATCACTCCTACAATTTTTACATGTATTTTGATTTATTTAAACATCTAATAAAGTCTTACTATGTGGAAAATCTAATTAGAACACTATAAATAAAACAGATTCTTCTAATTTGTAACTTTGATCATTGTTTTTACTTTTCACTATAAACAATCTTTGGCTCTAACTGAAAAAAAAGGATCAAAATGAGAAATACCAACTAGCTTAAGAGCGTGAAGAATCACCCTTTATGAGTGTGTTTTTATTTCATTTATGAGACATATGAAAGAGGATTAAGACCTCTGAAGAAACCATTTTATAAACCCTATTTGTTTCTAGAATTAGAACTAATTGAAAAATGTTTATTTAATGGCTTCAAATATTTGAATCTTTATTTAAAAAATTTCACATTAGTGGGAGAGGAATTTAGGTAATTTTGGGGTTGGTAAAAATCTTGTCTCCAATTCTTAAATCAATTTCGTGCTTTTAAAGGAAAATTTCATTCCTCTAAATGTAATTTTAAAATAGAGTAAATTTATAAGGGGTAGCTCAATTGATTTGATATTGGGTTTGCTCCGATCACCGATTTGAATGTTCTTGGTCTCACTCAAGATTTATCCAATCATTAATTTCAAGACCACGAGATTATTTGAGGTGAATCATGCCATGCAATTGAAAATTTCAAGGTTTCGCGTAGGCAAAACCATGCCATGCAACCTGCCTTAATTAATTACATCTAACAAAATATAATTTCCAATTTTATAATTATCAATAGAGATAATATCGATATAACATGTGTGGATACCTCTAGATGGCTATCACTTGGCAACCATCCGAATAGTCACATTCTTTTTTGAAACAAGAGTTTATATTTTATTTTATTATTTAAGTCTATTTTTACTTTATTTTTTAGGGATGAAAATAAATATTTAAAGAGTTCTTTTTTTTTCGTTTGATTTTGATTTGATTATTTGTTTTTTATTTTGGAGAAGGAAAAAATATTTCTTCAATAGGAGGGGATGATTCTTTTGAAAAGGAGGATGGCTGGGTGAGAATTTTGAGGAGCGGAGAGACTAAGCAGTTGCAAGGAAAGAGAATCAGGGAATCTTTGAAGGGGAATTGGAGAAGATAAGAATATGTGATCTTTATTTATTTAATTATATCATTTTGTGGATACATGTGTAGTGAAATAACATTTAGTCGATCCATAGGATCTATGTGTTGTTACTTCTAATCAAGAATTCTGATTGAAAATCTATTTATAATAGCCTATAGGAACCATGCAGGTGTTGGTGGAAATCAAAACAATGATGAGAGATGTGTTAAGTACACCGAGAAAGTTCCTAAGTAGAGGGGTCACAATGGTCTGCTATACCTCACTTGCCTTAAGCCCTTATCGCCTTATTGACAGGTCTTTCCTAGACATGTACTAACAAGTTATCATTTACTGCTTTGGGTTTTGATACCACTAATGTAAGGTCTTTTAGAAAAAGATTAGGGAGTTTGACTTAGCCCAAAACAAACCAAATAAGGAATAATTGAGGTAAGATAACTTATCTAATTGGATGACTGAGGCGTGCAATAACACTGTTCTTAAAGTAGATTCATTTCCTCCTCCTAGCTTGTAACTCGTGCAGGGAATCGGCGCTTACCTCCAGATTCAACAACCATATCTCACCTTGGGTGCACTGTTCCCCTTGGTAAGATATAGTATAACCTCGAACAATGATATTCCTCCAATGAAATGTGCTTGATATGAAAGCACTTGAAAATTAAAGAGAGTGCTTGGGAGCACTTGAGAGAGAGAGAGAGAGAGAGAGAGAGAGAGAGAGGAATGATTGGAAGCACTTGAGCAAAAGAGGAGGAGAGAGCTTGATAGAAAAATCTCAAGGTAGGTGTGAGAAAAGGGAGAAGGGGGGCACCTATTTATAGGTGGCCTCCAACATATCTCTGAAAAAAAGTGAGAGAATGAGTAAAATAAAACTATTAAAACAATTAACCAATTTGAATAGTCAAAACATTTCCCACGTGAATAGATCTATTAAAGAGCATTAAAGGAAATGAATTTGAGTTACATTTTATTGGCAAATTGAATAAACAAATATTTTATTTATTAAAATAATAATAAAAATTCGTAATTGGCTAGAGATAATTTAACAATAAAATTAATTTAAAATTTTACACACAAACTTGGTCAAATAAGATACAGTCACTCAAAAGACTTGGCCAAATCAAAATAAAATTAATTTAAATAATAAAATTCCTTTTAAATATGAGATAAACTCGAAAGACCCCACATAGTGTAAGTGAGAAGAAGAAGAATAAGAAATGAGGAATAGAGGAATACTAGAATCCAATGTGTTAGATCTGGTGCCTATAGGCTATGATGAACCATTCTTAAGATAAATAAGTATGAATCACAAAACATGGTGAATTTAAAATTTTATGAACCAATGTTTCTTTGTGTGACTCAAGGAACCTATCATCCACATTGACATCTTAACTATTAGTTGTACTTTATGGGTTGGGACTAATAGGCCATGTGCCTTGTCTTGATATTCATGAGATCTCTAGAGAATATGCCTTCCACGCTCTCATATAGGAAGCTAAGCTTCACTTCCACTCTCATATAGGTGAACCCATCAAGCGTAGCTCAGTATCTAAAACACAATTCATCCATAAAGAATATGGTATTCATTACGAGTTTACACTCAACCTCAATCAATGCAGAATAAGCTCTATCTACACCTTAAGGATGAACTCTCAATAAATATAAATGATAGAGTAATTCACAGTCAATTGATGACTTGTTATTACCCGTATAAACCCACTTCATGGGATTTCCATTCTAGCAGGTTGGGTTGCCATCACCTTTGACTTTTGTAATAGGCAAAAGCCCTATCCCCCTTGATGTTTGTTCTATTAGTTTTCTATTTAGTGGTTTATTCATATGATAAGCCAAATTCAACTCTAACCTCACAAAATCCAAGGATATAACCCTTGTCTAAAAAAAAATTGTCGATAATATTGTGCCTTAGGCGTATATGCATGTTCTTCCCATTAAACATTTTACTTTTAGCCTTAGCTATTGCGGTTTCAAGAAGAAACACATAGACAATGCACTATGGCCGGTCTTGTCTATAAAGGGATATCCGCTAATATATTTTTGAGCCACTCAGCTTCAAAACTTGCCTTTTCTAAGGCTATAAACTCAGTCTCTATAGTGGACTGAGTAATGCAAGCTTGCTTGGATGATTTCCACATGAAACTACACCTCCTTCAAGGGTAAAACTTACCCACTAGTGGATTTTATTCCCTCATCTAAATTAGAGGATCCAATGGGCATCACTAAACTTTCAAGGACATTTGGAAATCCACTATAACTAGTCACCTAAGTAAGCTCTATGTACTTTTTGTAGTGTTCTATGATCGACAACCCAATGATTCCGATTAGAACTTAGGTTTACTAATCGAATCTTCCTATTGCATATGCAATGTCATGTCTTGTACAATTTGCCAAGTACATTAGGCAACCAATTATTTGAGCGTACTCAATTTGGGCAACACTATGTTCTCTATTTTTCTTCAGCTGTGAGTTGGGATCATAAGTGAGCTATACCTAGTTTACAATCAAAGTGTTCAAACCTCTAAAATCTTCTCAAGATGTTGTTCTGAGAAAGGAACCCATTAGGCATTCTAGATATTTTGATTCATTGAATCACCGCTTCTCCTGGGATCTTTCATCAAACTCAATCTTAGAAACTCTTGGCATCAATTACAACTTGTGTTAGTCCTAAATATAAGTTATTATCACAATATATAAACAAATAATAATGCATGAGTATTCTAACTTTGCTATAACCGCATTTATTAGCATTATTAATGAGAATCCATTAGATATCAGATGATCAAATTTGTTATGCTTTTTCGTGCTTGTTTTAACTCCATAAAGCGATTTAATTGCCTACAAACTTTTCAATACTTCTGAACTATACACCCTTCAGGTTGATCCATGCAAATTTCCTTCAGCTTCCCATTCAAAAGGCGGTCTTAACATCTATCCGTATCACTAGTTATGAACTCTGTCAAAGAAATTAAACCCTAATCAGGAAACTTTGTCACGAAGCAAAGGTATCAAAGTAATCTACACCTTCTTTTGTTTAAAAATCTCTGCACTAAACGGCCTTATATTCTCTCAATAGAACCATATGGTTTTAATTTTTAAATATCCATTTACAACCTATAGTTTTAGCACTAGGAGGCAAGTCCACTATCTCCCACATGTGGTTATGCATTATTGATTCAATTTCACTATTAATGGCCTTCTTCCATAATCAATCATGTGGAAATCATAGCTTCCTATAGGATCTAGGGATACACTAACTAGGAAAAGTGTAAAATCACCTAGATTAGTTCTTTCCTTTCCATTTTACTTCTTCTCAATTTATTTAGCATCACTATATACTCAATTCTAGATTTTTGAACCCTTGTTGCTGGCATTTGTTTTCCAAGGAAAATATTTTCAAAGAAGTTAGCATTCTTAGTCTCAATTATAGAGTTTACTTCACTAGGCCATTGGATTCGATGATATGAAACCTATAGCAAGATCTATGTCAAGACATAACCAATAAATTTACATCAAAGGTTTTAGACCTAATTTTCAATATGGAAGAAGTACTTTAGCAACACCCCCACACTTTGTAGGTATCCAATGTTAGTATATCCTTTCCATAACTCATAGGAGTCTACTAGCTTTTCTTGTGGGTATTTTATTTCCCCTGAATATAACGGTGGAGGATAGCTTTCCATAGTTCAAGGATGTTCGTGAACTTACTAACATAACATTCATAATCTCTTTTTGAGTTCTATTTTTTTTCTTCTAAATCTATCAATAGATTCAGGAATAAGGAGGAGTGGTTTCATATGTAATTCCATGTTCCTCACAAAAAGGTATTTCAAGTGGTTAGAATTTATATTTCAGCCCTTTCAAATCTAAGTCTCTTGATTTTCTTACTTAGTTGGTTCTCTATTTCATTTTATACTTGATGAAAGCATCCATTGCTTCATTTTTGTTTCTTAAAAGATACACTCTTGTATATCTTGAGTAGTCATCTATGAAGGTAATATAAACCCTTTTACCACCTCTAGTCATGGTGTTTTTCAAGTCTCCTAGGTCACTATGAATCAAACTTAATGTGGGGCTTCGACTCTCTTCCCACCGATTTGTAAGATTTCTGTTTTAGATCTCTACACACTGCCATTGTCCAAGGTTTTCTACATGCTTTAAATTAACTGATCCAACTACTCCTCTTAATATAAGAAGTTCACATGTCCTGAATCACTAAGCCAAACATCACACAAACAACTATGTAAGAAGAAGAGAAAGATGTTTGACATTCAAAATTTAAACATTCAATGATAAAGAGACCTGTTACAATAACCTTCCCAACAAAGCATCATTCTTTGTTAACACTATTTTGTTTGAATCAAACATGATCCTAACTCCTGCTTTCCCAAGTTTTGATACCAGACTAAGTTCCAACGAATATCCGGCAATATAGAGAACATCGCCATAAGCAAGAACTTTTCCGCATGTTAGTTTCAGGAGAACTTTCCCTTTGCCAATCATTGGGGATGATCTCGAATCACCCATGAACACTTGTTCTTCTCCTTCCTTTACCATGGTGTTGGAAGTGAATGCACTTCTGTTGCCACAGATGTGCCTAGTAGCCCAGAGTCTACTATCCAGTCCATCATATTGGTGGTCATGCCATCCTCAAAGGATATCACTGCTCGCAATCACCTCAAATTCGTTTCGTCGGGGTTTTGACTTTCAAGTCTCTTTTTGTTGCGACACTGAGGTGCATGGTGTCTATGCTTTCCATAGACAAAGTAGTTACCTCTAATTTTAAAGGTAGGATTTTGGACCTTGTTTGATGAGTTGTGTTTAGTCCTATGGTTTTGTCTCAGGTCTTACATCGGGCCTTATCTCTCTTCACCATATTTTACCTGATGATAACACCGGGCTTCAGCTTTGTCCCTAGTTTATTTGGGTTCCTTCAACTTAATATGCACAGAGATCTCCAGGACATTTGTTTCTCGTGTCACACTTATATTCCTATCCAAGAATCCTGGAAGTGGGTTCCTTTATGGTACAACCAAAAAAGGTTTCTTCTAGTAATTTTATGTTTTCAGTGACTAGGTCATTGATCAACATGGTGAAGTCATGATTTAAGATGATACATTCTATCCTCACCATATTTGGAACTTTTAAATTATATGATCCATTTTTATGTTCCAAAAGATCTTCTATTAATGTATTTTAATGTTATCCAACACTCCTTTTGGAAACTTTGAGAATATAATTACATCAAAGAGATCATTTGTAAGAGCAAAGAATGGCATGCCTAACTTGTTCATTCTCATTTTCCCATTTAGATAAATCTTTATAGTCACTCTTATGTTCACTACATCAATGGCAAAATAAACCATTTCTTGCCATCTCTTAAAGAATGTCCCATTAAAAGGGTCAATCTTGGAAGTGTCGAGATGGGTGTGAACTAGGGATGTCTCCATCAATTCAAGGAATAGAATCTACTAAGATCGTCAGTTGAACTAGGGTCTTGGGTGAATGCAACCAGACAGAGAGGGTAAGAGATATGTTGCTACAATTAGGAAAGTCCCAAGGTAAGTGGAGAGGTCACAATGGTTCTTTATACCCCACTTGCCTTAAGCTCTTATCACCTTATTGACAGGCCTTTCCTAAACATGTACGAACAAGTTACCACTTATTTCCTTAGGCTCTGATACCACTAGTAGAAGGTCTTTAAGAAAAAGATTAGGAGTCTACGATTCGATCAGATATGACGGCATATGTCTTGACTTAGTCTTCTCGCTAAGCTCCCGTACAAGACTTAGACAACCCGCCCCTGACAGTTTCTAAGTCACCTCTCACTTGCCTCGCTTGCATGCTCTGCCACCCACGCCTGAAGCGAATAAAACTCAAGAGAAGCCCACTTGGAAGAAAGAAACTTCTATCGAAGAACTCTTTACAATACTTTAGAGAGAAGCTCTCAACTTGTCTTCGGTTGAGGTTTGCAACGAGGCCACCACGTCCTTATATACACATGAATGGCAGTGTGTAGAACCTACGAAGGTTCTTTACTAACCTAGAGAATTATAGAATGTTCTACTATGTACATGTATTTACAAGACTACCATGGAAGATTCTAGACTACTCTCCCACATTCCATGGTCTTCCACATTCTTCCACATTCTTCCACACTCTTCCTCAGAATTATCCCAAAATAAATCTTAGTGCCGACATATTTCGGTATTTTGTAAGCATAAATTGAAGTTTCTGTGAGTTAACAAGTAAACATGGAAACAAAGAGACTATCATTAATAAAGCTATGAAAATTAGTAATTTACCACTTGAGGACTTAAGTGTCATAAGATGAGAAGAGGGGATGCCAAAATATAAAATTGAATAAGTTGGATTGAAATAATAAAGCATGGAAGGGGCTAAATTAGAATATGGCATAAGTCGCTTTTGCAAAGAAAGGAGTCTAAGGACCTAAAATGCAAATGAAAAAAATTAAACAAAAAATGGGTTGCTTTGTCTGCCAAACATGGCCTTAACAAAACATGGATTTAAGACAATGGTCTCATTTTGGAGGACCAAAAACGGAGAAGAAGAAGAGAAGAGAAAAGAGAGAGAGTTAAGAAGAAGAAGAGAAGAGAAGAAGTTAAGAGAAGAGGAAGAGGAAAGGAAGGCCAAAAAGGTATGGAACTTACAAATTTGAGTATGGATCTTTGGTTTTGTATGGTTATCTTGCCCAAATTAGGGGTTTGTTAGATTTCATCCTAACTCCAAGATGTATGGAAAGTATGGTTGGTAAAACTTCCAAATAGCATAAGAAAGTATAAGACCTCGAGGTCGGGATTCACAGTTTAATCTGTAAGACTGAAGTTGTGGTTTAGAACAAACCTAATTAACCTTTATGTTTGGTTTGTGTATGGGTCATAACCCATATTAGAGTTGTTTGGGAGAAATTCATAAAAGTTTTGAAGTAAAGATAAGTATTGAAAGAGGAATCTGAATAGAAAAAGAGGTTATATCAGAAATGGTTTATAACTGAGAAGTGAGGAGTTGGTTTTGGGATGGAAAGTGCATGAAAAATGGGAGAAAACACACATTCTAGGCATTTTCGGGTCACATGTACCGGTACACCTTGAACGTGTACCAATACATGTCAATTGTAATCGAACATGTACCTGCAGACATGCAGAAATATAGCATACCCTTGCTCGTTTTTCTTGGACTGGCCAGATTATAACTTGCTCATTTCTTATCCGATTTAAGTGATTCAAGTGGCTAATTAAAATAGATTTCAAGGAGAACCAAACAAGTGGCTAATTAAAATAGATTTCAAGGAGAACCAAACATCCAGAAATAAGCATCGTCAAATTATGATTCTAGGTGGACCAAAAATTCACTCAAAGTGGGACCATGTTCAAGCCAAATTCTGGTTCCAGCTAGATCATAGAGTAAATCGGTTGTTTGGACGAACTTGAGTTTCGTGCTCTGATTTTGTGATTCCAGTTGGAGGAGAACCCTAGCACCTTAAATTCAAATGAATACAAAGAACTAAGGTCAGGTATGAAGTTGCTTCCTGAAAAAACAAATTTGTGACCTGCCTTGTGTAATCCGAAAATCGACTAGTCGATATGAAAATGTCATAACTTTAGTTTACATGATTCAATTGGAATGACTTCAATTTCTGAGTAAAGATGATTCATAGAGGACCAAGAATACATGAATGATGTGTGAATATATAGGCATCACACGATAAGTAAATGTCCGTGGATAAGGACAAGTACATGTATAAGTATTCCCGTATAAGTTCATGAAAATGCCATGGTAGCCAGTATGAAACAAGGAAAAAATATAGGAAATGCAATATGTATAGTCAGAATCATGCAACATGAATACAATATGAAATATGAAAATGAACCGAAATCAGAAATACGAACATATGCCAATATGTCATGAACACAGAATGTGATTAAGATACCTTATGAGTTATGAAAGACATATGATCATATGACTACCTAGGATCAAAGAATGAATGAGTGGATGTTCTTATTAGTACTTCTGTATTCGTTAGTGTTTCTGCACTCCGTCCCGATTAGCAATTTCCTAGCATCCCTGCTAAAGGTTTCAAGACTCGTCCCGATTAGTATTTCTGGGATTGCTAAGGCTACTGACACTCCCCGTCCCGATTAGTGCTACGACACTCCCGTTCGCACTTCGCACTCATGCTTTCAGGCTACTAAGACTTCAAGATCGTGATTACTCCTTCTGCATTTATCAGGACTGGTCCTACCGCCTCATGATCGGGTTCAGTAGTCGACGTACATAAGGATAAGACACCGAATAAAAGAATAAGGAGTAATGATCCGAATGCACCCTCCGTATCTGTCTGCAAGACCTACGGTACCCTCTGATCTGACATTCAGAAGACCCACTCGGCACTCTCAGACAAGAAAATAAGCATAAGTCCGCAAGACCCAGAGTACCTCACGCATCTAAAACAAGCATAAGTCCAAGAGTGCCTACCGCAATTCCGCATTCAGAAAATAAGATAGTCCAAAGTAGTACCTACGTGCACTCGCATCTGCAGAAATAAGTATAAGTCCAAGAAGACCTACTGTGTAGCCCCAAAGATTCAGAAAATAAGTATAAGTCTCAAAGAGGCACCCACGAGTACTCCGCATCTGCGAAAATAAGATAAGTCCAAGAGTGTTCCATAGTACTCCCGCATCTAAAATGCCAAGTATAAAGTCTCAATATAAAGAGGAGTCCTTAGTACTCACAAATCATTTGTGAAGGGCAAGTATAAGATCCGAAATGTAAGAATAAGATCCGAAGTACAAGAATAAGCTCCGTAATACCCGTATAAGATCCTAAAGACAAGAATAAGTCCTGTAACACAAGTATAAGATCCGCAAGACAAGTATATGCTCTGTAGTACAAGTATAAGATCCGAATCCTAATAAGTTCTCAGAATACGTAAGCATAAGATCCGTAAGACAAGTATATGTTATGTAATACACGTATAAGATCCGAAATACAAGAATAAGTATAGTTCTGTGAGTACCCACGGTACTTCCTGTGGTCCAGATAATTTATGTGTACCTACTGCAGTCCTAAAGATCCGACACTTGCAAATCACGGTACTTCAGACTGACACTTCGTAGTACCTACGTATCTCCCGCATAAGCCTTGGATAAGGATAAACTCGTAGGTACTTCACTAAAATTCCCGCATGAGTATAAGATAAGTTTGATATAAGCACAAGTGTGCGTCTGGGGATGACTGTCATAGTACCACGTACTTCCAAGATAAGAATAAGTTCCGCAATACCGTGATAATGCTCCATAATATTTTCAGAACCCTAATGAGATCCGAGATAGAGATAAGTAAGCATTAGCACGTGCATAAGCACCTTTGTATAAGCATAAGTCCAGAATTCCTACGGAGCTCAAACAAGTATAAACTCGAGATAAATATGAGTATACGGATAAGTACCTCCGTCTCGATATGTATAAGTTCACATCGTATAATGAGGAATATGTGGAAGAAGAATGTGTCCTTCGAAAGAGATATAAAAACCAGTATGAACTCACGGTATCTTTTTTGCATAAGCATATGTTCCGATTGTATAATAAAGCCATGGGAACATAAACCATGTAAATTTGAATAAAAGGAATTCGCCTACGCCTCCGACTATATACGGTGTCTCAGATAGACTCTATACTCTATGGGAGATGTAAGAATCCCGTTAAAAGTCACAAGGTACAAGTAGACGACTATGTCAATGACATGAATAGGAAACGACCAAACCCGAGAAAGTCATGATACATGTAAAAGAGACGAATTGATGCCTTGTCATCGATATGTCTAAGTTTGTTCGCACATGATCTGATCTGCTATACATTCGATTATATGAATTCATGAAGATTTTGAGGTCTCGCACGCCTTGGCGTTATTTGTGATTCAATTTAAATGGCGTTTCAGATAAGATATATTTCACTAAGCTGCAGTTTAAGTAACGGGTTTTTAACCGTGTAGGTACGTGAGAAGACGCCCAAAAACATCCGCATACAACCGGGCCAACACACCAGCAAGGGTTCATCACGCAGGTCCCGCGCCCGAATATGTAATTGAAATGTAAAGTTGTTTTTGTATATATAAGTAAATGGACCCGCTTATATGTGTCTAGATTTTGATGGACACCACCCTAAGGGTAAATTCTTTTCGATTTCATATAATATTTTGATTCTCGTTACAAGATGTGGACCATACCCACGTGCACAAGTTCTACTTTAAAAAAAAAAATTTGTAAAGAGTCCCAGATATGGTCTCGTCCCTGAACCTGCTTGATCCGCCTAACGGCCCGATCGGATTCTGGCGTGACACTTCCATACATGTGTGGACACTTCCAGCATCTTCTACAATTGTGTAGACTTCTCCAGGGTCTTCTGGAACCTTCCACATAGCTCTGGTCAAAGAAGTCTCCACAAGGCTCTAGAACATTCCCTCTTCTTATATATGGGCTTGAGGGCCTCTCTTGTGCCCACTGAGGGATCCTTCCCATAGGATGTTAGGGTCTAGAGAGTGAGTTCGTGACAAATAGCACTATCCTTAAAGTAGATTCCCACTCCTTCGATTTGTAACCTTGGTGCAGTAGGGAATTGGCACTCTACCTTGGCTGACAGAACAAACCGCATCTCTCACCTCAAGTGTCTCCTTGTAAGATATAGTACAACTCGAACAATGATATTCCTATAATGAAATGTGCTTGGTTTGAAAGCACTTGAAAATTAGAGAGAGTACTTGGGAGCACTTGAGAGAAGGGGGTGTGTGTACTTGGAAGCACTTGATAGAGAGAGGGAGCGCCAAAAGACTCGAGCAAAAGCAGATGAGAGAGCTTCGAGAGAGATCTCAAGGTATGTTATGAGAAAAGGGAGAAAAGAGACACCTATTTAGAGTTGGCTTCTAATGGATCTCTCATAAAAAAGTGAAAGAATAAGTAAAATGAAATTATTAAAATAATTAACCAATTTGAATAGTCAAAACATTTCCTATGTAGAGAATGACTTAGTAAAGAACTATTTAAAAGGAAATATATTTGAGTTAATATTGACAAATTGAAAAACCAATATTTTATTTACTAAAATAATAATAAAATTGTGAATTAGCTGAGGATAATTTAACAATAAAATTAATTAAAAAATTTACACACAAACTTGACCAAATAACATAAGGTATCTCGGAAGATTGCCAAATCAAAATAAAACTAATTTAAATAACAAAATTCCTTTTAAATTGGAGATAAACTCTGAAGACTTACACTCTCCCAACAGTGGGTGCACTCTATACGTTTGTTCATTCTAAGTATTATTTGTTGTAATGAATGCCCCACAAAAATGGATCTGGTTTAGATAGCATAGATGATTGCGTTCAAGGGTGGAGAGCTTTCGTTTTTTCCTTTTAGTTTCTGGAAATCTGAGTGGGACTATGGTTGTCATGTTTATACAACATTTTTTGTTTGAGTGCCTAAAAGTAGGTCTATTTTACGGGTTTACTTCCTTTAGAATTGTAAGTTTCCTTGTTTTTTTATTTCCCAGTTGGGCATTATTGGCGGTGTGCCGCCATGGAGAATTGTGTTGGCGGTGTTTCATAGATCGCATCACAAGCAGGTCATACTTTGTGTATTGCGACGTTGTGGTTTGTAGTAGAGTACTGATGTTGGCTGTCCCTTGCACAGAGAGGAAGATAGCAGGAAGGAGAAGGTTATTTATCCCTTTTGGTGGCGGGGGCTACCACTACCTTTGGTTAATGTGCATGCATTTGGTTGCTCTTTAACTTCTATTATTTTATCCTTATGTTACTTTGCATCATGGATTTTAACACCACTCACGTAAACTCCATTCACCCAACATCACCTATTTTAATGAATATTGAGTGATTTCTTAAGTTTATTGTAAATTATTGTTCCAATGATGGATAATTTATTGTAAATTATTGTTCCAATGATAGATAATTCTCACCCGTCATGAATTTTATCTTGGCCAATATTCATCCATTATTGGTTCCTCTAAATCTTTGCTTTAAAATTATATATTTGCTTGTAATGCATGATTTTCACTTCTTCTGTTTTTTAATTTGTTGTAATTCATTTACATGCATTAATCAGTCCACTGTTTATAGTTGTTTCTTCTAATTTTGTGTAATTGATCATTCCCATTCTTCTAATTATTGTTAATTAATTCTAATTTGCTTATTGTTCCAGTTAATCATTGATAATAAATAGACTTTTACTTGCTGCCCATCTATCTATAATACTTACTCGGTCACCACTGGAAAAAACTAATATGAGAATAAATGCTAAATTATTTGTAAAATCAAAAGGCTATTGAGCCCAAAAATACCTGAGCAAATAATCAAAGAACCTAATAAATACATTATAAAATAATAACTTTATTGAACAAAAAAATATATCAATTCATACTAAGTAGAAAAACATACCTGACATGGATCCATAATTGTTGGCTGTCATTAGTCTTTCAAATCTACAAGGGATGAAATAAAAGAAATGTTAGGGTTGAAGATAGTTCTTTCCTTCTCCTCAAAGTGTGTTCTACCAAACCTTTATAAAATTCTAAGACTCTATTTACTTATATATATAGAGCACAAGGCAACAATTAGGCTTTAGTCCAATGGGCTTACTAAAGCAAAGGAGAAGATAAACCATGGCCCCGCAGCCGCTAATATTAAACCATCCCATAAATTACCCATAATTAACATGCACAATTATACAATTAAATTGTAATATGATTATGTTAGTCCATGATTAATAAATTAAGCTAACATTCTCCCACTTTGACGATATAATCATAACTCAAAATACTTTCCCAATAGATCGATTTACATACTCCAGCACCACTATATACAATTATGCACCGAGAGGATGCATAAATCGTACATAATCAGGCGCTACTAATCAAAATCATAACTCAAATGCTTCAACAAGAGACTTACATAGTCATAACCAATCATAAACAATTAATACATCGAGAGGATGCATAAATCGTACATAAGGCGCTACTGATCTAGAAGCATTTCAATGACAAAAGTATTGATTCAATATAAAGAGAAAACATCATTTTATCATTCATCTAGTCAAAATGACACAAAATCATAAGATAATGACAACTTCAAAATGCATGTAAGAACAAAAATATGAGTTTTCCTTACAAAATACATGAAAAGGCAAAACTCTAAATTAAACAAAGATTCTAGGCTCCTATCAATCCCATGCGTGACGGTTCAACACAACAGTAAAGATTTGGTTAGGCGAGTCTACCAACATGGTAGTCGAGGCATGTGCTCAATTGAAATGAGGGACTCATAAACTTCTTTCACAAAAAGAACTTCACATCAATGTTCCCAGAGCGAAGTGCTCCTGTTTCGTAGCAATATACAATTGTGAATTATCCTGCAATTTCAATGGGTCTAGAAACGGAGCGAACAACCTCCAAAGTTAAAAAATAAGTTCCAGAACCATTAGTATGACAAGTAGCCTCATAACACACCCATATACTCGCTCCACAAGAGGTGGCTGCCAGGGGTCGTAAGTAATCGACACTTTTCCACAAAACAAATAAGACATCCATCATAAAGATATAACAAGAAGTGACATTTTATCATTCACTTAGCCTCGCATAATCTAATCACTAAACCAACCACTTCAAGAATGTCTACGCCGATATGTCAACATGAGATCCTCGGTACTCAAGATACCTCAAAACTTTCTTAGTCGCTTCCGACTTTGACTAGACCACCAAGTGCCTTCACCCAACACGCCAACAAAAAATCGTGTGTGTAATATTGTGGCTGCATACTTGATCATACATCGCTACTCACAAATCAGCACAATAGATCGCTTGATTGATCTCTCTCAATATCATTCTCGAGACACTGCCTGGAATCGCCACCTTTACACCGGGTGCCTTACTGTAAGAACATGATCGCATATCGAACCTTTCGCATCGCTGCTCAATAGACGGATGTCGAGACAATCTTAGAATGTCATTTAGCCTATCGCTAAGTATCCGTATTTCCAAGACATAAGATACTTCCTCAAGATTTTTAATATCAATATACTAAACAATAATCGTTGTCTCTAATCAATGTTTAATATCATTGATCATGAGCAAAATATCATCAACATATAAAACCATGAATATGTATTTCCTCCCACTGACCTTCATATAATGTTCTCCTTAAAACCATTAGCAGTGACAATTTTATCAAACTTGAGATACCATTGCCTAGAAGCCTGCTTTAAACCATAAATGGATTTCTGGAGTTTACAAACCATGTGTTCCTTGCCAACTTCCTTAAACCAATGTGTTGAGACATGTAAACATCCTCAACTAAGTCTCCATTCAAGAAAAGTTTCCTCACATCATTTGATGTAACTCTAAATCAAAATAAGCCACTATAGCCATAATAATGCGTAGAGAGTCTTTACTAGACACGAGAGATAAGGTCTCCTAAAATCAATATCTTCTCGTTGACTATAACCCTTAGCCACTAATCTCGCTTTATATCTCTCTACTTGTCCCTTAGCATCACGCTTGGTCTTAAACACCCATTTGCACCTAATAAGTCTACAGCCATTTGGAAAACCTACCAAGCTCCACACTTTATTCTATGACATGGAAGTCATCTCATTTTCATTGCATCGATCTAGAAGTTGGATTGAGGACTAACAATGGCTTCTTTGTAGGTAGTTGGATATGTTACATCACCCACATCATACTCATGCTCCTACAAGTAGACAGTCGAAGTCATCTCGAACAGCCTATGCACCTCTCCTCGACCTCCTCAAGGGTATATCCATGGCTACATCTAAGACTACTAGATCTGCATCTAGGGCTACTGGATCTACATCATCGGTAGTGGCTACTGGATGCTGGTCAACAATAGGGCTAGAGATCAGAGCAGAAGCAATAGGCACAAAAATAAAAACTAGTTGTTCCTTGAACACAATTTTTCTTAACCCTTGTCGTAATTCGATATCATCCTTCAAATAGATAGCTCGATTCGATCGACCACTCAGAAAGTGATGCACAATAAACTCGGAACCTTCTCGATCCCACACAATAACCACAAAGTCTACTAATGGTTTTCTGGGATCAAGTTTCGATTGCAAAGTTGTACGATCTCACTTCCACTGCAAACCCAAACATGGAAGTGACGAACACTAGGCTTCTTTTCTCAGGACTACAAATTACATGAGTCTTAGGATCGCACTGCCTAATGTGCACTTGATTCAAAAATATGTTTCACTTTTCGCTGCTTCACCCCACAAGAACTCGTGCAAGGAGGGAACTAATGCTACCACATCGCACCATATCAAAAGCGGTGATTTCTCCTCTATGTAATCCCATTTTGTCGAGGAGCACCAAACATTGGGCACTGAGCATCAATGCCACATTCTAAAGGTACTTCTTTGTAAATCTGGCCCAAGGTCACAAGCCTGGTCCCATCATATTTACTATAATACCATCACCTCGCATCGAACCACTTTGATTTTCTTCCCTTGTTAGAGCTCAACTTTTGCTTTGAAAGTTTTGAAAGCCTCCAAAGAGTCAGACTTCTCACGAATGAGCTTGACAAAACCATAACAGGAATAATCGCCAATAAATGTGATGAAATATTTGTAGCCACCCATAGCAAGAGGGGTGAATGACCCACAAATATCTGTATGAATAACCCTAAGAAACTCAGTACATCTATCACCTCGCATTCCTAACCTCCTTTAGTGTTAGTCACCTTTTGATGCACCCACATTTATTAAAATCTAAGAAATCAAGATCTGAAAGAATCTTATCTTTAATTAATCTCTCCATTCTCTGTCTAGAAATATGATCCAAACATTTGTGCTGGGGAGTAGAAGACTTTTCCTTCAATCTCAAACGTTTGGAGCACTAGTAGTATTAATAAATAGTAGAAAAATGTAAGACAAAGCCATAACTCTAATATGTGAAGACTCCCACAAAATACTCTAGTGCCAATCAATAGTGATTATCTAAGATGCTTTGACTTTTCTAGTTCCAAAAGAAAACTATATCCAAGTCTATCCAAAAAATAGGTAATCGATATCAAATCTCTCCCGACGATGGTATATACGCCACATCCCGCAATCTGGTACCCCGTACTAACTCAGAATTCATCAACTCCTAGAAAATCAACTCGACTCAGACTGGGCTCTCCACGCATTAATACACGCTTCTAAACTAGCTAGACTTCAGTATCACCCGCTGCATGTAATTGCAAGCTTGAATGGTAGCACCACTATCTAACCACCAAGTATCAAATGGCACATCAATGATATTGATTCAAACAAAATCACCACGATTATCGATAGCTAATTTTCATTCTTGTATTTTAGTCCAATCGAAGTTTCATGATGACAACTGGAGGCAAATTCAAAGTTGAAGAATAAACAAGAGAGCAATGTCAAAATTACATGTAAAACAAAGACATGCAAATTGCTCAATTCTCCGGCTTACCGAATGACCCACAAAAGCAATCACTAAATGCTAGAGTTTATAAAATACAAAACAGATTCATACACGTGTAAGAACAATTCACCAACCATCACAACCAAATGCTTCAATTTCTTACCGATAGGATAGTAAAATTATGCCGTTCATAACACTTAATGAAATCTTTTCACCAAATTAAGCATCCTACTAAATAATAAAGTCATCTAGATAGACAACTCACTATCTATACTGGATCTTAAGAAAATCGAATACGCTGCAAGACTAGGAAAAAATAACAGTTGCAACATTAATTTCAAGAATATCCGTCATGCTCAAAATCATAAGAAGCAAGTTCATAAGCATTCAATATTTCTCAATTTTTATCCAAAATGCACACACACATTAAATTTATTCTTAATATGATGCCATATAATCACATAGTGATAAACATAAATCATAAAGCAACATTTGAAAAGGAAATAAATTTTTTGTGTAAATTTGGATAAAAATTCAATTTTGTGCCAAAATCAAATTTAATGCTTAATGGAACATTATTTTTATTGAAAAAAGAAAAAATAAACTACACCTATTTCAAAGGAGTAAAGTGCATGGAAAGAGAGGATAACACCCAAGGCCAAGACCATAAATAGAATAACAATCCTCGGTTTCCCTTTTAATTCATGGGAAACATAATGGGCAACGATTTCTTTAGGCCATTAACTCATGGTAGAATGTGTAATTGAAGGCACATGGTGAGTTAAAGGGACCACCATAATCATGCAAAATTGGCTCAGTACAACCCCAAAATCCAAAGATAATGCATTGTGAACCTTATTAGGCTCTTTTATTCATGGTCCAAATGGACCCACCCTTTATTATTATTAATTTTAATAGGCTAAGTAATTGATTATGTAAAATAAGAAATAATATAATAATGATAAAATAATAATAATTTAGATTTCTACACAACAATGTCGTGTTTAGAATCTACATCCAATTCACGAAATTTCAAAGCAAAACCAACCCAATCAAAGTATTGGTTTCGTGGGACCCATAAGCAATACCCTCACATGGCTGCAACTTCTCGCGTTGTTGCTGAGCGGATGGCCGAGAAGGTGCAATTGTCGAAAAGGTTCCAACCATAAATAAATAAATAAATCTACACCGACAACAAATGTAAACAGAAACCCAGAAAATCAAGAAAATCAAATTGACAGTTTTGAGATTTTCCTAATACGGACTAACAATTCCAGGAAAATCAAACGAGGAAGAAAATTATTACCACTTTAATGTCAATTAAAAAGAATCCTGACATCAATTACTAAATTATTTATAAAATTAAGAAGAGATTACCGAAATTAAAAAAACAATCGATCAACGACTTGTAAACATATTACAAAAATAATATTTTTATCAATTGCTGAAGATATTTGACTGCATCAGTTATAAAAACATACATAACATATATTCAAAATTATTTGTCATATTAAGATCCCAAATCTACAAAGAGCATGAAATCAAATAAATTATGCTTAAAGATAAGCTTTTTCCTTCTTTTAAACTGTTTCTATCAAACCTCAAAATTTTAAGACTATTTACTTATATATAGAAAACATAAGAGAATAATTAGACTTTGATTTAATGGACTTACCAAAAAAAATGAGAAGATAGAACCATAAACTCATAGTCATTTAATATTAAATCATCTCATAAATAACCCATAATTAACATACGCAATTATACAATTAAGATTATAATAGGATTATACTTAATCTATGATTAATAACAATCTAACAAAATGTTGTTGGAATCTTGTTAAACAAAGTGAAATGAATGGTGCTAATCATGTACAATAAATTTGTTGATAAATAACTAATATGCTAAGTAATTAATGTCTTTAATTAGCTTTCTTTTAGTTCTTCTATTAAATACCCATGGTTTCCACTTAATGTAAGTTGATCTTTGACTAAAAAAAGATAAGGCGGACCACTTAAACCCATACACAAGCCGGTTCCGCCTCCCCCATTTATTTATTTATATTTATTTCTCTTATTATTATTATTATTATTATTATTATTTTCATCAGCATTATCATTATTTCACAATCTGACTAATTAAGTTTTCTTTGTGAACAAAATCCTACTTTTCCTTTTTTTAGGATAAAAATCTGATCCACTAATTTTTTTTTTCTTTAACTTTTAAAAATTCAAAATTTTTTATTTAAAAAAAAAAAACCATTTTCTTTAATTTAAAATTTTAAAAAATTATTTTCTTCAATTTTAAAAGTTTAAAATTTATTTATTTATATAAAAAAATTCTTTAAAATTCTAATTTTCAAATATCACTTTCTTTTAATTTCCCATATCAAAGTATTCTTTTTCAAATCTCTTCTTTCAAAGTGACATCCTTATTTTTTGAATCTAAAATCAAGTTTTCATTTTCCAAAATTAAAAAATTTCAAAAGCATAGTCTACTCTATAATTCCAAGAAAATTGAATTGTATGGAGTCGACCTGCATGTCAAATAAATGGGTTTTGGTGGGGGGCTCGACATCTCATATACTCATTAAATAATTTGTGACGATGTATAATTTGATTTCCCTAATTTAATCATGGAATATTTTCGTATTTGTTATTCTTTCAACATTGTCTTTTTTATTGATTAGCGTTTACGATTTGCCCATACGAGTACATACTATTTTCCTTTGACTTTCTTGTTTATTTTATTTATTTAATTATTTGGTGATGACTTGATGTACACTCATGTAATTATGAGAGATAATTCTTGGTATCTATGGTTAATCAATTGATTATCATAGTTTTCATGATCTGATTAGTAGAGACTTGACTTTAAGGGCTTAGAGGGTTACATTTCATTCTCATTTTCTTCGTAATAAGTAAACATGACCTCTAAATTTGGACTCACATTTCGTAGGAATTGTCTTTTCTAAAATAGAGTCGCGTAAGGTTTATTCTTTATTTTGTTTCATATTTAAAATTAAACGAATAAGTGGCGACCTGCTTCAGATTTAAATGGTTTTGAAAAATATGTCTCGCATTCTAGTAGAAAACACATTATAGCCAAAATAGGGTATCCACAAATTTGCCTCCTCCTTAATAAAACAAATTTGGAATTCTAAATAAATGATGCCGAATGGGGTTTCAGGTGTTTATAAATTTGAAGCAAGCACCTTAAAAATTTCAAAAGATGTATATTAAAATTATATATATACTGGGTTTTCCTTACTTTTCACCTTTTTTGAAAGAAACCCATCTCATTTTTCTCAATTTTTTCTTTTAGCCACTTTCCCTTCAAGAAGAAAATGATTTTGTCATTCTTAACTCCGAATCGCTTTACACATCTTTCTTCATTTTATTTATTAATAAAGCTACACAAATCACTCATCAATCTTTTTGGAAAGAAACCCTACCTTTTTTTTTCTCATTTTTTTTTTTGTCTTTAGGCCACCTTCCCTTAAATTAGAAGGGATGATTTTTGGTCATTGAAATCACCCTTCTACATATTATGAAAGAGACTTACGTATTATTGAAAGAGTTGAGGTATGTATATATACCAATATAAGGACAAAACAAAGTAATAGCATAAAGCCAATAAAAGAACCCTAAATATACTTTTAATATGCCCTCAAGACGCGTATCGCAAATAACACAAATCTTGTTACATAGTAAAAGAGGGAGAGATTCCAGATAGAGATTTGCAAGCGCATCAACAAAGTCTTGGCCACCTAGAGACATGAACAAGACACAGCTCAGAAGACTAAACCAGGTCACGAACAAAATGATAATCAATCGCAAGGTGTTTCATGCGAGAATGAAATACAGGATTACGTATTATTGAAATCACCCTTCTACATATTATGAAAGAGACTTACGTATTATTGAAAGAGTTGAGGTATGCATATATACCAATATAAGGAAAAAACAGTAATAGCATAAAGCCAATAAAAGGAAACCCTAAATATACTCTAATATGCCCCCTCAAGATGGTGTACTAGAAATAACACCGATCTTGTTACATAGGTAAAAGAGGAGAGACTGAGATAGAGATTTGGTGAGTGCATCAACAAGCTAGTCACCGGTAAAGACATGAACAAGACACAACTCAGACGACTAAACTAGGTCACGAACAAAATGATAATCAATCGCAAGGTGTTTCATGCGAGAATGAAATACAGGATTAGCGGAGAGATAAGTGGCACCAAGGTTTTCCGAGAACAAGGTGAACAACAACTGCATTGGGGCCAAAAGTTTTGACAATAGTGATTTCACCCATTGAAATTCAACAAAAGCAACCGCAATTGCACGATACTCAGCCCTAGTGGAAGAACGAGCAACAGTGCGTTGCTTTGTAGAACTCCAGGAAATTGGATTAGCACCAAGGAAAATAAGAAAAGCAATTGTGGGGGTACGATCATCTGGGTTACCAACGCAGTTCGCATCAGAGAAAACATGCAATGTCAAAGGAGTGTCTGCAAGAAGTCGGCATAAATTGGGAGAGTTTATTCACGGAAAAGGAAATATCCTATCGAGTCATCCAAAGATGTTGGAGGCCATCAACCACCTGATGGTACATGGTGGCATTAACCGACACAGTACCATCTGTAACAGTCAGAGAAGTACCCATGACAAGCAGGGTAGAGACAAGTTTGGAGTCTAGCATGTTATATTTGCTTAGAAGGTCAATAACATACTTTTGTTGAGATAGTAGAAGACCCTTGAAGTGGCCAAAACCTCAACTCCATAAAATAAAATAAAGCACCCTAAGATCCTTAGTGGAGAATTTGCAGTGAAGTTTTCGAATATCACGATGCGAAGTGGGTCAATACTTGTAATAATCAAATCATCGCATTAACTAGGAATTATGGGAGCCCACACGGAGTAAACAAAGAGGAACGAGTCCGCACGGGATATGACAAAGCCGAGAGAGAGCAAGAAGGTGCGGAGCTCCCAGTACAGCGTCGTAGCTTGTTTGAGCCCATAAATAGTCTTGTGTAAACGAAAAACATGATGTGGATAATCGACGTGCTGCATGCCCTGCGGTTACACCATATAGACCTCCGTAAGATGCCCATTGAGAAATGCATTATTTACATCAAGTTGGCGAATTCCCCACTTACGATTGAGTGCAATGCTAAGCACAATACGAATGGGGATGAGATTTATCAAGGGACTAAAAGTCTCGTGAAAGTCAATGCCTGGCTGTTGGTAAAAGCCTTTAGCAACAAGGCGAGCTTTATACCATGCAATAGATCGTCGAGATTTTGTTTGATGTGAAACACTTGTTTGTTGCCTACTATATTCTGCCCCGGTCTCGGGGGAACTAGAGCCCAAGTATTGTTCTTGATGAGAGCATCATATTCCTTCTACATCGCCTGAACCCACTTGGGATCTTAGAGAGCTTGGGCGACAGTGCAGGGTTCAGTGATAGTTGAAGTTATGGTGGTGAAGCCATATTTAGGGTTGGGTTTGATAATGGCATTTTTAAAGCGGGTTTGCATGGGATGATGGTTTAGTAGGGAAGAGGGAGAAGGGAGGCTGGTAGGGGAGTTGGTGGGAATGGGTAAGGGGACGAAAGTATGACTAGGTGAGGGTGGTAAGGGTGCTAGACCCAACAATCCAGCACCGCCAGACTCGGTGGGTCATGGGTCAGAGATACCGGTCGTTGGAGATGGGTGGGTGATGGTGATAGCGTACGTCCAAGTAAGGTCACGCAGATAGGTAGGGAGATGCAGTCAGCGATGATGATAGGGGATGGCGATGAGCGCAGTAGCTTCGGGTGAGGCCTACAGATGGGTGTGGGAGATGCACTGACGGGAGGACATGTGGGGGAGATGGGCGATGAGTGCAAAGAATTCGGGGTAAGGCCTACGATATATGTGGTTGGGATGAGCTAGATAACCGCACGAGGTGAACGATGAAGTGGGGAGTATAGAGTTTGTGTCTATTACCAGTGCGATGGAGATAAAGAGAGACGCGAACGAGAATATATTTTCTATAAACTTGACATGACGAGACACAAATATTTTTTTTGAGGATAGGGTCACAACAGATAAAGGTTGTAAAACCTGGGAAAAATGCAATTTTATAGAAAAATGGCAAAACGGTAATTTGTCATTGAAGTACAAGTTGAAAACCCGAAATTTTCTAGATCTTGGATGACAAAACGGACTTCACCATTGGAATCGTCTCGTGAAATCTAGCTACCCAATTGAATTTCGTTAGATTCCAAGACAGTCAGAATTTCACGTATTTCGAGGCATTGGTGTTGGATGATACATGGAGTGGTGCCACATGGCAAGGTTAAAGGAGTGCACATGACATGAGAGCCATGTGGTGTGGCATTTTCCACCTAGTGCATGAGTCCATTTGACACATGGCACATGCACATGGAGCATGGATCATGAAAGTGAGAGGAATAGGAAAGTGAGAGGAAGTTTCCTCTAACTTGGATCAAACCAAGGAATAGCTTAGAAGAGAAGAAAGAATTCGGTGAAGGGAAGGAAAATAAAAGAAAGGAGAAAAAAAATAAAGGAAAGGAGAAAAAGAAAGAAATTAAGAAAGAAAATAAAGGAGAGGAAACAAAGAGAAAAGGAAAATAATGTATGCGGGAAGGGAAGGTACAAAGAAGGAAAAGAGCTCGACTCCGATGTTCGGCCTGGCCCAAGTCGATAGGCCGAGAATTTAAGTTAGTCTACTCGTCGAGAGCTACGAGTAGGTGCTAAAAACACGAGGTAAGGTTTTCTCCTACATTGGTTCCTCCTGCACCCATAAATTTTAACATGTGCAAATTTCCCCAACCATGGGACTGAGTTTTCGGACATTGGGACTGTTTTTCGGAACAGTTGTTTGAGAATTGCTTCATGGCTAAATTTATAGCCGTGAATGACAATCTTGAAAGTTGTAAAATAATAATAATAATAAAATAAAACAAAAGCTGAAATTTCTAGGCTGAGTCCATACTATTTCCAAGGCCAAGTATGGCCGGATTTATGGCTAAGAATAGCTAGTTGGTATGGACTGTTTTTTTTTTTTTTATTGCTGGAAATGTAATAACATGCTAAATATGTTGTAAATATGTTGATATATTGGTGTTACATATATTAACATGAATGGATGTAAATTATATATTTTCGATATAATTATCCAGACAAGATAAAGTATCGCTTACAAATTGTTCCATGTAGTGTCCATTATACATGTAACATGAGATAACATGCAGTGGCATTTTTCAATGTATATGCATGGGAGCATCACATTAAGTTGGGTGTGAGTGCATGGTTGGTAAATCGACACTACGTCGTAAGGTTTATCAGCGGGCTTATAAAAGGACACCACCAACATTCGCACGATTGATTGAAATAATAAAGAAAATATGTGTCTAGTATCAGCAAGAAGGGATAGATCCCCCCTCGGATGAAAACCCCGCCAATTATGGTCAAACATAGTCCCTAGCGGTGAAAGGCCGTAAAAGTGTCTGGGTTTGCAGAGCTCGTGGTGAGACACCAAAAATCCGCTACCCACAAAAATGCGCATGGATTTTGAATATAAAATGATCATTGTGATGTATCATCCAAAAGGCTTTTGGTTTATAAACAAATGAAATTTGTTTTGAAAATGATCATTAAATGTCCTCCGTAATGACCTGCCACATGGACTTGATTTGCGCGAAAGGCCTGTACCCCCCCCCCCCTCCCCCCCCCCCCCCCCCCCCCCCCCCCCCCCCCCCCCCCCCCCCCCCCCCCCCCCCCCCCCCGTGGTGCATGGTACATGATAAGTCGATCTCATTTCATGTCATGGCATGTAGGATTCCATTTAGAATTGACATATTCTATTGGAATGTTGGATGTGTGTATTATTGTGTAACAGATGATCAGACACAGACTTATGCACGAGGAATGATGTGGAGTTATCCCATCGGGCATTGGTCACCCCGTCGTGGGACCCCCTTTTAAGTGCAAGTTATGTACAGCATAAAACTTGTTTGTCTGTGAAAATATAGAGACTAAACCACTCAATTTAACACTTATACAAGAGCCTTACAATTTTCCTACATCTATGTCAAAGTTGGAATGGAGTCGCTTTGAAATGAAATAAACCGATTTATGTTCCGACCACAATATTACTCATGACACCGCAAGTACACAGGTCATATAAGTAATAAAAATTGGATATGTCAAGATATCATTCCTAATCGAGATTGACAAGAATGTTGGAATCAACTAATCCTACCTACTCAAGATCCACACCATTTGAACCTCCTTATAATAGGTCAAAAACCGAATTTAAAAGACAAGATAATCCTATATTACATTCATCTAATTAAAATAAAATTTGAATTGAACTAACAAATAAAATGGACTGAATCAGATCTTTGCTAGAAATGAACAATGAGATGAAATTGTTGTGGAACAGTCAACTTCTGCATTTTAATTCATTGATTCTTTCTATCCTAATTTTTGGATCTGGATTTGTCAAAGATGTCTAATAATGCAGCTTGATTTCTCCATTATTCACCAATTGCAGGTCCCTTCTTCTTCAAAGCAAATGATCTAATCAAGCATTTCTGTATTCAAAACACTCTTTATAAGATCTGGGTATTTTTCTTTTTCAATACTTCATACCCATTTCTTAAGATTGCAGATTTCTTGTATCCCAAGTCTGGGTCATTGCAAAACTTCTACAAAATGGTTGATGACTCATCCTTTAGATCTGATGGATTTTTCCATCTCCTTGATTAGATCTCAGCTAACATAGAGTCAAGATCTACCCAACAGATTAAGGTGAAATCTCTTATGAGTTAAATTGATAAATAATTCCCTTCAACTTCAACTTATGAGGAATTGAAATCTAATCGAAATGAACTCTCAGAAAGTAGTTCTTCAATGATAGTCTAACATACCCACAAGTCAAATGTTCCGAGCTCTCAGGAATCTCCATCTCTGTGTCACTCAGAGGGCTTCCTAGAAATCAGAGCAGGAAACAATCCTTGAGATGGTATTCGGTACTACTATTGAGAACAATTCAATTCACAAACAACATCAATCTAATAAATCAATATCCCAATTTCAGGAAATTCCTTCCAATTTAAGCAGAAAAGACTATAACTAACAGCAGGTCCATTCCAATGGAAGTTGTGCTTCTTAATTATAGAATCACAATCGACAATGGAGTATTGATCAAGAACATCCATCGAATTGTAACGCCTAAGAAACGACCAAAAATTGTCAACTTCATTGATTCCAAATCGTAATCGAAAAGAGAACCATCTTCTACATTCTAATGATTACGGTTCGTGATCCGTAAAAGAAAAGAAAATAAAAGTAAAAGAAAAGTCTATTCTAAAATATACGTGAGTCTTCCTGTCTCCTCCCGCACAAACGGGCTTCCAAAAAACTAAGCTACTTTACTAAAACCTGTATGCCTATTTATAACTTTCTTCGTAAATTAGCCCGATTCCAAGGCTCCATGTGGATTTCCTAAAATAAATGCATGCGAATTCTCTCGCTTAGGTGTCACACTAGAAACGATGTCACGGCATGAAATCCCTTTGCATGGTCTCTGGTCAAGTATGTCGACCTCAAGAAACTCAGTTGCAACGTTCTTTCACTTTGTTCTTGTAATTGTTGAGTCAGCGACCCGATGTTTTCTCAAGGTTACTTGTTTATTCAGCTTGCATTTGATTAGTGGTCGCGATACGAATTCTCATAGACCATGTTAGTTGCTCGGGCAAAGGAGAACTCGTCAGCGACCCCTTTCTGTTTCTAGGAATTGCGTCGCACTTGTTCTTCTTTATCGCATTCTCGCGGTTGCAACTCCTCGATTCGATGTCGCGACATCATTTCTATTGTCACCTCTTTACCTTAATGAGCTTCTCGTGTCATGGTACATCATTCGCTTGTCTCGAAGCCTTCAAGCGTGTCGCGATCAAATTTGCCGGGTTCATTTCTGTTTTCTGTCATCGCGGACATTAGGTCACGACCAAGTAGTTTCTTTAATCATTACAATTCCTGTCACGACCTCAAAAGTATGTCGCGACCATTCTTTCTTCCTATCCACGCAACCTCATTCTAATCTCACCGCCATTAGATTTTCTATTTTCGTCGCGGACTCGACCGCTCTTCCTCACAAATATATGTCACGACCTCACGCAACATCATTTCTCATTGGTTTAAATACTATGTTGATCTTGCTGCGACCCACGCTTAACCCTTAATAAATTATATGTCGCGACCGCTCCATGTAGCGACTCCGCCGCCTTTGCTTTCTATCAGATTCTATGTCGCGCAATTTCAAAAGCATGTCGCGAACCATTTCTTTTATCACCACCGATTCTGGTCATGCTCTCTTCATGTTGCGACTTAAAATTGTTTATCCGCTCATTGTCTTGTCACAACATGGGATTTAGGTCGCGACCAATCAAGCTTTTCCTTGTCAAATCTATAAAACGTGGACTCAAAAGCATGTCGCACATCCTGCAACCTCACTTTCATTTACAACGCTTCCATCAATTCATCTTCTTTTCCCGGTCGCAACCTAGAAAGTGTGTCGTGATCGTGCAGTGGCCCATCTTACTTTGTTTTTGTTGCAAAGGGCTCAAACTTAGCAAAGAACATGTTTTAACTGCTCGCCATTTTTATGTCGCGACATGAATTCCCGATCACGACCTCGGATTGTGTCTCTCAACTTACATTTTGTCGCAACATCTATTTTCGTTGCTAACAACAATGTCTTCTGTCGCGACCTCAAACGATGTCAATGATGGTGGCTCTTCTTACCTATGCTCTTGTCCCAGTTGCTTAAATGTAGTCGCGACATAAATACCTAGTCGCGAATTCGATCGAGCTCCTAACTTATATTTTTGTCGCGAACCTTAAATTTCATGTAGAGACCTTGTGTTTAGTCATCAACCATTCATAGTCGCTAATCTTCAATTATTTGTTGCAACTGTGGTCGCCTTCCTTCTGTCGTGACTCTAATGGTGTCAGCGAGAAGAAATCCTTCCAAAGCCCTTTTCGTCTCTCAACAACTTCTCTTTTCACACAACAGCCTTCATCTGAGTATAGTATGACCTATGGTCACTAATTCGATTCTCTCGTCACTAATTCTCACTCGCCATTGAACTGCTTTCACTTCTAATCCTTGTTGGAATTTTCATTTATGCTATAAATTTTTGCAAAATATGAATTTGGTAAATAGTACATATTTCTGCATAAAAACAAGCAATTACATTGTAATAAAAATCAGAAAAATGGACTAAAAAATCAATGAGTTTTTGACTCATCAAATTTCTTAAATCCTAAAATTTTGCTTGTCTCAAGCAAAGAAAAGAAAATTTTGTTTGTACTCAAACAATTGAATTATCAGCATTTTTTCTCGTTCTAATAAAGATAAATATTTTATTCCACCCTTTGACTTGAATAAGAAGATTGCAGTATCATTTCAAACTTTAGTTTTCAATTGAGAAAAAGGAATGTTTTCAACCTCTATTACAAATAAACTAATGAATACTGCATGAAAACAGTTCAGTCAATAGATTTTTCTGTGAGTGTGTGTAGGTCTTCTTTCCTTTTCATCTTCTTGCTCAATTATTAATCTTCGACTCCTTAGAAACTAGTCAAAAGTCTCATAGGCTTGTTCTTCATATTGACTTCACTAATGAGGTAAATTCAACCTTCAAGATCAAAGAGGTCTTTTAGGCTTATAATGTTAAAGCCAGTACCTGGGTGGATAATTGAAAATTTAGGGCTGCAAATTACAAAGATTCCACTCTTTCCTTTCTATATAATGGCCTTCATCTTTCATCATTTTCCTTCCTTTTGTAATGTAAACTCCCCAAACTTGGCTTTGTACATCATTCGGGATGTAGGCTCCTTTGGTTGCCACTTTCAACTTATCAACTCGCCTTTACTGGAACTCTTTTTGTTTCTCTTTATTGTCAAAGAATTGGAATAGTGTAATGTTTTGTCTTCTTAGGCTTTCTATCACTCTTAGAGAACTTTGGGCTAGCAACTCCCATACCAGTTAGCATTAGGGTACTAGGTGTTGAAACACCCCTACGAGCTTAATTGTTCAAGAGAGATAGACCACAAGACAAAACTTATTCCTTTTTCAACTTCTTTTTCTCTAGTTCTTCAATTTATTTTTCCTCATCCATCCTTGTAATCCAAAAGAAAAATATTCCCCCAAACTTGTTCCTTTCTCGCACAAGAACATTCTTATCTCCGAAACTAAGTAATTTGAGTTCTTCATGCGTGATTTATTATAAGGAAGGGATTTCAGGTTTCTAATTGTTGCTATTTGAAGAAATTAGGACTTTGTTTCAAAGCATGAAACTAGAGTGTATGCCTTTCCATATAATGAGGGTAGGTTTGAAAAGGTTCAAACTTCCAAAGATGGCCTCTATCACTTCTTGTTAGTTGTTTTTACCTAGAATTTCTCCTTGACCAATAATCTAACAAGTTCTATGACCTTATACCCTTGATTGTGAATCATCCCAGAAGATGTTCCTAATCCCTCTCAAAGTTTTAAGAATTTTCTTGACCATGTGTATTGTTTTTTTTCAAGATTTGTACTGACTTACTATTTATACATACAGTTTCAATCATCTTATTTGTTCTTTCAATTGTATACATTTTCCAAATTCTGCAATTTAAACCTGATTCAAACTAAAACTACAACTTCTTACTCCAGTTCAATGAAGCCCACTCTTCTTTTCTCTTTCAGCATTGTTTGGATTTAATCAATGCTTGTTATGCCATTTCACCAATGAAAGCTTAAACACAATAACCATTCCCTTCGCATTAAGCATAGCACAAGCAACCCAATTTACTAACTCAAATCAATCCACCCAAACACCACATTTTATCAAACTTATTCAACTACTAGGTCCCACTAAGCAAAGCTTCAACAATGTATATGTTCTAGTTGCACTATTATTGAAAGTAACAAACCAAATCATCCAATCAACAGAACAATTCACAAGAAACTTTTCAATGAACTTTTCTGAGCTTATATTAATGATGTTGAAGGAGTACAATGGGAAAAAGAAAAGTGAAATTGTGCTATTTCACTCCCTTCTTTTATCATATTTTTTAGGTATGATGTTGGGAGGATCTAAGTCAAAGCTTGCTAAATATGGAGAAAATTTGGAGAGAGTCATGTCTAGTCTTTTCTTTTCTAAGGGTGTGGGTTCTACCTTGTTAGTTGAAATTAGATCATTTGTTAAATCCACTAGATTGATCAAGGTGTCTGCTTCAAGCCCATCTTATCTACTGTGCTTTCCAAACTCGTAGATACAACTCAAAGATGTCTAATACTAAATTTCTTGTTGATCAAATCCAAAACTCTCATGCCGCATTTTTCTTTCTATAGACATCATTATCTTCCAGTTCTTTATCCTTATCCTTCATCAACTTCCCAAACTCCTTGAATTGCTCCTTATATAGGTATTTGAAGGCTTCGATCTTCTTTAGCATGTTACCCTCCATCTCAGCTTCTCTTTTTCTCAGAATGGTAAGCACTTCTTCATCTATTCTAAATCACAATGTAGGCTGCTTCCAAACAAGCCTTCATCTTTTTCTCCAAATTCTTTCTCTCGTCATTTTCTATCTCTCCTCCCCATTCTTCTTTCTCTCTGCCTTAGAGTCCGCTCCAATAATTGTTCTTTCCTCCGAATTCGCCTTCTAAGAACTCTTTCTCCTCGAATTACTAATGTTTTTCCCATTTCTGCTCCCATTCTTCCATATCTTTCTTTATTGATCTCAGCATCTCCATGATTTCATAGTTCCCTGCATCCTTTCTAGAGCTCTCTGCTAGCTCAGGGAAATCCTCTCTCATTTCAGGTCCTGGAGGGCTCATGTAGCTTCCATCCCGAAGGCATCTTCTTTTCTCGGAGGAATCTCGCTCGGGGACAAATTTTCTTTTCACTGTTATCATTCTCTTCAACCGGCTCTGCTTCTAGTTCCACAATCCCTTTTTGCTTCCTATTCCTGGGCCCTTTTGTTACGCCTATAAGGGTCAGAGGAGATGCTTTAGGGCATGTTTCTTCTTCATCCCATGATCCTCTCACCCCGGCTGAGATGCATAGTATGCTGATTATTGTAGGGTGAGGGATTAGTCCTCTTTTATTACTCAAGTGCTACCCTCTGATAGACCCTTCAATCAAACCTCCAACATTCATTTTATAGCCTTTCAAAAGGGCATATAAAATGATTGCCTCTTGTTCTCTTACTGCGCATAGATGTTTAGTTGAAGATTACCGAGACAGGAAGCAGAACTAGACCTTAGCTTCCTGCTGAGGGATCCTCTATCGATAACAGAATGAGGGTTCTTCCTGTGGCTTCCCAATTTCCCGCCCAACGCTAGGAGGTCTATAATCTTCATGATCGGTTTTCTACCAATTCTCAATTTAGAACCGTGCTTGAGTTCCTTTAGTTTGAACATTTCATTGATTCTTTTATGCCTAAAAGGTACCCAGACTCCTCGCACATATACTGAGTCTTCTCTCATTCCCACCATGTTTGCATAGAATTCCCTGGCCAGAGCAGGAATCCAGGCAACGTGTGTGCACAGAAGCACTCCTAACCTCTCTTTTCTATTATCTCATAAAAAGGAGAAATCAGCTTCCTAAAACCTCTTTCGCTGACGAAGCCCTTATCAGCCAACAACCTATTCCATATATCTTTAGCTTCTGCAAATACAAAGTCTTTTTCGCTCTCTGTTTCTTCTTCTTCGCGCCACTGTTGGCTCGCTACCCCTCTTCTCACTAGCTTCTACTATGGACCGGGCTTCGTTCCCGCATTCATGACAAGCCTCAGACCGAGGTTCCAGAACCTCCTCCACTTCTTTGGCAATGTTCACTAATGAGCTCATTAATTATTCTCGTTAAGATCCAAACAAGGTTTTGGTTATCTTCATGGTGAGAATTCGAATCGCACCGGTTTTGTGGTTTTGTAGTCGAAAGAGAAAAGAAAGTGAACAGCTGGCTTAAGATGTGGCTAAATGGAGCTGGGAAGAGCTTGTTGTTCAGCTTTTGTTTGATGGGCTCTGTTATTATTGTCTCATGGAATGTCGCGAATTTTAAAGCATGTTTTACAATACTAATCACACAATAATCATCTCCATTAAAGTTGCGACAACCAAATCCGAATGTTTAAAACCTCAATTTATTGCAATTTGAGGCCAATCTCCGGGTCAATCTACTTAGTTTCTCATGTGACTCCTCGGGAAGTGGTCCTGACCAAAAAATTGATGTCGCGACCCATCTTTCTCTATTTTGCCATCATTATAGGTCGCAACAAATTTTTATTCCATCACGACATCATGTCTCGAATAAATATTCGCATGGCAACATGACGCCAGCACCTGGGCAGCTAATGTTGCGACCTGAAATTTCTTATTCTATTATTTTCAATTCAGACCCGAGTCGCGACCTCAAAAGCATGTCGCGACCTGGAAAATTTTCTGGTCTTTAGGAACAGTTCAAATTCATACAAGACTAAATCAATAAACCTAATTCAAACAAACAAAAACAATCAACCTTCATCATTCAAATATGCAACAAATCAACTCATGAAGCATCAGATTCAACAGTGAATTTGAAATTTCAATTCCCCCAAAATTCAATCATGCATTCTCATTAAAGACAAGTTTAGGAATCGACGCCCCTATGGTCTTGTTTTCATTTTGGAAGCACTAAATGAAAATTCCATGTCTGTTGCGCCCTTTTCTGACCAGCAAAAACCACTCAAAAATTTTAAATAGTAAAACCACATAGTCTAACTAGAAAATGGGAAAAAATAAATTACCATAAAACTTGAAAGAAAATTATCAGACGGGTTGCTCCCACAAAGTCGCCTCGGGCTTGAGTCCTTAGCTAGACTTCACGCTATGAAGTTCTTGTTTCAAAATTCTTTTCCTTTACTAAGAACTAGGTATCAATCATATTTCTTCCAAGATACCGCTTCAATCGACCATTCACTTTAAACTCTCTCCACATCGGTTTTCAATGTCACGCCTAAAGGTTGTATTTGCCACATCGTATAAGGGCCACTCCATTTTGATTTCGCTTGTCTGAAAGCTTCCGGGCCCTCAAATGAACAAGAGGACTCATCTCCGCTTTAAATTCTCCTCAAAAATCCTTTGATCATGTCATTTCTTTGTCTTGTCTTTGTAAATCCTGGCATTATCATAAGCTTCATTTGTCAACTCTTCCAATTCATTCAGTTCGAGTAATCTTTCCTCTTTAATTTCTTGATGGCCCACATAGCTTGGTATTCCAATTCAAGAGGGAGGTGACAAGGTTTTCTAAAGACAACTCAGATGTGGGACATTCCAATGGAGTTTTATATGCGCTCAGAGTGCCCACAATGCATCATCACTTTAGAGACCAATATTTTATGTCTGATGACAAGATTTTCCGTAATTTTCTTTATCTCCCTATTGAAATCTCAACATTTCATTTGTTTCCGAGGATGATAAGACAAACTCATGATATGTTTGATTCCATCTCTACTCATGAGTTTCTCAAACACTTTGTTTGCAAAATGGCTTCCTCCATCACTAATAATAGTTTTGGGTGTCCTAACTACTCAAAATATTCCTCTATAAACCCCAAACTGTATTAGCATCATTCTTGGGACAAGCCGCTTCTCAACCCATTTGGAACATAACTACAAATGGGGAGTATGTATAGATTTCCAAATGAGGATGGAAAAGGCCCCATAAAATCTATTCCCCATACATCAAATAACTGCACCACCAGGATACCATGCAGGGGAATTTCATGTCTTGTGCTGATATTTCCCATTCTTTGGCATTGATCACCAAGTTTCACCCATTCAAAATAATCCTTGAAAATAGTAAGCCAATAAAAACCTGATTGGAGAATTTTGTGGGCTGTTTTGTCTCCTACAAAGTGTCCTCCATAAGGTGATGCATGACATTCTTATAAAATTTTGCCTTATTCACTTTCTGGTATACACCTCCTAATGATCATATCAACTCCTCTTTTGAATAATAGTGGGTTATCCTGCATAAAACCTCAAGTACGCTCCTCAATTTCTTCCTCTCATGGAAGCAAATTATGGTGGCATCACCCACAAGCTAGAAAGTTCAATATTAAGATACCAAGGTGATCGGAATGATAGCCGAAATAACCGCTTCATCCGAAAATTCTTCGCTACTTCGTCTCTCTTCTTCAATTACAAAAGATGCTATTACTTTACAAGTGATCGCCTATCACATTGTCACAAATTTCTTTTCGGTTTTTGATTTCGATCAAATTCTATAGTAGCAACACCCATCCGATCGCTCAATAGCTTCTTTCTAGCCATCAAATATTTAATCGATGCATGATCGCATGGATGATGACATAATCCCAATATATGGCCTAAACTTTCACAAGCAAATACCATGGTCAAGATTCTTTTTCAAAAGAGTCGAGTAGTTCTTCGAGCTTCATTGAAGGTTTGACAAGATAGTATATGGCCCTTAACATTTTGTCAGCTTTCTATCCTGATACAGCTCCCACTGCATAATCACTGGCATCACACATAATCTCAAATTCACTATTCCAGTCTGGTACGGCCATGATGGAGCTTCAACTAATCTGGATTTGATCTCTTCAAATGAAGATTGACAAGCTGCATCAAAATTAAACTTGGTATCCTTTTCTAATAGTCTACATAATGGTCTTGCAATTTTTGAGAAGTCTATGATAAATCTTCTATAAAAACCAACATGTCCCAAGAAACTTCTTATTCCCTTGGATCAAGTATTGGTGCGTAAGAGTCTTATAATGGAAACTTTTGCTTGGTCCACTTCCCGCTCTCGTCATAGTAAATTTATTCAAGGACAATGCCTTCCACATCATAAATGACATTTTTCCTAATTCAAAGCCAAGTTCTCGTCCCGGCACCATATATACTATCCCCAAATTATGCAGGCAATGTTCAAAACTGGATCCATAAACTATGAAGTCATCCATGAATATCTCCATAACCTCCTCTGCCAAATCTGAGAACATAGACATCATGTATCTTTGAAATGTAGCAAGAGCATTGCATAACCCAAATGACATTCTTCTAAAAGAAAAAGTACCATAAGGGCATGTGAAAGGAGTTTTCTCCTGGTCCTCAGGTGCAATAGCAATTTGGTTATATCCAAAATATCCATCACGAAAACAAAAGTGAGGATGTCTTTCTAACCTATCTAACATCTGATCAATGAAAGGCAAGGGAAAATGATCTTTCTTGGTTGCAGTATTCAATTTTCTGTAATCTATACACACCCTCCATTCTGTCATAGTCCTTGTAGGAATTAGTTCATTCTTTTCATTTCTGATCACAATGAATCCACCCTTCTTAGGGACCACATGAACTGGGCTTACCCAAGGGTTGTCTGATATTGCATAAATAAATCCCCGCATTATTACTCTCACATTCTCTTACAACATCTTTCATCACAGGTTCACTTCCTTTGCAAGTTCAACTAATGTTTTTGCATCATCATTCAAGAGGGATTAAGGTATGCAAATAAGGACTGATAATTCTAAGGTCTTCAATCGACTGCACGATTGCTTCCTTATAATTCCCGGTGAATCTTAGCAACCGTTGTTCTTCATTTCATTCAAGGCAAAATTAAGAGGTCTAATGGCTTTGCCTCTATGGTTCTAAGAAAGCATACTTCTGATGACTAGGCTATTCTTTCAATATTAACCCTTCTGCACTGGTTTCTTGCTCATTTCCTTTCTTTTTCATTTCGCCTCGAATTTTCAGAGACTTTTTCATTCAAACCTAGATTGCTTTATGTTTTGAATCGAATGCAAAGAATTCATAATCAACACTCTTAAGATAACGGGAAATTCAACTCATTTTCATTGATAGAATGAAGCCGGAGATTACAAATGAATTCGGGCCTCAAAACTAAATGGATAAATGCTATCTACAGCCATACAAGTTTCTGTATCAACATCGTCAGGTCAAGCTTTTAGAGTTTAAATTGTACCTTTCTCTCATCTCCCACTCTCGCATCGCCTCATCCTTTTGTACATCAATCAAGGCAGCTCCAGTTGCTAGGAAAGGTCTTCCTAATAGTAGAGGAACTTGGGTATCCTCCTCCATCTTTATAAAAACAAAATCCACAGGGAAAATAAATTTCCTTACCTTGGGTCTCCCTAACAATTCACATGGCTCTTAGCTAAAGAATAACACAAGTAGGAAAAGATCCCTACCTCTTGGAGTTGTCAGAACTCCACAAAATTGGTGCCCACGCCAGAGTCCCCCGGCCGTAGACTCATTTCTTGCTTTCGCTTCCGCCGAGAACCGATTTCGTCAACGCTCGGAAATCTAGAGAGAGAAGTCACTCTTTCTCTCTCTAAAATCCCAAACAAGACTCACTGCACGCTTCACCCATTTTGGAGAAGAAAACTATTCCCTTTTTTGTCTTATACTCATTTAAACTTTTCCATTAATTCCCATTGTGTCCTTAAGTTTGGATTTTTGACACATGGCTTAAACTAAGCCATTCATCTCCATCATCTCACTAATCATGCAACATGTGTAATATGAGTACATGTAGTAGGTGACTTTTGTCACATTACATGTCTTTCACGAGCCGTCTTACAAGACTCCGACACTCTAAGGGGGCTCGAAAACGTGAAATTTCCTCAACGCCTCGAAATTCTATGAATTGACGGACAAATTTCAGATTTCTCGCATGACGATTCCAACAAAGGAACCGCTTCGTCATCCGAGATCTATAAAAATTTTGGGTTTTGACCGAAATTACCGTTTTACCCTTTTGAAAATTAAGATTTTCCCGGGTTTTACATTCTCCCCTCCTTAAAAGAATTTCATCCCGAAATTATGTACAATCACTATGAATCACATGCATAAACTAGTCATTTAAGTATTAAACGACTAAACCGCGTGCACTCATCCCTAAACGCAGGATGTGGCCCGCATCGTGTCCTCTCGCTCCCACGCGACTCCTCCACTCCACGGTGCCGCTGATAGCACCACTAGCCTCACTGGCCTCGCTGCAAAACCCGATCCCTTATCCATACGCACACATTGGTCCCTCCTCTGTTGTTCCATCCGTGTCAACCTCAATCTCTCCCAATCCACTACATGAGCTCGATCTCGGAGCGCATCTGAGCATGGAGACGCAGAACACCTGGGACACCCGACACGATGGGCTGGGAATCCAACTCCAGACGCCACAAGGCCTACCCTCTCGAAACTGAAGGGCCCAATAAACCCTACGATAGCTTTCCCCGCACATTAACCTCACTCACTCTTAGGCACACCTTCAAGAAGACGTGATTCTAACCTCGAACTCTAAGGGTCGACGTCAGACATCGCATAGCCCTTTAGCCATTCGAAATGGGAGAAGACGATGTCAGATTGGGTCATACCTTCCTTAGGTGTCTCTAATCGATCAGACTGATGGAGCTCTCTCCCACCTCTAGCCCAACATATTGGTGATCTCGTATGGCCTCCCATACAATGTCCTCATATGGTGCCATCTCTGTATACTCACCGATAATCATTGTAGGCGAATTTACTAAGGGCAAATGCTCTTTCCCAACCACCCTTAGTGATCCAAGACACACATGCTCGCAATACATGTCCTCTCTAACACTGTGATGGTCCCTCTCTCGACCGACCATCCGTCCGTAGGTGGAAAGCCGTACTCATGGTCGCACCGTAGCCCATATAGCCTTGGAAACTTTTCCAAAGTGCGCGCCAGAAACTCCGGCCTCTATCCGACACTATGGATACTAGTACTCCATGTAGTCGGACGATCTCTCGGATATACAACCGGCATAATCTCTCCAATGTGAGGTCATCCGCACGGCTAGAAAATGTGCCGACTTCGTGAGCCGGTCCACAATCACCCATACCAAGTCATGTCCTTGCGGTGTCCGTGGTAAGCGGTCAAAATCCATCGTGGACGCAAGGCTCCCTACTTCCACTACCACCTCCACGGCTAAAGTAGCCCCGCCGGGTTTATGGTTCACTTTAACTTGTCGACACGTGAGACATCGTCGAATAAAGTCCCCTAATGTGTCTCTTCATTCCGCTTCCAAAGAATATTTCAGCGACCTAAGATCCCGTACATCTTTCGTACACTGATGACCGCAAATCGAGAGCAAAGTGAAACCCTAAGAATCTCCCATCAACCTGGCCAACTGGGTACCACTATCCGCCTTCATACCGAAGACTCACCATCCGCGGGATGGCCGCCGGTCACATACCGACTGCATCTTGGCCCTCGATGGACACTATCTCCGCGCCATGTACTGGGACTCGATCACTCGCTTCAATAAAGACGGTAGCTACTAAACTCCTAACATACCTCGAGCTCGCCGTTGTAATCGTAGCTCCAACCACCCCACGCCTGAGCATCCGCCACTCCCGGAAGTTATACTAGCCAATGCTCCCGCGACTTCCGACTATGACGCCCACCACATTTGCCTTACCAGATGGTAATGCAAAGTGGAAGTCATAGTCCTCTAGAACTCCATCCATCTGTTTCATATTAAGGTCCCACATAGAAAATATACTCGCACTTTTGTGGTCCGAGTACACTTCGAATCAAGCCACCATATAAGTAGTGGCACCAAATCTTCAAGGCGAAGACTACTACGCCAACTTCATGTCGTGTGGTACTCGATGAGTGCCTAAAACACTCAAAGTTATACCCGTCTCTGCCTTACGCTTTAGCGTTATTTTATATTTAAATACGTATTTCTATAGCTCGACATTCGATTTGTACAATTGGTGTGGAATGCAGTGAAGCGGCGCTTTTGGAAGCATTCGAGCAGAGGGTGAAAGTGCATAAAGATGGTCAGAATCGCCGCAATCCGCTGGGGGACGCCGCGACGCCCCCATCGTGACGTCCCAACGTCACGATGTTGGGTCAACTAATATAGAAGTCAACAGCCAAGCACATCGCACTGGCCACACGGTAGTCTCGCTCCATCATTAAAAGCAAAAAGGACCGTAATTACGCATCGGGGATCATACGAACTAAAGGGCTTAAATCGTATGTACGCTAGATCGATCTGAAGAAGAGCCCAACTTTTGTATTTTTCTTTCTTTCGAATAGAAGTACTGATGTTTTATAGATTAAATATTTGTGTTCTCATATTCAGTATGTTCTAGATTTATACCATAAAGACAACCCGCTTCACAATTAAATGGATTAAATATCGCGTTTTTATATTATTCCGCTCTGTTTATGATTGCTGAGTCTCCGGTTTATACTGCGGGTCTATTTACATGGTGGTGTCTGGCCAACATTGACATGATTGTACTAGATATCCGAGATTCGAGAGATGAGGATGTCCAGTGGATCTCGACAGAAAGGTTCTCATTAATCTCTAGAACAGAGATATTCCGATTCCGAGGGTGGCAATTAAGGTTAGAACATTTAAGCGTTTCGGAGTATCGAGTTGGGGTAGAGATACACTCGACACTACTAGCGAGATAGGTGGATACACCTCGAGAGAGGCATCTCGTAGCACGATCACCCCGCTATCAACAAGTCATGAATAAATCGAATAAGAATTTCTATAGGAATTAATCCATCAGCAATGTATGTGGGAGACATAACCCCAGTCTCCACAACACAAGAATTCATTAAGAGCAATTAGCTTAGCTCAGTCCAAAATATTAGTAAACCGTCACTCAAAGCTTACATCCGCATAATATCCAAAGGTCAATCTCTCAGATTCAACACACTTCGTCTCCTCGTGGATCGACATATATCCGCACTTCAGTACACTATATTACTTATACACCTGCACTTGCGCACATAGACGTACATATATATACATCCCGCATTTGGCCTATCAAGTTTTTGGCGCCGTTGCCGAGGATAAGTTTAGTGTGATATGTGAGAATAAGAAAGTACTAAATATTACTCGAATTTTTTGTTTTTTATTTGCTTTACATCGGTAATTTGGTCGCTTTGTTTTCGCGGTGTGATCAGCCAAGGTTACAAATAGAAGATGCGAAGACTCGGATCGTTGACATACATCCGTTTGATCCCGAGCCGTAAAGAACTTGCTACGTAATACGCCGAGAACAGGAACGTAACATACTAGAAATCTAGCAATCATGGAGAACAATGAAGAGCGTGATCTGGGCGATTTAGCAAAACGAGAGCCACGTAGGGGCCGGTAATGGGGAATAACTAAGGAATCAAGCACCCGTGCCGCGATAATGCCCGCATGATCCATTCATGTTGCTGGGAGGAGTTCGCTCTACCGGGCCTACACCAGTGCATAGCCTATCCGAAGACCACCTTATTCAGCAAAACAACTTCGAGCTGAAGTCAAGAATCTTACGTATGCACGTAACATCTTATTTCATGGATCGCCCAACGAGAATCCAAATATGCATTTGACCAACTTCCTCGAAGTCTGCGACACGATCAAGTACAATGGAGTTACTGAAGAGGCACTCAGGTTGAGATTGTTCCCACTTTCACTAGGTGATAGAGCCAAGCATTACAACAAGTCGCCCAACGGACCCATTACTCATGGAACGACTTTAGTGCGTAGTTCCTCGACCAAGTTTTTCCCGCCCTCAAAATCGCAGACAAACTAGAAAGAGATCAATACTTTTGACAACTAAAGGAGAACCCGCAGAGTCATGGATACTTCATGAACTATTGAGGAAGTGCCCACATCACGCATCGACTGTGATGGATGTGTCCACATTTTCATAATGGTCCGAGGAATGCACCAGAACAAAGGATTACGCCTCGCCGAGGAGCACTAATGAAGAAACCATCGACCACATATGAAATTTTGGAAGATGCCGCATCCAATACAACCGCGGGCCTAGGAGAAGACTACACTAGTAAAAGCCGTGGGCATTCGATAATGAGATGTTCTCACACCGTTACCTATGTTAACAAATACTTTAAACAGCTAACTAGACAAAGAAGGTACCGCGACGCCATACGCACTAACCCATGGGAGCTGTGTGAATTCCGTGGAGGACAAAGACGTAGTAGTGAAGAATGTCACAGACAGCAACCAATAGAGCAGCTCCAAGATGTGTCGAGGTTTATCGCAGTCACCACAAAGAACAAGGACAATATGGGGAAACAACTATCGAATCCAAAACAAAGGCCAAGGGTGCGAATAACCAGACCGTAATAATCAAAGACACCCAAGGGTATGGATGGAGGAACAATCGTAACGGAAGATGCCACCACCCCGAGCGAAAGCAAACCAACTCTGAGAAAATGACTGGAATGTTCCTCATAGATGTTTACTCACACATCATTTTTATGAATGAGACAAAGGCGACATGCAACAACAGCCACCCACTGAACAATCAAGTAGCACTTGAGAAACTTGCAGGCAGATAGCCAAATGGCCAACTATCGACAGAAGGCCGTGTCCCTACCAAGCAATCTATGAACCCCGAGAAGAGATGGAAATGAACATGTCAAAGCAGTTACGCTAAGAAGTGGTAAAGAATTGAGACACAGAGCAATCCCCGCTTATAGAGGAGGTGGAGGATCGAGAAAGTCATCCAAATTCTGGGCCGCGAATGATGATGCGTATAGGGAACAGCCCTATGAGAAACAAATTGTAGGGAAAACACAATCGGAGCCAAAGACAACTCCACAACCCATAGCCACTTCGCATCCTCAACGCCTAAAGAAGCATAAGTTGGATAAGCAAGCCTACCAAGTTCATGGTATCAACAAACAGACATCAATATCCCGTTTGTCGATGCTTCCGAACAAATGCCCGCTATGTAAAATTTATGAAGGACATCTTATCTCGTAAGAGAAGATCAGACAAACAAGCATCCTAACCGAGGAGTAGTGCCATACTTAGGAAGTCACGCGAAAAGTTAAAAGACCTGTGCAAGCCACTATCCCATGCACCATTGGAAATGCTATTCGAGAGAGCATCAGGATTCGGGGTGCCGCATAATCTCTATGCCCTTGTCCATTTTTAAACGTTTTGGGATTAGGTAGCTCGCCCAACTACAAGCCACACTTCAACCGCATGTGTCCTTAAAGCATCCGAGAGGCGAGAGAAATATGTCTTAGCAAAGGTCAATGTTTATCTTCCCAAAGAGATTTCATTGTATTAGATATGGAAGAGATAAAGAAATACCCATAATCTGCACTGCTTTCAGAATCGGCAAGAAAGCAATGATTGATGTTCAGGGGAGAACTAAAATTGAGATGCAGGAGGTCAAGTCGTTCAACTGTTCAAGCCGTGAGACATCCCCAAGAGAGTGATACTTGTTTCACGGCAAGAGGATAAGAGAGGGCTATGTCTAGCCAAAGTGGTCTCACTGATCCTTCGAGGCTAGGCCTCGTACGTACTGATTCCAAGAATATGAGCAAGAGGCAAGAGGAATATGTAAATGGATGGATTCTTTTCACCCAATAGAAGGAAAATACTTCGACCCTAGGTGAAAGTACTAAAAACTCCAAAGCATCGGCTGAACAACCACCCAAGATGGAACAAAACCTTTACTCAACCTTTGAAGTATGCGCATTCGGGATAGCATCCACCTTACCAAAGGATCATCTCAAAGATCCTGAACAATTGAGAAGAAAAGTTATCAGGTCCTTAGAGATCATAAAATGCGCCGATGGTCTCTGCGGCCGATTTGTGCGATTCGCCTTCCATGTGCATGCATCGATTTTGTCGGAAGATGAACAGCAACCCTCGAAGCACGAGGAGGTCAATCCTACTAAGAAAGAGGTAGTCCGAAAGGAGGTGTTAAAGTGGCTGGATACTGGGGTAATTTATCCTATTTCAGACTGTGCATGGGTAAGTCCAGTTTAAGTAGTGCCTAAGAAGGGAGGAACAACTGTCATAAGAACCGAAAATAACATCTTACTGCCTTCTCGAACAGTTACCAGGTGGAGAATTTGTATTGATTATCGGAAACTGAACAAGGCCACTCGAAAAGATCATTTACCATTACCGTTTCTAGATCAGATGTTGGATCGATTAGCCGGTCATGAATATTATTGCTTTTTGGATGGATATTCTGCCATAATCAATTGCTATAGCCCCGAAGATCGTGAGAAGACGACATTCGCATTCAGCTATGTTCTCGGGCTTTCAGAATGCGCTTCTGCACCTTCCAACGACGCATGATGGCCATATTCTCGTATATGGTTGAAAAAGACAATCGTCTTCATGGATGACTTTTCGCTGGGGTAGTTCATTTGACAACTGACCGAGAATTTGAGATCCGTGTTGATAAGATGGCGAGACCAACTCGTACTCAATCGAGGCGCCATTTATGGTACAAGAGGGTATTGTACTTTATTAATTTATTTCTCAAAGAAGAGGGATAGAGGTAGACAGAGCAAAGATTGAAGCAATTGAAAATTACTTCCACCCTCATCTAAAAGGGATAAGAAGCTTAGCCACTGGATTCTATAAAGTATTCATCAAAGACTTTTCTCGATTGCAAACCATTGTCTAATCTCTCCTAGTCCAAGGGACCCTACTTGAGTTTAATGCCCAAAGGTTTATGCCAAGATTTTCGCGTTAAAAGATAAGTTGGTATCAACTCCTATTGTCGTAGCTCCCGATTGGTCCTTTCCATTTGAGCTTATGTGTGACGCAAGTGATTTTGCGAATGAGTGCAGTTAAAAAGGCGTAAACGAGAGAATTTTCCGTAACTACTATGCAGCAGTAACCTGAATGATGCTTAGTTGAATTCACGCCACTACGTAAAAAGAACTATTGGCCATTATCTTTGCTGACAAATTTAGGCCTTATTTGATTGGTAACAAGGTCGTGGTCCACACTGATCATTCTGCCATAAAATACTTGATGACTAAAAAGGACGCCAAACCCAGACTAATCCGGTGGGTTCTTTTGCTGCAAGAATTCGACGTTGAGATTAAAGACAAGAAAGGCACAGAGAACCTAGTTGCAGATCATCTTTCACGGTTAGAAGGGGCAAGTGATGAGGTCCAAGTGAATGACGACTTTCCTGATGAGCAACTTTTAGCTATTGAAGACAAACGGGCGGCTCCATGGTTTGCAGATTACGTGAACTATTTGGTAGCCAAGGTAATCCCCCTCTGGAATTCAGCTATCAACAGAAAAAGAGGATTTTTGCACACTTGAAACACTACTTATCGGGAGGAGCCAATTCTCTGGCTGCATATCAAGGCACACTAAGTGATCCGGAGATGTGTGTTCGAAGATGAAATGAACAATATTTTGAACCACTGCCACACTCTACCATTTGGTGGACATTTCGGTAGCCAGAGAACAATAGCCAAGGTGCTTCAATCAGGCTTCTACTGGCCTACCTTATTCAAGGATGCTCATCATTTCGTATCCACATGTGACAAATGTCAACGAATGGGGGCATTTCAGAAGGACGAACCACCCATGCATCCCATTCGAAGTAGAACCGCTTGATCTATGGGGATGGATTTCTGCGGGACCATTTCCATCTTATAACAACCTCGCATATCTTGGTCGGGCGCATTATGTCTCGCGGGTTGAAGCACCCGACCCGCACTAACGATGCCAAGGTAGTGGCTCAATTTTCAAGATCCACATATTCTCGATTCGGCACTCCTCGAGTTAATCGATCATAGATAACGGTACTCATTTCGCAATAAATGATCAGACAAAGTCTTGCAAAAAGCATGGGGTGCGCCATCGTACATCCTCGTGATATCACCCACAACAAACGGGCTAGCAGAGGTATCAAATTGAGAAATTAAGTCCATTCTGGAGAAAATGTTTAAGAGTTCCAGAAGGACTGCTCCAAAAAGATTGGAAGAGTGCACTCGGCATATCGAACATCATTTAAAACACCTCGGGGTATGTCACCCTTTAGAATTGCTGCGGAAAGCATGCAACCCGCTGAATTGGAGACCGAGTCTACTAGGCAACTCCCAAGAGTCGAACATGGACAAGACACTAGCCTGGGTGGAGAAGCGACCAATATCTCGTTGAACTGTGACAAATTCAGAACGGGCTTATGAGCCCATTTACAAGAAAGCGACAAAAGCCTGGTACCGATAAACATACACAAGAAGGATTCAGGCTGACAATGTGTCCTCTTGTTTAATTCCCTTCTCAAACTTTTTCCTGGGAAATTGAAGTCTAGATGGTCGGGACCTTTCACAGTGACCAAGGTCTTTCCACATGGAGGGGCAGAGGTTACGCATCTAGAGAAAGGAACATTCATAGTTACCACACAACGGTTGAAGCCAGATTAGCGCAGTTCCATGCGGATAAACAGTATCATTCCATCGACCCCATCGCACGGCACAAGTATTTGGCCATGGGAGCTCGTTCCCGAGCACATTGAGATTCAGGGCCGTCGAAGCACCATATTAAACATAATATTTTCGGGAGGCAACCCAAGCTTATCTTGAACGGAGTTCGTTTGGTTTGTCGTTTCGTCCGTAACGGGAGTCTTTGAATGTCTGCTGTGACTCGGGATCGAAAGTAATGAGTGGAGGATCCGCCCAAGAAATTCACTTCGTAGTTAGTGTGGAGTCACCACCGCACTAGGAGTTTTCTTACTGACTATTGTCGCCGACGTCAATTTGACCCTCCTCTGGAACGTCGCGACGTTGGTTTTGTACTTCTCTGGAACGTCGCGACATTGGATCCCAACGTCGCGACGTTGGTTTTACCCACTCTCTGGAACGTCGCGACGTTGCATTCACACGTCGCGACATTGACCCTGTTTAAGGCCAAACCACTCTTACTTTGCTCTTACCTCGTTCTCCTCGCCCAACCTAAATACCCCGCGTGGTCGCCCCCCCGCATCAACCCTTCTTGCTAGAGTCCACTTCACACCCGTTTGAGGCCATTGTTTTGCCCTCCGACACCCTCAATCGACACCGCTACCAAATTCACCTGTCCCTATCTAGTGCCGTCCACACTACACGAGGTGTCCTTGCCTCTGCTAGGTTTTATTCGCCTCGTTAGGGCTCCAAATTCTCCCTATTAGGTTTAGTGTGAGCCGGTTGGGTTTGTCGTGTGTCCTAGGGCTTGTGTCTACTTCTCCGTTGCCCATTTGGTCCTAGTTTTCATAGTGCACTGTAGGTGCTCGACATATTGTCTAGACCATCTGGGCGTGACACCTTGGTGACATTTGGTTTAGCATCCTTCAGAGCTTTGCACTCACCTATGTCCCAGAAGAGGCAAAAGTTGCCCACTAAACGAGGTCGGGTCAGTGAGGACCCGACCCCGACTTTCGATGTCACGAGGTTCGTTAACGGCGGTGCCGCTGACGGTTTCTAAGACCATCCGCAAGAATCGCTCTTTTATCAAAGAAAAGGGTTTCCATCACCCCACGATTTTTTCTCCGGCAAGACTATTGCGCTAAGGGATGGCTGCACTTCACAACCACCCGTCCAACCGCGATGAGTGTGGTGCGAGAATCTCTACGCCAACCTCGCTCCCACGCCGTCAAGAAGGTCCGGTATGGCGGGGCAGACTTCGCATGAGTCTATCAACCAATTTTATAATCTTGATCATGTCCCCCGAGTTTTCGACAAATATTTGCGCTACCGGACAATTTCGAGGTCATTCGTCTTGATAAACGGCTGGGTGAGTGGGAAGCTCAAACAATGATGGGCATGTCGTTTTACTTTAAGGCCAAGCATTCGCCTTATCCCCAGTTCAGTGAGTCACCATCACGGCCGTCTCATTCCGACGACGAACGTGTGTGAGGTGACCGCGCCGCGCCCCGCTATACTATGCCATCATTCAGATATTCCGCTCATCGTCGTTATAGCGATGCCATCCTCCATAACCAAGACGCTAAAATGAACTTGGGGCACCCTTTCCTTATATATGGCTTATGCAAACGAGCCGGGGTGCCCTTAGATGACAACGAGGCGTGGTTACACCCACTTATGGCTACATCGGTTAAGCGAGACAAACCGGTGTACCACGACCGAGGGTCAAGATGACTCGCCATGAGCCCGAGGACGGTGACGAGCCCAAGACTATCGTGCCTTAGACTCATGGGTGATCCCCACAGACCTTTGTATGGGTCCTCCTCTCACCAACCACCCCCGGTAGCTATCCCATCCAATCCCACCCCTGACTTAAAGGACCCGCCTCCCCATCGAGCGCTCACGCATTCTCAGATGAGACCCAGAGCACCGAAACCTCCTTACACAGATACGGAGGCCCTTCTAGCAACATGCGCACCCGCCCGCCAACCAAGCCACTATTCTCCAACAAAGAAGAAATTCCTCCAGCTCAAATAAGGCGACTTGTTTCGCTTCACCACCACCGCCACCGCAGCGGGACTGGTCCGATCACCAGTGGAGTTCCTTCACCGCCTCATGTTCTTATTGCACGAGACACCGGATACTTTTTTTGGGGGGCGGGGCGGTGGTGGATTGGGTTTTTATCGATTAGTATAGTTTTATGGGATGGTTATTTTATTTTTGTATTTCCAGGCTGTAGCTAGTTTCACATTGGTGTGTTTTGTTTGTGTTTCAGCCAGCTCATTTACACTTGTTCATTTTAGGTTGTCGAAGTCTGTTCATATCTATGTTTAGTGGTGTCGTGTTTAGGTAGTTCTCTGTGTGTGGTCACATGTTCGAGCTTCCAGGATCACTTACATCGAGTCCACTATTATCATGGAAAACAAAGGTATAACCTGTAAAGGATTCACGATGTTTGATACTCGGGAATTAGGTTGAATAGGTGGTTAGGCATAGTGAATCACCTCCGGGATACTCAAGACACTATTTCTCAATGAGCTTATCACACTCACACACAGATGACCTCTAGGGTATGCCTAGGTGTCGAGCCTAGCTACTAAGGTTCAACAAACCTGAGTCTCTAAATTACCAAAGAGTAGGGACACCGTAAATAAAAGAGGATTGCCTTCGAGCCCCAAAAGTCACAAAAAAAAAAAAAGAGAAAATATTTAGGCATAGAATAAGTGGGATCTTTCAATCGGAATCCCGGGCATAGTCCGAGGGGCCTTTCAAAGCCCAATGCCCTGAGCCAACTGGCCGGAGTCACACCTCACCACTGCTACAGGGACAAGATGGAAGTTTCCCACGTACCTTAGGCCCTTAGGGTTTGGCTGAGGTTCGTGACGCTCGAGGGGGAACTCGAATGCCCAGCGTTCCTAACAAACTAGTATCACCAACTAATCCCCCGCTACATGAACACTTAGCATAAACTTATGGGCACTAGTTTTGTTTTTTGTTATGAGTAGGTATGTTCAGGAATGCAAACGGTGCGTTCCTATCCTTTCGTAGTTAGATTTTCCCAATTAGGTGAGTTGGAACCCAAGTCAGCGTCGGAACCTAGGCATACACTAGAGGTCATTTATTCAACGCACGTAGGGTCCTTGGGGAAAGGTTTTATTGAATACCTTAGAGGCCGAGGCACTAAATAAAATCTCACCGAGTTCAACCTAAGCTTCTTAGAAAGTCGAACACCCTTTCACAAGATCCTCGTGAACTTCGAACAAAACTAAGAAGAGCTGGGTGAGCCTGGCCCAATTTGATCCTCTCTATCTATCAAGATGTGCATCACCATTCAGTGTTAGACTATGCATGTAGGGTGTGTGTCCAGCTTTAGAGCCGCCTCTTGCCAGTGGACAAGCAAGAAGCTAAGCTCGGGGTGTGATGAGTGCCTAAACACCAAAGTTATACCACACCGTTTTACGCTAAATATGTTATTTTATATTTAAATGATTATAGCTCGACACCGATTTGTGCAATTGATGAATGCGTGTGAAAAGGGCGCTTTTGGAAGCATTCTCGGAGCGTAGGGTGAAAGTGCATAAAGATGGTCAGAACGCCAGTGACGCCCAACGCCGCGACTTCATCGCCAGACGCCCCAACGCCGCGACGTCGGGTCAACCAATATAGAAGTCAATACGCAACGTCGCGACGCTCAGTCATCGCGACGCTTGCAACGCTGCAACGCCAGTTCTGCCTCTCAATCATTAAAAGCAAAAAGGGGACCAGAATTGGAGGCATCGGGGATCATATGAACTAAAGGGCGGAAATCAGAGCAGCAGAGAGATTGATCTTGAAGAAGAGCCCGACTTTTTTATTTTCTTCTTTTCGAATAGAAGTACTGATGTTTTATAGATTAAATATTTGTGTTCTCATATTCAGTATGTTCTAGATTTGTTCTAGGTGTTGTTGAACCTTGTCACAATTTCATGGATTAAATATTCGCGCTTTTATATTATTCAGCTGTTTATGACGGTTAGAGTCTCCGCTTCAGATTCGTGGTCAATTTACATGGTGGTGTCTGGCCAACATCGCATGATTGTACTAGATATCGTAGATTCGAGAGATGAGGATGTCCAGATCTCGACAGAGAGCCTCACTAATCTGCAAATGAGATATCTCGATTCCGAGGGTGGCAATTAAGGTTAGAAACATTTAAGCCGTTTCTATATCGAGTCAGTAGAGATACACCTCGACACTACTAGCGAGATAGGCTGATACACCTTCGAGAGAGGGCATCTTGGGCACGATCAATCTCCACATCAACAAGTCATGAATAAACTGAATAGTAATTTCTATAGGAATTAATCCATCAAATGTGGCAGGGGGAGACATAACCCTAGTCTCCACAACACAGTAATTCATTAAGAGCAATTAGTTTAGTCTGAGTCCAAATATTAGTAAACTGTTACTCAAAGCTTACATCCGTGACACATCCAAAGGTCAACTTATTCAACACACTTGTCCCCGTGGGATCGATATCCCACTTCCAGGTACACTATATTACTTCGAGGCGACGGCACTTGCGCACATAGGCGCACATGTTATATACATCACGATTTGGCCTATCAATTTCGCTCATGATTCTTCAACTAACTGGAACCATAAGTTATTTACCCTCCTGACCGCATCAAAACACATCCCGGGCCCCATTCTCGAGGCATCACACACACTATTTCCTGCTCCTGTCCGGATCATCAAGATAGGAGCAAGAGGTTCCTCTTTTCAACTCTTGAATGCCTCCTCGTGACTGTCATCCCAATCAAACTTGAGCTCCTGTGTCAATCCTTCGTCATAGGTGTCGCTTAACTGGGAGAAATCCTCAATGAATCTCTTGTAAGACTCCAAACTAATCCCAAGAAACTATGTGATCTCGAAGATCGATCACCTCCTAACTCACATGCCTACCTTCAAGGCCCACTGACACCTCCCGGGCTTCAGACACCATGTGTCCCAAAAGCTCACCTCGCAAGCCAAACTCGTGACTTATGGAACTTTAGCGCATACCGATGGTCTCAACAACCTGTAAAACAATCCTCAAGTGACACTCATGCTCCCACTCTAATTGGGAGTAGATCAAAATGTCATCCACGTAAGACTAATATAAATCGATTTGCAGATGTGGTTGGAATATCTCTATGATGAGGTCCATGAATGCTTCGCCGGTGCATTCGCAATCCAAAGGGCATCACCGTAAACTCAAAGTGCCCATAACGTGTCCCGAACGTCTAGTGGATATTCGTCTCCCTAACCCTCACCATGGTAACCAAGAGGAAGGTCTATTTTGGAGTAGACTCCACGCTCCTCTCAATCGTATCAAACAAGTCATCAACTGACAATGGGTACCGATTCTGATCGTAACCCCTGCTCTCAACCGCCTCTCAATCACAGCGGCCGGTTGGCTCCTTGGCTCTTTTTCTTCACAAATAGAACCGGAGCGCCCCATGGTGAAGTGCTCGATCTAATGAACCCCTTGTCTAATAGCTCTTGTAACTGGACTTTGAGTTCCTGCAACTCAACTGGTGCCATCCTATGCGGAGTCATAGAGATGGGTGAAGTACCAGGGTGTAACTCGATACCGAAGTCTATAACCCTCTGCGGAGGCAATCCCTGTAACTCGTCCAGAAAAACATCCTCATACTCGCAAACTACTCGAGGTAAATCTAGGTCCTGCCTTCACCTCGCCCTCCGTGCAGTTTGCTAGCCAACCCGCTAGCATCTTGTCACGACACAGACTTGTACCTTTGTTTGGGGCGAATATCATCTTGTCCTGAGTAACCTGAAATTGCCATCTGCGTGTGGCGGGTAGCCTCACTACGCTCCTGATCGATGGCTTGACTGTAAGCGGTCATCGATCCATCCCAGATGGCGTCGAGACTCGAGCATGTCCGCAACCTTCAGGTCCTTTGTGAGTAGAATCCCAAAGATCTCTAACTACTGACCACGACATATCATCCCACATCCTGCATGCCAATCCTGAGGAGAACTCACATCTGAGGGCTCCTCGAGGCCTCAGCCTCTAAGTGACTCTATCATAATGATGCAGCAATGAATGAATCACGAAGCACCCGAGAATCAAATAACCTCTTGCCATAGGCGAGATAGCAAGCATTACCTGTATTTGGCGTCTGGCGACTCAGTAGGTGGTGTGATAAGTAGACACGCCCCTAAACCCATGACGTTCCTGCTGTGGGCCTCGTCCTTTGCCTCGGCCCATATTTTGGCCCTACAGCTGCTGGTAATGGGAGGTGCCGTGCGGCTCCACGAGGCTGAAGCGGCTCCTTTAGCTGTCTGGGTTGTGGAGGAATATCTTGTATCCTCTCTGTCCCTACCGTGTGGGATCTGCGCTATCCAAACCCTTGGATCCTTTGTCTCTGAGGGCAATCCCTCTGATATGTTCGGACTCACCGTGTGGTAGCACCATCGCGGCTTGGTAGCGGCTACGTCAGATCCACTGGCAGGATGATCGTGGCTCTGAGTTCCCTCGTGGTAGAAGGCCACAGGCTTCTTCCGAATCGAAAGACTGGCTCTCCTTCCTCTTTCTACTAACACGCATCCCGAGGTGTTTGAGCATCCTCGATCTCTCTCTATGGTCAAGGCGAGTCGGAGCCATGGAGTCCGTGTCTATGGCGGAGTCCTACCAATCCTGCCCCGAATGAATGACTTTTAGCCCATTCGAATCTCGACCTTGGCGATATGCGTAGCCACGTAGTCCTTCGGTAGCGGGCTAGCTCAGTGAATCTAGCCACATACTCTATCCTTTACGTCGTCGTCCCACTGCTTGACTTTAGGAACTCCACAGGCCTTCGCATGACGGCCGGTATCAGGAAAATACTTGCCCATGAAAGATCATGGAATTACACTTGAAGTCATTGCTCACAGATCTCTGGGGTCTTTTTAATTCCACCGTACTTGGGCCTCGCCCCTCTGGTTGGGTCTGTTTGGTGTCACGAGTCGTGTTGGAGGTCATCTCCATAGCCTCCAACGCCTTCTCGACCTACATGAACTAATGGTCTGCCACCATCGGATCTCCTCCCACATGAATCGGAGGATGATGTGCCTAAACCTCGCGGGATTACTCCCGGACCTCCACAGCTACATCTTTGCACTAACACGTGCAATAGCGACCATGATCCTCTGACCTCATGAGGCCTGTTGGTCAAATGCGTGAGGTCCTTGGCTAGTACCTGCATGGACGCCCTCGTCCTCGCCCTCTACGATCCTCGCCTCGTAGCCATCTACATGTCAAATGGCAAGTTAATATTCAATGTAGTATCACTAAGGTGTAAACAGTCTCGAGACACTATTTACATACTAAAACCCCATTTCCTTACAATGTCCTTGCATTCATAGGTAATGCTGGACAATAATTTCATATATTAAATCATATCACGACCCGATAAAATATTTTATTTTATTTTATTTCATTTATTTTATTTTAAAAAAAAAAAAAAAGAATTTGTTTTTTTGAAAACCTCGTGAGCCGGTGTTCGTGAGCAGTGTCTTAAACGATGATTCAAGCGATTGCACTTAGTGGCCCGAATTAGGTGCACGGTGCACCCATCCTTGGCCCGGTGCCGCGCAGCTGCCGTGCGCTGCGCCCGGGCCGGCGCGCGGCGTGCTACGGGCTCCAGTGTCGATGGTAGTGTCGGTACGCCGCGCTGATCGTGTCGCATTGCACACCCAACCGTGTCGTAGTGCATGCCCGGCCGTATCATGGTCGTGTCGTTGCAGGCACTCGCCCTCTGGAGCCTTGCGATGTCGGTCGATCTTGCCTTGACCCGTTAATGATACAATTTTGTATCACGACTGAGTTCCCCTCTGCGCGTGCACCACCTTGGAGTGTCATGACGTCGTGTTGCGTGCCGCGACTAGTATCACTAACGGCCGGAGAGTTGTATCGCATGACCCCAGTAGCCCCCTCGACCCGCGATACAAATTTTTGTATCGCGACTCGCTCTAGCGGGCCATGCGTGCGCGCCTGCGGCGCCATACGCCCGCTGCGCGGACGATTGTCATAGGCCTCATCAGGCCTTATGAAGGCGTGGCGTGTCGTGGCCGTGTCACGGTTCGGTCATGCACGCCTGCGCTGTGTCCTGTATGTCGCGATACGATTACGTTTGTATCGTGGTCAAGCCTAAATTGGGCGTTAGCCTATTCCGGCTCCTATGACTTTTTTTTTTTTCCATGTTTTTCCACTACTAGAAGACCATAAAAAATAAATAAATAAATAATATATATATATATATATATATATATATATATTTCATGTCTTGATAGAACCAAAACCAAAATATTTATTTTAAATTTTTTTCTGTTTTACACCTTTGTAAAACCTCGGGAAAAAAATTTTCCATCTAATTTTTTTCCTATGTTCTATTCACGAAGCTTTTCTACGTCACCTGACATACACAACAATCCGTATTATCACGCACCTTTCACGCACATAAAACATAATGCATGCGGTGTTCTAACGTGCCCATCGAGTCTGATCGTAGTATACTAGCTCTACTGCCCAGGCTCCCAATTGTCACGTTTACCTTTGCTCTGATACCATTGTGGCGCCCCATTTCGGGGTCGTTGACAACCGTCGACCATGGAATATTCGTGGATGTTGGGTAACTCGACACCACTCATGAAAATCGGGCAGAGTCTCCTTTGTACGGGGAGCTCTACCCAAAATACAACATGTCCCAATCACATGGCAACCTGTCCCAATATTTTACAAAGACCACACCGGGTTCATATACAATTAAAATGAGTAAAAATGGTCACGTGGGCCCATACATCAATACTCACTAAAAATATCCAATCAATTATATTACATGGTTCAAGAGTTGAGAAATTACTCTTAATACAAACATATATTAAGATTTAAAATTTTAATACATGTTATACAAAAACATCAAAGCCACAATCCGGCTTTCTTCTAAAACGCGACATCTAGTGAGCGTCATCCTCCTGTACACTCCCTGTACCTGAAATAGTGATCCCTCAACAAGGTAAGCAATGCCCAGTAGTGATAATTTTCTACATGGGTTACTCCCCACCTAAGTGCATATGTCATGGCAAACAATCACACTCAAGCAAATACATTATCCTACTTGAATGTCTACATGCCCAATCTCATGTCTCGAGTCCTCGTCGACTCCTTTAAATACTAGCTTGAATCTGAGTAGATCACGATTTCAAACAAAAGGCTTTTCGTTCTCGAAAACACTACCGAGTTTAAGTGGTTATTGGACAACCCTCAGGCAAATACGTTATTAACCCTTCGAAACAATTCATGGGCCCCTCCGACATGAATTGATGGACAATCTCCCAACACAATTCTCAGAAAATCTTCCATGAAATTCCTTTCCTGAAGCATTTTGGTTTTGGTTTTCTTTCATGTCATGCACTCACACCTAATATTCTAGGGTGCCCCGGTGCATATGGAATGCATTATGCCAATTCCAAAATATTCATGCTAATATATTTTTCATGTGTATATTAACATAACTAAATTCACATAATTCATGTTATTCAAATTACAACAATAACACAAATTAGCTCCACATAGGCTAATTAACCAATCAAATTAATTTTGAATCACCCAAACCTCACAAAATCACACAAAAAAATCACGTGAACAGTGAAACCCTCGGGTCAGCACTGTTCACAACCACACAATAGGGATTTTCTCCACTCGGTTCAAATGTTTTGAGACCGAAATTACGGCTAAATCAAACTCGGAATATCACAACATTCACATGGCTCTTAGCGAAGAATAACACAAAGTGGAAAGATCCTACCTCAGGTTGTCGAGACTCCACAAAATTGGTGCTTACCAGCGTAGCCCTCGCCGCGTGGATCGACTTTGCTTCTTGCTCCGTCGAGAACCAACGGTCGGCGCCCGGGAAATCTGAAGAGAGTCACTCTTTCTCTCTCACAAATCCTGACAAGACCTACATTTTACTACATTTTCTCTTCATTTAGAGAAGAAAACTATTCCACTTTTTTGTCTTATACTCATTTAAACTTTTCCATTAATTCTTATTTATTGTCCTTAAGTTTGGATTTTGACACGCGAAGCTAAACTAAGCCATTCATCTCCATCTACATCTCACTAATCATGCAGCATGTGTCATATGAGTAAATGTAGTAGGTGGCTTTTGTCGGCATTACATATCTTTCACGGCGGAGTCTTGACACTCGACACTCGGTGCCTCGAAAAATTTGAAATTTCGACTATCTCGGAATTCGACGAAATTCAACGTGATAGCTAGATTTCGCGAGACGATTCCAACGGTGAAATCTGTTTCATCATCCGAGATCTAGAAAAATTTTGGATTTTGACAGAAATTATTGTTTACCATTTTCAGAAAATTAGAATTTTCCCAGGTTTTACATCACAAGTCACTATAGGCTGTTCAGTTTGCACTTGTTTCTCAGTCTCTGCAATCTGCTCTGAATTGATCTTTATTTCCTATAACCACATTCCTTCTACTCTTCTTTTTGAATTGATCTTTTCTTTCTTCACGCTCTACGCTCCTCATTTCCACTGCCACTCCTTCTTGAAGCGCCATATAGTCTTTGGGGGTTTTAAGGTGTCGCTGGGGAAAGCATTCTTGGTCTCTTTACGCAGGAGTCAGCCCATTGTAACTTATTGTTTCAAATTCTTTAGTGAAGTGATGTGTTTTGTCTGAAAAATCGAGTGTTGGATTTAAAAGCCTTCGGCCAGTTTTACGTTCATGGAGGTTTAAGCGACCTTTTTATTTATCCCCATAAGCGCGGCATACGCTCTTGAGGGTTGGGTCCTCTTACGGCCTTGATATTCATTTCTATTTATCCTGATGTTGTTGTTCACTGCTTTGGAACTGGGTGGTTGATACCACTTCTTTGGAAGTGCACTTGTGTCTTGGGCTTCTATGATGCTCCTCCACCATATAAGAAGTTCTCATGGTTTCTTAGTGTTGGATTATAATGTGCAGGCAAGTTGGGATTAGGCTTGAAGTGATAGCTTCTTTGTTCATTCATGTACTTGGCTTCCTTAAGCATTAGGGGATCTTCTTGAGGTTGGTCCCTCGGCCCTTGCTGCCATCTATCTATTTCCACTGCTCCAATTTCATGAGCAGAGTGCAGTATTTTCTCCTGTTTATCCATCCTGTGCATTATAGCATCTAGTTTTGCTTCCATGGCAGTCATCTTATTTAGCTTAATGACCCCACTCCCTCTTGTTCTACTGTTTCTCCCTGAAGATTCAGAGGGGGCTTTCATGTTGCATTTGGCTAGGTCTGCTATCAAATCCCTTACCTTCTCTTCACTTCTCCTCTTGAATGCCCCACAACAAGAAGCATCTATGATACCCTTAGAGTATCGGTCGGAGGAGTGATAGTGATATCCATTTGTGTCTTCAGATCTATGCCATGCATAGGACATCTCTTCAGCAGCCTTTTGTACCTTTCCCATGTAGTATACAAGCTTTTATCCTCCCCTTGTTAGAACACTATGATTTCCCTTCTTCTTTCAGATGTGAGGGATGGGGGAAAAAATCTGCCTAAGTATGCTTCCTGACTCTTCCCGTGTATCGGCCCAGTCGTATAGTATAGTTAAGTACCATGTGGCTGTAATATCTCTTAAGGACAAGGGGAAGAGGTGTAGCTTTATCACCTCTGGTCTCACACCATTCAGCTTAATTGTGTTTGTCATCTTGAGGAATCTGCCAAGGTGTTCATTATGATCTTCAATGGGATGGCCAGTAAATTGATTCTGTTGAACCATGGTGATCATTTGGTTTCGACCCAAGTTGTTAGCCTCTGCGGCGGGTTGTGCGATTCTTGAGTATTACGCTGATTAACAGGCCTCCAGAAATCCTCCATTGTATCTTGCATTGGAGGTCTTTCTACTGCTGTTTCTTGTTATTTGTCGTCCCGATTCTTTCATCTGCCATGGTTGCTTTTTCTGCTCTGCTTACTTTCCTTAAGCTCCTCAGTGTTCTTTCCAATTCAGAATCTACTGGAAACATATCTGATTCTAGCTTCCTGTGCATTAATTAACCTCCTGAAATGGAAACATATTGAGATTAATTGAAAACAATGGTATCACACATCATATATCCTTTAAGCTCTCTAAAAGATCGGTAGCTTATGCAGCCACTGCTATCAAAACTGTTTTTGTGCATTTCTTTTATAAAATACAGAAAAATGTCAAATTAGCATTTCTCTCTTTTATTCGAATATTGATTGATTCAAATCCCTTTCCAATCCCGACAACGGCACCATAAAACTTGTTTGTGCGTGAAATGTAGACTAAACCACTCAATTTAACACTTATACGGGAGCCTTACAATTTTCACGCATGCTATGTCAAAGTTGAATAGAGTTGTTTGAAAATAAATAAAGTTAATTTTATATTACGGAATTAATAAGGGGTTTAGTATATGACCTTCATGAAGTGTCGAGTCATCTAAGTAGTAAAAATTGGATGTAAGTCCAGATATCATTCCCACTGAGATTGACAAGAATGTTGGAATCAACTACCCTAACTACTCAAGATTCACACTATTTGAACCTCCTTATAATAGGTTGAAAAACTGGAATTTAAAAGACAAGATAATCCTATATTACATTCATCTAATTAAAATAAAATTTGAATTGAACTAACAAATCAAATGGACTAAGATGGTCTACGCTGAAATAGACAACGAGATGAAATTGTTGTGGAGCAGTTAATTTACGCATTTTAGTCGTTATTCTTTACATCTTGATTTTGGATGCAGTTTGTCAAGATGCCTAATAATCGGCTTATTGGATTTCTCCATAATTCACTAATTAGGAGTCCGCTTCTTCTTTCAAGCAAAGGATGTCCAGTTACTTGTATTCAAACACTCTTTATAAGATCTAAGTATTTTCTTTTCAATACTTCATACCCATTGCTTAAGACTGCAGATTTCTTGCATCCCAAGTCTGGGTCATTGCAAAACTTCTACAAAATGGTTGATGACTTATCCTTTAGATCTAATGGATTTTTCCTTCTCCTTGGTTAGATTTCAGCTAACACAAGGTCAAGATCTATCCAACAGATTAAGGTGAAATCTCTTATGAGTTAAATTAATAAATAATTCCCTTCAACTTCAACTATGAGTGAATTGGAAATCTATCGAAATGAACTCAGAGCTCCTTAGTTCTTCAATGATAGTCTAACATACCCACAAGTTAAATATTACAGAGCTCCTCGGGAATCTCATCTGTGTCACCTCAGGAGGGCTTCCTGGAAATCGGAAGCGAAGCAATCCTTAAGATGGTATTCGATTACTACTATTAGAACTGACTCAGTTACAAACAACATCAATCAAATAAATCAAAATCTCAATTTCAGGAAATTCCTTCCAATTCAAGTAGAAAAGATTGTAACTAACAGCAGGTCCATTCCAATGGAAGTTGTGCTTCTCGATTTCTGAAGTCTGTCGACCATGGGTATTGATCAAAAAAGAACATCTGTAACTATAATTCCTTTGGAAGAAAGCGAATTCCAAAAAATTGTTGAACTTCATTGATTCAGACCATAGTGGAAGAGAATGAAAAATTAAATCCAGCTTCTACATTCTAACTAATTACTGGTTCAGATCCAGAAAAAGAAAAGAAAAGAAAAGAAAAGTCTATTCTAAAATATACAGTCAGTCTTATCATCCTCGAGATAATGGTTTCGAGAAAAACTGAGCTACTTTAAGCTGGCCAATACGCCTATTTATAACTTTCGAAGTGGGCGGTTAAGGCTCAGGGTGGATTTCCACAAAATAAATGGCCGACTCTCACATTTGAGTGTGACACGAGAGCGGTGTCCGCGACATGAAATCTGGTGCAGTGCATGAGTACGCCATGACCTCGGAAATTAGTCATGGCGTTCTTTCACTTTGTTCTTCTAAATGTTGAGCTGCGACCTAATGTTTTCTATTGCAACTTGTTTCTTCAGTTGCATTTGATTAGTGGTCACAAAATGAATTCTTTGTTGTGACCATGTTAGTTGTCAATAGTGAGAACTCTGGTTGCGACCCCCTTTTCTTGTTTCTAGGAATTGGTGTCGCGACCTCAATTCGATGTCGTGACCTAGCTCTTTCTTCCTTTACTGTGTTTCTGTGTCGCGACCTCGAATCGATGTCGCGACATCATTTCTATTATCAGCCTCTTTAATTCTTAGTCACTGCTTCTCTTTCAGGTTGCGACTTCATTCAGTTGTCTTGAGCCTTCAAGCGAGGTCACCGACTGAATTCTTCAGTGCTTGTTTTCTTGTCGCGACGTGGACGTGGGTCGCGACCAGTATTTCTTTAATCACTCCAATTCTTGTCGCGACCTCAAAAGGTATGTCGTGACCATTCTTTCTTCTATTGATCGCGACCTCATTTCAGTCTCGGCGGTTTTCATTCGATTTTCTATTTGAGTGGTGACACGGTTGACTGGCACCACGCTTCTTTGAAATATAATAGCCAGTGACATCATTTACATTACGGTATGTTGATCTTTGTTGCGACCACTTTTTTCTGACCCCTTAATAAATTATGTGTCGCGACCTCAGTTCCATGTCACGACCTGGTTGTCTTTCTTTCTACTGCATTCTGTGTCGTGACCTCAAAAGCATGTCGCGACACCATTTCTTGTCGACCATGATTCTTGGTCCACGGCTCACTTTTCGTATTTGCGACTTAAAATTGTTTGTTTGTTCATTGTCTTGTCCACGACCTTGGGGATTTAGGTGTTCGCGACCCTAATCGTTTCTTTTCCTTGCTAAAATCTATGTCTCGACATTAAAAGCATGTCACGACATCATTTCTCCCCATCCTTTACGCGGTAACCTCACTTTTGACACAACAGTTTCCAATCAATTCATCTTAACTACAGTGGCGACCTAGAAAGTGTGTGTAGAGTAGTGGCCATAACTGCTGTTTTTCGTAGTGGAACGGCTTGAGTCGCGGCGTGTTTTTAATTGTTCGACTCGTGCATCTTGCGACGCCCAGATTCTTGGTCGCGACCTCGATTGTGTCCTCGACACATTTTATCGCAGCATCTGACGCACGGTTGCTGCGACAATGTCTTCTTTTTTGTGTACGCACGACCTCAGCGTCTCGACATGATGGTGGCTCTTCTTGCCTATGCTCTTGTCTCAGTTGCTTAAATGTAGTCGCGACCTTGATTGGAGTCTCCAACTTATATTTTTGTCGCAACCTTAAATTGCCTGGTAGAGACCTTGTAAGCTTAGTCATCAACCATTCATAGTCGTGACCTCAATTATCTGTTGCAACCAGAGTTGTCTTCCTTTGGTGTCGCGACCTCAGAATGGTGTCGCGACATGAAATCCTTCCTTGAAGCCTTTTTTTCTGTCTCAGCAACTTCTCTTTGGCTCATATGACTTTTCATTCGGTCCTGAGTACTTGACCACGGGTGCGCAACCTCGATTCTGTCGCGACCTCTTCCTTGGCCCATTGAACTATAAGCTAATCCTTGTTGGAATTTTCATTTACACTATAAATTTTTTGGTAAATAGTACATATTTACGCAAAAACAAGCAATTACATTGTAATAAAATCATAAAATGGACTAAAATTCATTGAGTTTTTACTCTCCTTCGGTGACCCTCATCACGGGATGCGGGTGTGAAGAGAGCCAAACCGTGGCTTTGAGAAACCTTTTTGTAAAAAAAAAAAAAAAACTAGATTTTACATGTAATATTTTGTATATAAGAGAGTTGTAACTCGAACTCTTATGAACTATTTTGATAAATTTGTATATTTTTCTAAAATATATATGCATGAATGGATCCCGGTGAATGGGACGTGATATGGTGGTATTGAGATGTCTGATACCCGCAAGTATTATTGATGTTGACGGGTTGTCAGCGGGACCCTTGAGTTTGGGGTGTCCTGAGGCACCTGAAATTTGGATTTGGGATCGAGTTTGTGGGAATAATAAGGACGCAACCAAAGAAAACATAAACAATCGAAGACACGAAATTTGGATGGGTTAGGAGGTAGGAACCAAGGGAAATACCAACTTTAGGCATTCTATTTATCAAATAAATAGCCATAGCAAATGCATACGGCCAGAAGGGGACAGAGATGGATGCCTGATAGGCACAAGCGTGTTATATAAAATAGTTCTCCTATGTGCGTAAGTGCACGTGTCGCCTAAAGTAATATAATGAAAGTATGAGTATCGTCCCACGAGGATTAGATTACTAATTATAGAAATTATAATAGCCCTAACCTTATTTGGGTGTAAATAAGATGAGAGCAAAGGAAAACAAACTAATGAAATCCTAAACTAACATGTAAATATATGAAGAGAAAATGAAAAAAAAAAGCCTAGGGTTTTAGATTTCATTTAGTTAGTCATGATGCATTTGATCAATTTATCCCAAATTAATATTCAAATCATCTTCTAATGGTAGTCTCCCACATTACATACGTGAATCTACATCAAGAATCCACAGTCTACTCTTAGAAACTTAGGTATTTTGCATCTACTCAATACCCAAAGTTTTAAAGTGCAATAAACTAGAAACCTTAGTACCACAAAACCAGAGAATCTCTTGTCAATGGCGAATTGTGATATTCTAATCATGGTTTAATTCAACTCTCACTTCTCAATCTCAAATTGAACCACAACTCATATCAATGGTGATTAATCATCAACAAGCATAAAGGATAGAATAGAACATTTAATAGATATATGATTCAAATATCAAATAGAAAATAAATTATAACTAAACTACATCTAAAACCCTAGAAAATGAGATTAGTTCATCAAGGGAAAATACAACCATTAAAAGAGAAGAAAACAAAGAGGAAAAGAGAAGATAAACAAATCTGAGTGAAAGCCCCATCTTCACCTCCTTCATTTCATGCTTTGCTTCAAGCCTTTCTTTCCGAGATTTTGCTCTAGAGATTATTCCACCCTAAGAGCTCTCTTTTCGAACTAGAGAGTCTCCCCAGAACTCCTCCCTCTGAACCTCCTCCAAGCCTTATCCTCATTCCTTTTTATATGCCAAACCAAGAGAATGCAGAAAATGGGCTTTATAACATTTGGGCCTCGACATCCACAATGTAGCGTGGCGGATCTAACGCTACAGCTTGGCAAAAAAAATGGGAGCTACTGGGATGAGCCAAGCATAGCCACGCCTCAGCGTGTGTGGCTCACGCCTCAGCGTGAGTTACTCACGCTTCTATCATAACTTCCTCTTTTGGCATCCTTCACTCCTTCCTTCATAACTTCTTCATCCGGACTCTGAATCATTCGATCTTGGTGTCTACGGAAAGCCCCCGGAGTCTAGAATCTACTCATGCCAATGAGGGAGCCATAGAAAGACATCACATAGGCGAAATGATCACACATGTTTTCTGCATTGCATGTGATGACTTTCTTGGAATTTTCTTCGATTTCTCTCATTTCCTCTCAATGGTTGGCCTAATCACAAAATTGAGAAAATAGAGAATTAAGACACTTATTTATCTCATGAAACTACTAAAACCTAAGCAAAACATGTAGATAAAATGAGTATTTAAGATACTCATTAATGCATGATGCAAGATAGTGAGACCTGTTTAGATAATATGTCGATGTCGGCGTTTAGAATACCCATTATGTTCAAGAGTGTGGAGAGGTGTACTGAAATAGGTTATACCATGGGTTGCGAGAAAGGACCAAAGGACTAAAAATTTGCCCCCAT